>ML796339.1:76055-162096 GCA_009831015.1 Picea engelmannii
GGTTTCGACGTTCTTCATGTTCACTGTTCTTTTCACTTATAAATCCCGATACACAAAAATCCATATATCGGTCAAATCAACGATCCAGGTGCAATCTTGACTCAACGGCTATGATTGTGTCATGATATTACATATCGCGATTTTGTAATTCATGTTGCAATCCTTACCATATCCGGATTCACGAAACTCTGACATGGTCTAAAATCAACGGTCTAGATCATAGCCTGATCTGACGGCTCAGATTGTATCGCGATTTCGCATATCGCGAAATCGACACTCCTGAGGTCAAGTGACTTTGTCACTTCAAAGTTCCTATCCCCGATGTCGATGCGCCCCTTTCCACGCGCTAGCCCTGCTGGCTATAGGCCTCGGCCCATATGACCGTCAACACATGACCTCGGTCAAATCTCTCATCGGGGTTTCATCATTTTCAATGTCATCATGCACATGCCTATAGAATTCCCGATCCCCGATTCTCCGATGAAGGAAATGAATGGTCCAGATCTCATTCTTATCCAACAGCTGTGATTACATCGCGAAATTGCATATCGCAATTTCAGAGTTCTTGATGTCAAGAGATTTTTGCATTACGAAGTCTCGATCCCCGATACTCTGCTGACATCACTCGTGGTTTGACACGTGTTAAATACTGCCACGTGTCACTCTGATTCGTGACTTACCTGTGCCTGAAGTGTTGAATCTGCCTGCCACCTGTCATTACTTGGTTGTGCCACGTGTCCCTAGATGACGTGGACTGCTATCGTGAATTAGATCGACGGTCTAGATCACATGTTGATCTGACGGTTCAGATTCAGTCGGGATTTCGCATATCGTGAAATTGGGGTTTTCGTTGCATTGTGTTCTTTGCATATTGAAATCTTGATCCCCGAAACTCCGGTGAAGCCTCCTGTCTACAAGTGGATGGTCCCGATCTCTTCTTGATTTAACAGCTGCGATCAAATCATGAAATCGAATATCGTGATTTCGGGGTTTTCAATGTCAAGTGAATTGGACATTTCAAAGACCCGATCCCTGAATCTCCGATGACTTATCTCCCTCGCAACTTATGCAGATCTGACGGTTGTCGGCCTTTCGGGAAATTTGAATGGGATCCAACGGTCACTGGATCTCTGTCTTCCTTCTTCTCTGTAAACTCTTGCTGCGCACGTTTTCTTCAATGCTGTTCCTTCTGAGCTTTTACGTCCGAATCCCCAAGGGATTTTATCCTTCTTATCCTTCCATCTCCACTGTTTCCATCAATGACAACAACCATCAACATGCATTCATTGCTTGTTCAATATTTTCCAACACCTTCTTCAGAAGCTCTTCAAGTTGTATTTGCAACTACTTCATCTCTGGTGTAATCATTATGCAAGGAGTCTTTGACACTGGAGCTGCTCCAGGCATTAAATTTATAGAGAAATCAATATCTCTCTTTGGGGGTAGTCCTGGTACCTCCCTGAACACATGTTCAAAATTTTCCAAGACTATATAATCTTCCAAATTTGGAACCTTCTCTTTAGGTGTCTCTTCCATATGTGCTGCAAATATTTGACACAATTTTCTGTAACATTTATTCAACTGCAATGCTGAAATTTCTCTGATGGTTACTACCCTGGGAATTCCCTGCACCTTCCTTAGGGTCCCATCCTCATCCAAGAAAGTAAAGTCCTTATTATTAAAGTCTAGGATGGCATGATGTTGGTCCAACCAATCCATCCCAATTAGATAGTCATAGGAACCTAAAGGCAAGATGTTCAAATCTGCCATGGTGTTCAGTCCATTCATGTCCATAAGACATGACTTAACCATCTCATTAACTTTTATTTTGGCTCTTGTAGCCAGCTACACCAACCAAGATTTCCCATGATTTCTTCTTGGAAAATGCAAACTTTCCACCAACTTAGGATCTATATAACTATGACTAGCTCCTGAATCAATTAAAATAGCAATGGTTTGCTTGTTGATCATACCTTCCACTTCAATCATATGTGACTGATACTCTACTTGCTTGTTGTCTAGGGATGCATAGATCCTTGGCACATTTCTGCCCATTTCCTCCACTGTTTCATCTTGTTGTACATGGTGAATAGTTCTCACTTTTTCACCTCTGTGAGGACAATCTATGAACATGTGATATCCTTTACAACCCCAACATTGAATAGGTGTTTGCATTGGCCTTTGACCCCCTATTTCAATCTCTCTGGGCTCTCTAGGAGTTTGTTGTCCCTGTGGATTTTTTCTGAAGAATGGTGGCTTAGATCCCTTCTTCCTCTGATCCACCTTGAATTTATTTTTGTCTTCCCAAGTTTTTTGGAAAGTTGGCCTTGATTTTTGTTAATCATATAGACATTTAACTCTCCTTATGGTCTCCTCCAATGTCTTGGGATCATCATACTATATTTTGTCACTGATGAAGGATGGAAATCCACTCAAATACCTCTGAATCTTAATTGTTTCATCCTTGATGAAAGAGACATACTTCAGAAGTTCTAAAAACCTTTTCTCATATTCATCTATTGTCATACTCCCAAGCTTGATTTCAAAGAACTCTTTCATTTTCTTGTCATAATATCTCTTAGTCAAGTATTTCTTCTCAAAATACTTCTTGAATTCCCTCCAAGTAACACTTTTCTCTTTAATGTGTTGCACCTGCACAAGCTGATCCCACCACATGAATGCCTTTCCCTTGAGTTGATAGATAGAAATTCTACCTTCTTCATGAGAATAATAATTATGCAATTGAAAATAATTTCTCATGCCCAACAGTCATGTCTCTGCATCTTCATCCTTCTTGTGCTCACTCTCAAATGTAGGAGGTTTGATTTTGTTCATTTCTCCTTGTAGCTCATCCACCCTAGACCCCTTATTCTTCCTGACGGGGAATGGACTCGAGTTGTTGTGTTCTCTCTTATTGGAATGCCTCGAGGAGTGGAGGTGATGTCTGCTAACAATTTTGGTTCTATTTTTCTCATCAGGAGGTCTGTGACTTCCAGATTTGCTTGAGCCACTATCCTTGTCCAATTTTGTTTCTATTCGGTTGAAGCTCTGCATTAACTTCATGTTGAAGTCATCCTGTTTCTCCTTGGATTTCATAATCCTTTAATTATCAACTTTATGTCTTTGGACATCCTTCTATAAATTTTTAATGGTCTTTTCCATATTCATGTTTTCATTCCTTTCATCTCCATGTCCATTGGAGTTTGTTCCTTCAATGATCAAATGGACATCCATCCCTCTAATATCATCCTCTTGACTGTAATTACCCTCTGCCTCTTCCATTACTATGGAATTTGTGTTGATTCTAGTATGATCTAGTTTTTTTTAACTCTGCAAAATGTGCAGCCAACAAAACTTTATTAGGCTAACTGTTTCAACAATTTCTTAAAATATGAACCATTCTGGTTCAATAATATATATCAAAATTCTTTCTTCTGATTTCATGGAAATTTGAATTCCCAAATCAATTTTTTGGGTGGATATTTAGATTCCACTTTCCAAGACCTTTCCAATTCTTTATCCCATGCTTAATTCCAAGTCTTGAGGAGAAATTTATGGCTATTTGAAATTTCCCCATTAATTTTTCTGTTCATTTTTCAACTTGGCGCAACTTTGCGCTGTAAAAATGCATTTTTGCACCTACTCCTTTGGAATTTTCATAGGATATCAATTGGGTTTCCTCATATACATATTATGGACACTCTTTCTAAGTTTCATCTCTTTCTGGGTTCTAGGATGCTAGTTACAACCTGCTAAAATTCCAGACCAAAATACCATATTGTAACTGATATGTGCTACAGGTACCTTATTTTCCATATTAAACATTTTTAACATGCCCAAAAATTTAATTTAACTTTGGGAATGTCTTATATGGCTCAATATATTTCCATTGACTACTCCTGCACCTCAATATGATTCTGGAGCAGAAAGTTATGGCTCTTTGAGGTTAGTTGGGTCTTAAAATTTACCCTTCATTATTTGTGTTGTAACTTCCTCATAAAAGATTTGTTTGACGAAAGGTTTACACCATTAGAAAGCTCTCTCCAAGATATTTTTTATTTGAGATACAAATAAAGAGCATGCTTTGTCTCCCTCTGTTCTCATGGTTTTCAATTGCCTACAAAAGCTCTTAAGGGCCTCAAAAACGTGCTGCAAAAAGATGACGTTCAAATGATATAAAACTTCGTAGAAAATTGTTGGTTTTCTGTTGTTGTTCACCCTTTATATGACTTCGCACAGACAAATTTAAAACCGTACACCCATATTTACCATGCACAACAAAATCACAAGGTAAATCTTACTTCGCACACCTATAACCACTATGTATCACTTCTCTATTGTGCCAATAAGTACGCACTACTTTTGTGTCGCGTGCCGATATTCACCGTGCACAATTGTGCTTCTTGCACTATTACCTGTTGTACATAGTTTTTGTATCGTGCGTTGATATTTTGTGCGCATTATATTCTACATGCTGCACCATGCCAGAGTATAGTACATATCCACTTGGCCCACCAAAACTCTGCGCACACCACTAACTACACTATCGTGCGACAACATATACCCACATTGTGCACGCACCAACAAAATTCCTCTGTACTCTGCCAACACTGCGCACACCATGCGCATCATAATTATGTGTGTGCACACCGCGCAATGCTAAATTTAGTGCGTGATTTTGTACACCAACATTTTCCTGTGCGGTACCAAATTTTAGTGCACGCACCAGCACGCCAATATCTTGTCGCGCAATGCTGAATTTTACCTATCACAATCGTTTCACCGCACATCATGCATTTTTAGTGTGCCCACCTGTGCACATTAGTTTTTATGTGAATCAATTCCTCATGAATGTCGCTATAGAAATTGGGGCTTTTGCTTAAATTTTACCCCAATTTACCATAGCCATTCTGCAACCATGAAATTTGTTCAATTTCACCCCAATAACACCAGTTCAACCTAAGCAACAACAAATTGTTGTAAGTTGAATTTTTTGGAACGAATTTATCCAAAATCAATTCGTGAATTGAGAAATTTAACCACTAAACTCACTCCATCTATCATGGATTCCTTGTAACTTCAAATTCGACCCGTTCTAGATCCGAATTTTCTAAAACATATATTAAATTGGGAATATCTCATTGCTTGTCCGAATTTCTGAATTTTCTCTTGAACCTAACAACAAAAATTGGGGATTTTCCCCAATTCTGCCTGGTTGTTGTTAGTTTTTACCATGAATTCTCTACAAATTGAAATTTGGCCACTTCAAAATAAATCCTCTATGACATTTCGCTTCAACTCAACTTTCTCGACCCATCTAGGCTCAGTGTTGAAAACTGAAGCTATGATACCATATTGTAATGTCCCCGACCATCCATGTTGGGCCACGCTATGCCAGAGAACTCTTTCGTTCTCTTTGTGGAACAACTGTAACATACCCAATATCCAACTGATCTATGCCACTTAAAATTTTCAAACTACATGCAATTAAAGAATATATACACACAGAACTCTTGCGAAAACATATATATATAACGTAAACATCCAAATACATCTGTAAATTCACAGATTCACACTGAAATAACAATAAACATATACATGTAGAATATATAGGAAATACCCATAAAAATAAACACAGTTATAACCGCACATATGATAACCCATAAAAATAAGCACACAAATAACAATGCAACATGTAAATTTATCACACAATTGGCACTTATTTTGGTAAGAATGTCACCAACTACGTGTAGACCTTCCACGAACCTCCCAGCCTTATACCACACTGTTCATCACTCTCAACAGTGAGTCACCCCTAAGCTGGGACTAAAATCCACCTGGGTAAAGGGATTCTTAACTAGGCTAAAGGATCATAGACAACAGAAAAGACTCTGTCTCAGGTGCCAAATCAAACTAACAACCTACAATCCCTCATTCCCCACATGCCTATCCCACCCAAGAAGTGTGCCCCTTCTCTTATCAACAGTCCTTAGGCTGCCCCACTTCCTTTCCAGGCTTCAACAATAGGTCGAATAGGAAGTCTTAAATCACTATAGCTGCAGTTTAGCACCTTGAAGGAATCAATTCCCAACAATTCGCTCACCTAGAGAATTTCTCACAGGCCTGTGATGTAGACCCCCGAACCTTGGGCTGATATCTACTCAGGATCATTTTAAATCTGCCCTCCTGACTCTGATTGACTCTTTGATTTTCCCCACAGGGAATCCCTCTCACACACGACAATGTATCCACAAGTCCTTATGAGTATGCCCCGTGTGATCAAACACAAAACATCACTCAAATCTCCTGACCTCAATAAGATGATTGCGCCCTTTTCCAATTCGGGACTTCAGATTTCACGATTTCACGATCTATGTTATCGAGTTTTCGGCTCTTCAACCCACTGAAACTCGAAATGCCGAAATGCCGAAATATTCTGTCGTGTCCTCCTCCACAGTTGTCTCACGTTTCGCGACTTCGAGAGTTCTAGAACAAAGAAACCTAACCTCTTGTCTTCGAAAATACTGAAATGCCAAACCCCAATGTGTTCAGCAAATGTTGGCTTCCAATGAGACTTTTCGTCAATTCAGAGTTTTGGACTTCGCGAATCTTGATGCAAGGCTCCCGGTTCTCCAACCTTCAAAACCCCAAAATGGTCAATGGGTATTGACACTACCTAGCAATGAGTATGTGCCACCTGTCTTCTCAACTGTCCTCAGTATCTGACATGGATTCCTGCCACCTGTCGCTCTTTTCGGCTTTCGAAACTTGAACAAGCCTTCGACTACCATCCCCCTTCCACTTTGAAACCCCGAATTCTGAAATGACGCCTTCTGCGGAATCAATGGATGATAGCCTCCCTTCAGATCCAATGGCCCATGTTATTTCAGTCTTCCGGGTACTGGGAGTTTGAAACTCTCGGCCCCATAACACTTGTCACCACAATCCCTGAATTCCCGAGCCCCGAAACACCGAAATGTCGAACGCCACTTCACAATATTTCGTGTTTCGCAACTCCAAGGTTTTTCAATGCAAAGGCCCCTGGCTCCTTGTCATCAGGATTTCTGGTATTCCAAATCCCCAATTACCAAAATCCCAAAATTCTTCACTTAACAATTATTTTCGTGATTCGGGAGTTCTCCTCGGAGAATTCTGACTACTCGTTTCCTCCTTGACAGCTTCTATGAAATGAACCAATGTTCTTCCACTGGAACTTAACTTCTGCAAGATGTTTTCAATCTCTGTCTCCCTTTGAGTACTTTCAAAGGTGCTGACCCTCCTAAGCTTTCACTTGCAACTCAAGTCTCGAAAGGACTCCTGTGCGCACTCCTTGCAGCAGACTTTCAAATACTTCTAGGTATTTGATATTTTGACTCTGTGCACCCTCTGCAACAATAGTCTTTCAATCTTTAACCTTAGTTGATAAATTCTAGGGCTTCAACTAGCCTGCACACACCTTGCATGAATTCTGTGCTCCACCTACACTTCTACTAGAATAAGAACAACAATATCCTTCCTGAGCTTTCTGAGGTAAATTCAGAGCCTTGTCAACACACACCTTGCAGACGTTTCACTGCACTCCTTGCAGGAACTCCTCTTAGGAAGAGAAATAATTTAAACTCATTCTCTCTCTCTCTCAGACTTCAAACATTCAATATGAAATCATACATACACAACATAGCCTCATAACAAATGCATAACAGAGAGAATGAAACAACCATAAGCATACCATTCACCATGTATAAATAGAAAACATCGTAACACCATAAAATATGATTCAAAGCTTCATATATTAATTCAAAGCTCCTGTACATGGATTGTTCTTGTTATCTCTCTGCTTTAGCTCTCTTCTTCTATTATGTGCTAATGATACAACAACTACTATGATACAAAGGCAAGGGTGTCTATATCGATTTTCCCTCCTACTCTTCTAAACTGTCTAATCTATTAATTCAAACCTACCTACTTTCATTTACTGGTATTAAATGCGTTTTACATTGACAGAAGAGAGAAAATCACTCACGATCTGTTTACAACAGCCAGATATAAATGCAAGTACACTTCTAGCTACTACATTAATATTCGCTCCTTAATCTTTCAGCAATATTTCAAAATGTGCAAAACGTGTGTTGTGCTTTCCCCAGTTGTCTTCCACCTTCATGTTGCTTGGTTGGCTTCTTACGATGCTCCTTCATCAACCTGACAACTCATCTCTTCAATATCCCATGGGCCTGACAACTCGATTCTTCTGTCCAGTTCCCAAGCTAACTAGATACACCAACACAAAATGGCTCTGGATACAAGTTCAGGTACAATCATGAAGATACAAAATATAGTTCAATGGGTGTGGGCATTCTCATGGATGATTGATTGGATGACTGTATGATGGAAGAAATGATGGGAAGAATGATGGAAAAGATGGGAAAATGAACTAAGTCCCAACAATATGTATGCATGTCCCCAACTTGACACTTTTCATGTTAGGATCTACTTTGGCCTACTTGTCCCCAACTTTAGAACTTAGGATAAAATAATTATCCATACTTTATGATTTAAGAGTTATTAATATAATATTCCTTTTTGGCTTAACCTCCCTAGCTTATCCCTTTTCCTTAACTTTTAGCCGCCACCCTTTCCCTAACTATTGGAGTTTAGTCCCCCATACTCTTTTATCATGGTCAGTATGCACGCAACAATGTATTTTATATTAATTATGAGACATATATAAAAATAGGTGCACTAGCCTTAAACATCTAGGCTCTCCAGCCTAATCAAAACATAAGCATCCTAGATTATAATAATTGGCTCCCCAGCCTATAAAATTCAACATATATACAAAAGGCTCCCTGGCCTCAATATTGTGTGCACTCAAGTTGTTGCACACGGTATCCAGTAATGTACACACTTCATCATTTTACTGCACAGTACAAGTGCACACTATCCCATGAAATGTACATGCAAAATGATATCAAACAACTCACCAACTTAAGTACATTTTCATTTACATTACAATTGGGTTCGGCCTAGGGATATCGAGTTCTTCTTCCTCTCCTTCTTCATCAGCAACGAGGTTATTTTGGAGGAGGGTTTTGATTTTCTGATCATCCCTATATCTGTTTCAAGGCGCTCTAAGAAGTATCTAAGGGGTATTATTTGGTCTTCTAAAGTTACCTATGTTATCAACATTATGGGTACTCTTATGACTTTGCTTCCCTTCAGACTTCATCTTCTCCATTTCTACAGAAAGAGATTTTACCAAATTGGTCAATTTGTCTAATTGGGGTTGGGACACAGAGGAACCAAAGGTTGAGGCTTCATATCTTTCCCTTCCTCTGTTTATGTTAGCTTTATTCCTAATCCTATCAACCACCAATATGGTGGACTCTACTTCTAGGTATGCATCTTGCATATGATCCAAAGAAGTATCTCTTCTCTCTCTGAACAAGAGACATAAGTCAGGGTCGAAAGCACTAGCATAAGTAATTTTGGTAGAGGCTTATGTAGGATTTATCTCAGCATGGATCTTGTTATACATTTTGTTGAATCGTTTGGAGAAGTCAGAGACAAACTCTCCCTCTTTTCTCTTTAGGGACCCAAACTATGTGATATAATACATAAATTCCTTTGTATCCCCCCATTGTCAGACATCATCTAAATCTTCAATCCCAAAAATAGATCCAGGGGTCAATCCCCTAAACCATTTCCTAACCTCACCATCAAATCTCTGGACAAATACTCTCATCCACACATCCTCGTTTTCAATATTTATATTGTCTGCATAACTATAGAAGGAAGCAAGGTGTTCTTCAGTAGTTATGTCTTCTCCTGTGAATTTAGGCATGTACTTTAGGTAATCTCTATCAGGGAGAGAATTCATGGGCTGAGGTAAGACTAGAGGGGCATACCTTGCAGCCAATATGGCATCCATTCTGTTCCTTGGGAGGTTGGCACCTGCCATAGTGATGATAGCTAGAGGGGAATAAGGAGGAGATGGAGTTCGGACCGGAGAGAGTGGAAGTTATCTTCTGGGAGAAAAGGGGACCGACTAAGCGTTGGGGGAAAAGGTCATAGGGCTCGAGGGAGCAGAGGTTTGGATTTCTGTAAATGTAATGATTCTAACAAGGGGAGGAGTGGTAAAACCCAGAGTGGGAAAATATTCTGAGGTCTTGGGTTTAAACCATGGTACAACTTCAGGGGATATAGGAGTGACAAGGATTTTTCCCTCCAATCCCAAACCAGGAGGGGAGAAATCAGCAGGAACACTCCCAAACTTTAGACTTTGGGAAACTCCAGTAGCTGGTATAACAGGAAAATGAGAAGAAAATATTGTAGTTTCTAAAGGAGGATGGTAAACATCATCAAAAATACCTGGTTCAACAGTTGAAGTACCTTCCTGGAGGATCTTTCGTCTTCTGATAATTTTCTCTAGGTCAGCTTCAGGAGTTTCTAGAGGCAACTGTGGGGTAGACCTCGTGTGTCTGCCTCTAGAAGCCACAACTAAAACAATGGATTTGTAATAGTGGAGTCGCCAGGTGCACGGTTGCAATCTTCAATGTACTAAGTTCTAATGCACCTTCAGAACCAGTAAGCTTTGTTTTTCAATCCCAGGGAAAATATTCAATTTGTCCCTGGAAACGACACCATAAATGTTAGCAATGTAAGTCACCTCTGGATTGCGGCATAGGTAAGCCCAATACCCATTAGTTTTTATGTCACAATGAATATATTTAAAGGGGGTCTAATGGATGAAAACTCAGGATGATATCGCTTTAACTCATAAAAATGGGCTGGCATGCACATACAAATGAGGTCTTGATCTAACTTCAGATAGTAGGTTGGAGTAAGGGTGAGCGGGAGGAAGAACTTGACAAGAAAATGTAAAGGTCTTCTATGGACATCTGGTCTTCTAGCAACCTAAGGAGGAAAATCTTCGAATGCAAGATCCTCTTGGATCCAAAACTCTAGGAAGCTAAAAAATGCTATAACAACATTATAATCAAACCTACATCACAATACAGTTACAACACTCGACTGGATCATGCATGCCCAAGTCTTTCAGTCTTAGAGGCAAGTAAGATGGAAAAGAAGTTGTCTGTAATTAAAAAATAAGTCTTAGACTACAACACATAGCCAAAGAACCAAAAGATTCATTAAAACTTTATAATATGGGAGCTTTTCTCTACCATCGACCATAAAAAAATATCAAAATGACTCCTAAATACTCAGAAATGTCCACAACCACCAGGGGCACGATATGACCACTGCATTCAAGGCTTGCTCTCTACAAATTCTCCTGCCAAGTTGCACATGCATTCTTCTATTAGACACAAGATCAGATCATTATGGGCTTTGCAGGAAAATCCATTGACAGGGGGACTTTGAGCTGACAATCTGCCTCTACGGTTAGTTCTCCCATGATTTCCATTTAAGGAGTGAGACAAGGTTTCAACCACGACTCCCTCTTTTCATTAAATACCTTCATTGGGATCAGGATGAGTCTTGACACCCATGAATTTTCCAGGCGATGCTCACGACTTCTATGAGTCAATAGGGGTGCCTCGAAGCCACACAAATCTTTTTATGTGACCAATGTGGGCGCTTTCAGCCTTTGATGCATCTCCTTTCCATCACTCCATGCAACCTCAGGCTGTGACCATGGGCCTAACTCTTGGGTGCTTCAATATTTCAAGTTTCGCGAACTTGCATCGCGCTCCATGTGAAAACCCCCGAGTCATGAAATTGTGACTTCTCGGATCAGGTGCCATGCGTCCTATTGGATTGAATGGCTCCTACTTGTTTTGGGTTTCAGGAGTTCAAATATTTGATGAACAAATTTAACAACATTTTGAACTCCCGATTCCCGTGATTATTATTCACCGTTGATCTCTCATAATGAGATCTACAACCCAGATTAAATCTTTTCTCGACCTTAGATCTCATACCTTTTCCCCGGCATTAAACTTCGAGAAATTTTAAGATTACGAATACCCGTGAACCATCGATATGAACCCCACCTAGAATCTGAGCTATTGAAAACTGATTTTTCCCACTTGCTTGATTCGAGTCCATATCAGACCGCTCTAAGTGTTGCGATTTGTGCTTATGGTTGCGGTCTGTGTAAATAAATACTTGGACAACTGGCTGAGGGCTCGGGAAAGCAAAAGGATCAGTGACAGAGGTAGAAAGGGAAGTGACTAACCTCAGAGAAAAAAAAAATCTTCAGGCTGAGACTTCTCAAGTAGGACTACACAAAACAAAATGTCACTCAAATGATCAAGGGAAAACACAGTGAAAAATTCCAGTTGAAAAGGGAAAAACTTAAGATTTGGTCGGTGGAAAGGAGAAAGATAGGGAAAAATTACTAACTTAAGTAGAAACCGCAAACCCACAATACTCTGAAAAGTTTGTGTGATAACACCACCTTCTAAATAAGTTGGCGAAAAGGGTAGGATACTCGTTCTGAGTGTCATTGCAGGTGCAACGACATTGCATCCTATGATGAGGGGGGACTCCCATAGTCATACCCTCCAAATTTCATTGTATATGGCAGATCTCCCCACTATCGTTATCTTCTGCCCCCTTCAATGACTCCTCATCACTGCACCAACGATGGCCTTGGACCCATCCTTCTTGACACTCTGGTCCTACGTCTGTGACAAATACAAATTCATGTCAATCGTATTGCACCCACAAAAAAATTATATATCTCAAAAATAAAAAGACTTTAAAATGGATAAAATCCAAAAACACATTTACTAAAAGTTCCTCACATATCTCTCGAGGGGAGGGGAAGATTTGTATCCTACCTAAAGTATGTTCCTACGTAAGGTAAGTCCTTTATTCTCATGATCTGATGGCACCACCATGAGTCGAAGTCGAGTCCATAGAAAGCTCCATTCCTTCCCCCTGGTTATATGCCCATGTGTTTCTACCATAGTATCATCCATGGGTCTTGCAAAACCAGTTTTCCCATCACTGTTTGGGGCCTTAGCTGAGGGAATATCTAACATAGACCTATCATCCCTCAGGCCAAGATCCACTCACAGGATCATTCGTTAACCCCTTCAAGCCGGATCGACTCTTTCGGATTCCCTGTTGGAATCTGCAATTTATCGATCCACAGGTCCTTTTTCGTGACTCGCAATCTCGCGAGTTGTGACTTATGACTCTTCCTTCTCAAATACACAATACCCAAGATCATGAAATGGGTATATCTCTTCTCTCCTCAGCACCTTCCTCATGCGACTACCGACTAGACTAAGCGCTAGCACCTTTCGCGATTCGCCGCTTCGTGAGTTCAAAGGTTGAACTCTTGTGCTCTTATCTTGCGAATCCCCGAGACGTGAGAGGTCAACGGGGTGTTGTCTTATTCACTAGGTGAAACGTGTCCATTGGTCTACTTCTCGAGCCCACTTTGTGGTTCTGCCGTGTGTCCCTTGTGCCTGACTTTCAACACTTCACGACTTCACAATTTTTGACGTAGAAAACAACTCCCGTCAACTTCTGAACCCCTGAATGCACGAAATGCGATGGGGTTCCTGATCCAATGGTCCTCCCATGACCCGGATCCGACGCCTATCCTCTCTCCTCGTGATTTCATGACTTCATGACTCGAAGCACCCAGCTCTTGGGCTCTCACCCTATGAACCTCCGATTTCACAAGATCCCTTGATCTCTGCCACCTGTCCTCATCATAATGGACGGCTTCGATTCTCTCGTTGTTTCGTGACTTTGCACATTTCGAGACAAAAGTCTCGACCTCTTATCCTCCGATATGCCGAAATGCATAAATTTTCGACTTTTCGTCAACACGCGTCCCACGATGGAACTTCCCACATTTTTGGAGTTCTCAGACTTCGTGGCTTCACGAATTCGGATGATGAGCTTTCGCCTCTTCAACTCCCGTAACCCCGAATTGGTCAATGAAAGTTTGACCTTTGTGTTGGCGAGCATGCCACCTGTCCACTCTCAGATGGATGGTCCTGTTCCTCTTCGTGACTTCGCCACTCGCAAAGTCGAAGGACTTCCTCTTCTGAACCTCGATGTTCGAATCCCTGATAGAGAGGATCTCGCGACATGTGTCCTCCTTCTAGAAAACGGCTCAGATTCTCTCGCTATTTCAGAACTTCTCACCTCGTGACCTCACGAATATTGATGCAAAGGTTTCGAACCTTCAACTCACGAAACCCCGAAATGAGATTTACGTGGGTGATCCTACGGTCCGATTCTCCTAAGATTGCACTTTAAAAAATGCTTACCGTAACTTCCCTGCTCCTCTGCAATATCTGACAGTTCTAAGAACCTCATGAATTCTACACAGAGAATTATGACCATCAATTTCCTCCTTGACGATTCCTACGAAATGAACAAAGTGTTCTCTTACGGAACTTGTCCTCCTGCAAAACACCTTCGCTGCGCCTCCTTCCGACAATTCAAGGCACTACCTCTTCTGAGATTTTACCACAACCTAGAGTCTTCAAAAAGACTCCTGCACACACTCCTTGCGGTAAATACTTCAAATACTTCCAATTATTTGAATTCTTCGACTCTGCGCACTCTCTGCGACAACAGTCTTTCAACAGTTTCGCTCAGGTTGTAACTCCGAGACTTCGCTCAGCCTACGCACTCCTTGCATGGATCCTGTGCTCAACTTGCACTTCTGTGAGAATGAGAACAAGGTTACCTCTCCTAAGCTTGTAGAGACGAACTCTGACTTCTATCAATGCACACCTTGTGGACAATTTCACTGCACTCCTTGCAGGAAAACTCTTGCTCAGACAGAGAAACAATTGAAACTCATTCTTTACTCTACCTCTCTTTAGATTTCAGACATTCAATATGAAATCATACATTCATGCATCAAAGAAAATGCATAACAGAGGGTAAACAAACATATATCCATCAACATGTACAACATAGAAAGCAATTTAACACCCTGAGTTTGAGCTAAAGATATTTGTATTTATCCAGAACTTCTGTACATGGGGTTAAATCTACACAACTCTCTACTTATTCTCTCCTATGCTCTCTTGATTGATTATGCTGCTAATGTTACAATGATACAAGTGAGGGTGTCTATATCCGTTTTCCCTCTGGCTCCTAAAACTATCTAATCTAGGAATTCAAAGCTACCTACTTACATTTACTAGCATAAATGCCTCTTAGTCCTTCAGACGAGAGCGGGATTCTCAAGGTCTGATTACAATCTACAAGTACGCCTTTTCTTAATTGTTTCATTCAAGTTTGGCATATCTACCTCAAAACAGTTCGAACAATTCATCATGTGCCAAAATGCGTTGGCGTTGTCCCATGCTCGCTTGATGTTGGAGATGCTCCTGCATCATACTCCCTCGCATGAAAATTTTCATGGGCTCCTGTCCATGAGCTCTCGCATGGTATTTCCATTCTTTTGAATCTCTGCTTCATTCTCCCAGCTGGCATATTCAACTGGATGTCCCTTCCACTTGACTAAGTATTCAAAATATTCCTTTCTACTGGTCTTCTTGCTAACCCTTTTATCCGGTATGCTTTCCATTTGTGGTTTCTCTACAACTGGCATATGTTTTGTCCACTGAACCCCTGGTTGTTCACTGTCTTCTCTAGCTTTCTATGGGTACAAATCTAAGACATTGAATATCGGAGAAATTTCGATCCCATTAGGTAATTCAATCTCATAAGAATTTTCCCCAAAATTCTTCAAGACCTTACATGGTCCGATCTTCTTCATCTTCAGTTTGTTATATGTCCCCTTCAAGAATATTTCCTTTCTTAGATGTGCCAGACTCAAATCACCAACCTCAAATTGAATTTGTATATTGTGTTGATCTGCTCTGCGTTTATACTCTTGGCTGGAGTTCTACAGTGGCTCCTTCACCTTGCTATGAAGTTCCTTCATTGCTTCGGCAAAATCTTCTGCACTAGCACTTCTTATCTCATCCCATTCTGAATCCCTCAGTTTATATACTCCTCTTGGCTGTGTCCCATAAAAAATTTGGAATGGACTCTTCCCTGTGATTTTGTTTGTTGAATCATTATAAGCAAATTCCGCCCGTGGCAGAATATTGTCCCACTGACTATGGTGTTCCATCACCAAGCTCCTCAGCAAGTCTCCTAAACTTCTGTTCACAACTTCTGTCTTTCCATCCGTCTGAGGATGATAAGCTGAACTAAATGCTAAGTTTGTTCCCAGATTTTTCCATAAGGTTCTCCAGAAGTGTCCCATGAACTTGGTGTCTCGATCCGAAACTATGCTCCTTGGTAAGCCGTGAAGTCAAATGACTTCTTTGAAAAACAGATTTACAATGTGAGTTGCGTCACTGGTTTTCTAACATGGTATGAAATGTGCCATCTTAGAAAATCTATCCACCACCACAAATATAGAGTCAAAGCCTCTTTGTGTTCTTAGTAGCCCCAATATGAAGTCCATATTGACTGCATCCCACGACCTGTCAGGTATGGGTAACGGTTGATAAAAGCCTGCATTCTGCCTCTTTCCTTTTGAATGCTGACAAATTCTACATCTATCCATGAATCATTTGACGTCTTCTCTCATTCCTGGCCAAAAATATGACTCATTTAACTTTGATAACGTCTTGTCATGACCGAAATGCTCGACCAATCCTCCACTGTGTTTCTCCTTCAACAAATTCTCCCTCATGGAGCATTTTGGAATACAAAGTTGATTACTCTTAAACAATAATCCTTCCTGGATAATGTATTCTGTCGATTGACCTCTGTCCCTAAGAATTGGATTCTCAGCTGCTTCATACGCCTCCTTAAAATATGGATCATCTTTGTACATGTCCCTGAGATCATCAAAACCCATTGTTTTGACTCTGAACTCCTGCAACAACAAACATTTCCTTCTCAAAGCATCAACAAATTTGTTAGCAGTTCCAGAAATATGCTAAATTACAAAAGTAAAGTTCTGGATGTATTCAACCCATTTAACATGTCTTTGATTCAACTTCTCCTATTGAGTCACAAATTGCAAAGCATGATTGTCACTGTATAAGACAAACTCCTTAGGGATTAAGTAATGTCTCCACTTCTTCAATGCCTGGATAATAACATATAACTCCTTGTCATACATGGAGTATTTCACTTTTGCTTCATTCATCTTCTCACCGAAGTATGCTATCAGCCTGTCTTCTTGGCTCAAGACTTCCCCTATTGCAAATCCACTTGCATCACATTTTACCTGAAATGTCTTTTTAAAATCCGACAACACCAAAATTTGTTGTTCCGTGATTTTCTTCTTCAACAAATTAAAACTTTTATTTGCCTCTTATGTCCAATGAAAATACTTGTGTCTCTTATTCACTGTGTCCATCATCGGTGCACTAATTCCATTGAAATTCCTGATGAACTTCCGGTAGAAAATAGCCATTCAGTGAAAACTTCAAACCTCAAATATACTCTTTGGTGATGGCCAATTCTTAATCACCTCCACTTTATCTGGATCCATCTTCAACTTGTCTACAGAAATAACAAATCCAAAATAAATGAGCTCTGTCTTCATGAATGAGGATTTCTTCATGTTTATCAACAACTTCTCTTGCTGTAATCTTTTCATCACTGTGGCCAAATGTTTCAGATGCTCTGCCTCTGTTTTACTGAAAATCGGTATGTCATCAAGATACACTATGACAAATCTTTCGATGAAATCCTTCAGGACTTCATTCATCAACTTCATGAAAGTACTTGGAAAATTCATTAAGACAAACGACATAAAAATCCATTCATACAACCCTTCGTTAGTCTTGAAGGTTGTCTTCCATTCATCACCTTCTCTCATATGAATCTGGTGATATCCACTTTTCAAATCAATCTTCGAAAAAAAAAAATCCCCACTCAAGCAATCCATCAAATCATCCATCCTTGGCAATGGAAATCTGTACCTGATGGTTATCTTGTTTATTACCCTTGAGTCAGTACACATCCTCTAGCCTCCATCTTTCTTCGGATTGAGTACTGTTGGAACAACACACAGACTCAAGCTTTCTCTCACCAACCCCTTGTCCATTAAATCTTGGACCTGTCTTTTGACTTCTTCATTCTCCCGTGGCATCAATCTATACACTTCTTTGTTTGGTAAACTAGCTCCAGGTATGAGATCAATATGATGGCTCACACTTCTGATAAGTGGCAACGAATGAGGTAGTTCATCCACTACTATGTCAACAAACTCTTCCAACAGTTTATGAACCTCTTCTGTTAAATCACCTACCCTTGTACTAGTTAAAAAAAATTTAGGCTTCCTGACCACAATGAATTGTGGTTCCTCCTTCTTCTTAACCTATGTAAGAAGTTCCTTCCCACTCATGAGAAGTACAGTGTTTCTTACTTCAGGTTTCACCTCTTTGTCCTTAATCAACAACAACATGTGAGTTCTCCCATTCTTCTCTACGGTGTATGTGTTATTCCTCCCATCATGAATCACATTTCTATCATATTGCCACGATCTACCCAGCAATAGATGACAAACATCCATGGGAATAACATCACAGAGTATTTCATCTTTATATCCACCTACTTTAAATTCAACTAAACATTGTTTAGTGACATTTACCTGATGTCCCTTTTGTAGCCACGAAACTCTGTATGGACTTGGATGTTCAATAGTCTCCAACTCCAGCTTTTCTACCATCTTTGTAGAAACAAGATTATCTGTGCTACCACTATCTACAATGACCTTTCATACCCTATCTTTGGTCTTGCAATTGGTCTGAAAAAGATTGTTCCTTTGCACTGGATTCTCCACCTCCTTCTCTGACGTTAACAGAACTTTTCGCATCATCAACAATCTTCTGCCTTCAGTATCTTCTGCCTCAATATTCTACCTCTGTGCTTCAGCAATGTGAGTTTCACCACCTTCTTTCTTCTTATCTGGACATTCATAAGACTTGTGTCCATTCTTTCCACATGTGAAGCATTTCACCACTTCAACTCTTCCTCTTCCTCTACCTCTGGTACGAGGAAATTTTTTTCCATCAACATACTGACCTTTCTGTTCGATATATTTCCCTCTCTGTGAACTTCCATCTCTCTCAGTCTAAGTCTGAGGTTTTTTCCAGTCTTCTTTTGTTTTCTGATTTCTATCCTAGGCAATTGATTTTCCTTTGGGCTGACTTTTGCCTCAGCCTCATCGACCTTCTTTTCGGCTCAGCTTCTCTTCAACTTTTAGAGACATATGATAAGCATCTTCCATCATTCGGATGGTCATCATGCTCATCCCATCCTGAATGTCATATCTCAGACCATTCATGTACCTGGCAACCTTTTCATCATCACTTTCACGATGACCACCCCTGATGTTTAGCCTGTAGAATTCTTCAGTGTACTCCTTCACTGACATCAGTTTCTGTCTCAAATTCTGCACTCTTTGAAACAGAGTAATTTGGTAATCCATGGGAATGAATTTCGCCTTCATCTTTGTGATCATCCTATCCCAACTCTTGATATTCTACTTGCCTTTGCAGCGTCTGTCAGCTTGTAGCTCATCCCACCACAATGTTGCATGTCCTTTCAATCTTGTGGAAACATGTTTGACCTTTTTGTCCTCCTCGATATATTCATAGTCAAAATATGTGTCCAGAGCTCTAATCCAGTCTAGAATATCTTCAACATCCAGGTTTCCTTCATATACTGGAATATCCATTTTTTCCTTAGCACCCATTCTTGCAACAACCCTAATCAGGCGTTCATTTGTTGCATCTTCTGCTGTGACCTCTTCTCCTTCATGTCCAACTTCATTTTCACTTTCGAAATCACTGACATCTCCAACACCGGTTGTGTGCCTCTGTGCTATCTCCATGTCCTTGAGTTTAGCATGTATATCACACATATCTCTTTCCATGGATGTATTTGGCACCTGCCTACCCCTTCCTCTTGGCATTTCCCTTTCTTCTGGTAGATCGTGTGTTTTCTTGTCTCTTCTTCTCAATGACATGGTTGAGATTTATTTATCGCTTTCCCTATCTGAAGTATACAAATAGATTCAATCTCTAATACCAAAACCTGATGCATACCTATCGGCCGTCGGGCCAAGATCCGCTCACAGGATCGTTCTTTAACCCCTTCAAGCCGAATCGACTCTTTTGGATTCCCTGTCTACAATTTATCGATCCACGGGTCCTTTTTCGTGATTCACAATATCGCGAGTTCGTGAGTCGTGAATTTCGACTCTTCCTTCTCAAATCCGCGATACCCGAGATCACGAAATGGGTATAGCTCTTCTTTTGTCAGCGCCTTCCTCGTGCGACTGCCGGCTAGACTAATCGCTAGCACCTTTCGCGATTCACCGCTTCGTGAGTTCAAAGGTTGAACTCTTGTGCTCTTATCTCGTGAATCCCAGAGATGTGAGAGGTCAACGGGGTGTTGACTTCTTCACTAGGTGATGTGTGTCCACTGGTCTACTCCCCAGGCCCACTTCGTGGTTCTACCGCGTGTCCCACGTGCTCAGCTTTCAACACTTCGCGACTTTGTGACTTTTGATGTCGAAAACAACTCTCTTCAACTTTCGAACCCCCAAATGCACGTAATGTGATGAGGTTCCTGATCCAATGGTCCTCCCATGACCTGGATCCGAGGGCAATCCTTGTTCCTCATGATTTCGTGACTTCATGACTTGGAGCACCCAGCTCTTGGGCTCTCATGTTGCGAACCTCCGAGTTTGTGAGATCCCTTGATCTCTGCCACCTATCCTCCTCCTAACGGATGGGTGTGATTCTCTCGCAGTTTCGTGACTTCGCACCTTTCGGGACAAAAGTCTCGACCTCTTATCCTCCGATATGGAGAAATTTTTGACACGTCGTCAACATGGGTCCCACGATGGAACTTCTCACCTTTTTAGAGTTCTCAGACTTCGCAGCTTCGTGAATCTGAATGATGAGCTTTCAACACTTCAACTCCCGAAACCCCAAATTGATCATTGAATGTCTGACCTCCGTGTTGGCAAGCATACCACCTGTCCACTCTCAGATGGATGATCCTGATGCTCTTCGTGACTTCGCCACTCACGAAGTCAAAGGACTTCCTCTTCTGAACCCCGATGTCCGAATCCCCGATAGAGAGGATCTCGCGACACATGTCCTCCTTCCAGTGAACGACTCAGAGTCTCTCGCTATTTCAAAACTTCACACCTCGCGACCTTGCGAGTATTGATGCAAATGTTTTGACCCTTCAACTCACGAAACCCCGAAATGAGATTTACGTGGGTGATCCAATGGCCCTTGTTCGTTCGGATCCTATGGTCCGATTCTCCTGAGATTGGACTTCGAAAAATGCTTACCGTAACTTCCCTGCTCCTCTGCAATATCTGACAGTTCTAAGAACCTCATGAATTCTACACAGAGAATTATGACCGTCCATTTCCTCCTTGACGATTCCTACGAAATGAACAAAGTGTTCTCTTACGGAACTTGTCCTCCTGCAAAACACCTTCGCTGCGCCTCCTTCCGACAATTCAAGGCACTACCTCTTCTGAGATTTTACCACAACCTAGAGTCTTCAAAAAGACTCCTGCACACACTCCTTGCGGTAAATACTTCAAATACTTCCAATTATTTGAATTCTTCGACTCTGCGCACTCTCTGCGACAACAGTCTTTCAACAGTTTCGCTCAGGTTGTAACTCCGAGACTTCGCTCAGCCTACGCACTCCTTGCATGGATCCTGTGCTCAACTTGCACTTCTGTGAGAATGAGAACAAGGTTACCTCTCCTAAGCTTGTAGAGACGAACTCTGACTTCTATCAATGCACACCTTGTGGACAATTTCACTGCACTCCTTGCAGGAAAACTCTTGCTCAGACAGAGAAACAATTGAAACTCATTCTTTACTCTACCTCTCTTTAGATTTCAGACATTCAATATGAAATCATACATTCATGCATCAAAGAAAATGCATAACAGAGGGTAAACAAACATATATCCATCAACATGTACAACATAGAAAGCAATTTAACACCCTGAGTTTGAGCTAAAGATATTTGTATTTATCCAGAACTTCTGTACATGGGGTTAAATCTACACAACTCTCTACTTATTCTCTCCTATGCTCTCTTGATTGATTATGCTGCTAATGTTACAATGATACAAGTGAGGGTGTCTATATCCGTTTTCCCTCTGGCTCCTAAAACTATCTAATCTAGGAATTCAAAGCTACCTACTTACATTTACTAGCATAAATGCCTCTTAGTCCTTCAGACGAGAGCGGGATTCTCAAGGTCTGATTACAATCTACAAGTACGCCTTTTCTTAATTGTTTCATTCAAGTTTGGCATATCTACCTCAAAACAGTTCGAACAATTCATCATGTGCCAAAATGCGTTGGCGTTGTCCCATGCTCGCTTGATGTTGGTGATGCTCCTGCATCATACTCCCTCGCTTGAAAATTTTCATGGGCTCCTGTCCATGAGCTCTCGCACGATCTTTCCATGCTTTTGAATCTCTGCTTCATTCTCCCAGCTGGCATCTTCAACTGGATGTCCCTTCCACTTGACTAAGTATTCAAAATATTCCTTTCTACTAGTCTTCTTTCTAACCCTTTTATCCAGTATGCTTTCCATTTGTGGTTTCTCTGCAACTGGCATATGTTTTGTCCACTGAACCCCTGGTTGTTCACTATCTTCTCTAGCTTTGTATGAGTACAAATCTAAGACATTGAATATCGGAGAAATTTCGATCCCATTGGGTAATTCAATCTCATAAGCATTTTCCCCAAAATTCTTCAAGACCTTACATGGTCCGATCTTCTTCATCTTCAGTTTGTTATATGTCCCCTTCAAGAATATTTCCTTTCTTAGATGTGCCAGAATCAAATAACCAACCTCAAATTGAATTTGTCTCTTGTGTTGATCTGCTCTACGTTTATACTCTTGGCTGGAGTTCTACAGTCACTCCTTCACCTGGCTGTGAAGTTCCTTCATTGCTTCGGCAAAATATTCTGCACTAGCATTTCTTATCTCATCCCGTTCTGAATCCCTCAGTTTAGATGCTCTTCTTGGCTGCGTCGCATAAACAATTTGGAATGGACTCTTCCCTGTGCTTCTGTTGGTTGAATCATTATAAGCAAATTCTGCTTGTGGCAGAATATTGTCCCACTGACTATGGTGTTCCATCACCAAGCTCCTCAACAAGTCTCCTAAACTTCTGTTCACAACTTCTGTCTGTCCATCCATCTGAGAATGATAAGATGAACTAAATGATAAGTTTGTTCCCAGATTTTTCCATAAGGTTCTCCATAAGTGTCCCACGAACTTGGTGTCTCGATCCGAAACTATGCTCCTTGGTAAGCCGTGAAGTCAAATGACTTCTTTGAAAAACATATTTGCAATGTGAGTTGCGTCACTGGTTTTCTAACATGGTATGAAATGTGCCATCTTAGAAAATCTATCCACCACCAAAAAGATCGAGTCAAAGCCTCTTTGTGTTCTCAGCAGCCCCAATATGAAGTCCATACTGAATGCATCCCACGACCTGTCAGATATGGGTAACGGTTGATAAAAGCCTACATTCTGCCTCTTTCATTTTGAATGCTGAATAATTCTGCACTATTCACGAATATTTTGACGTATTCTCTCATTCCTGGACAAAAATATGACTCATTTAAATTTTATAACGTCTTGTCATGACCGAAATGCTCGACCAATCCTCCACTGTGTTTCTCCTTCAGCAAATTCTCCCTCATGGAGCATTTTGGAATACAATGTTGATTACCCTTAAACAGTAATCCTTCCTGGATCATGTATTCTGTCGATTGACCTCTTTCCCTAAGAATTGGATTCTCAGTTGCTTCATATGCCTCCTTAAAATCTGGATCATCTTTGTACATGTCCCTGAGATCATCAAAAACCAGTGTTTTGACTCTGAACTCCTGCAACAACAAACATTTCCTGCTCAAAGCATCAACAACTTTGTTAGCAGTTCCAAAAATATGCTTAATTACAAAAGTAAAGTTTTTGGATGTATTCAACCCATTTAACATGTCTTTGATTCAAATTCTCCTATTGAGTCACAAATTCCAAAGCATGATTGTCACTGTATAAGACAAACTCCTTAGGGATTAAGTAATGTCTCCACTTCTTCAATGCCTGGATAATAGCATATAAATCCTTGTCATACATGGAGTATTTCACTTTTTCTTCATTCAGCTTCTCACCGAAGTACGCTATCAGCCTGTCTTATTGGCTCAAGACTGCCCCTATTGCAAATCCACTTGCATCACATTTTACCTGAAATGTCTTTTTAAAATCCGGCAACACCAAAATTGGTTGTTCTGTGATTTTCTTCTTCAACAAATTAAAAATTTTCTTTGCCTCTTATGTCTAGTGAAAATACTTGTGTCTCTTCTTCACTGTGTCCATAATCAGTGCACTAATTCCATTGAAATTCCTGATGAACTTCCGGTAGAAACTAGCCAATCCGTGAAAACTTCGAACCTCAAATATACTCTTCAGTGATAGCCAATTCTTAATCACCTCCACTTTATCTGGATCCATCTTCAACTTGTCTGCCGAAATAACAAATCCCAAATAAATGAGCTTTGTCTTCATGAATGAGGATTTCTTCATGTTTATCAACAACTTCTCTTGCTGTAATCTTTTCATCACTGTGGCCAAATGTTTCAGATGTGCTGCCTCTGTTTTACTGAAAATCAGTATGTCATCAAGATACACTATGACAAATTTTCCGATGAAATCCTTCAGGACTTCATTCATCAACTTCATGAAAGTACTTGGAGCATTCATTAATCCAAACGACATAACAAGCCATTCATACAACCCTTCGTTAGTCTTGAAGGTTGTCTTCCATTCATCACCTTCTCTCATATGAATCTGGTGATATCCACTTTTCAAATCAATCTTCGAAAAAAAATTTGCCCCACTCAAGCAATCCATCCAATCATCCATCCTTGGCAATGGAAATCTGTACCTGATGGTTATCTTGTTGATTACCCTCTAGTCAGTACACATCCTCTAGCCTCCATCTTTCTTCGGATTGAGTACTGTCGGAACAACACACGGACTCACGGTTTCTCTCACCAACCCCTTGTCCATTAAATCCTGGACCTGTCTTTTGACTTCTTCATTCTCTTGTGGCATCAATCTGTACATTGCTTTGTTTGGTAAACTAGCTCCAGGTATGAGATCAATATGATGGCTCACACTTCTGATAAGTGGCAACGAACGAGGTAGTTCATCCACTACTATGTCAACAAACTCTTCCAACAGTTTATGAACCTCTTCTGTTAAATCACCTACCCTTCTACTAGTTAAAACAATTTTAGGCTTCCTAACCACAATGAATTGTGGTTCCTCCTTCTTCTTAACCTATGTAAGAAGTTCCTTCCCACTCATGAGAAGTACAATGTTGCTTACTTTAGGTTTCACCTCTTTGTCCTTAATCGGCAACAACATGTGAGTTCTCCCATTCTTCTCTAGGGTGTATGTGTTATTCATCCCATCATGAATCACATTTCTATCATATTTCCACGATATTCCCAACAATACATGACAAACATCCATGGGAATAACATCACAGAGTATTTCATCTTTATATCCACCTATTTACCTGATGTCCCTTTTGTAGCCACGAAACTCTGTATGGACTTGGATGTTCAATAGTCTCCAACTCCAACTTTTCTACCATCTTTGTAGAAACGATATTATCTGTGCTACCACTGTCTACAATGACCTTGCATACCCTATATTTGGTCTTGCAATTGGTCCGAAAAAGACTGTTCCTTTGCACTGGATTCTCCACCTCCTTATCTGGCGTTAAGAGAACTTTTCGCATCATCAACGATCTTCTGCCTTCAACATCTTCTGCCTCAATATTCTTCCTCTGTGCTTCGGCAATGTGAGTTTCACCACCTTCTTTCTTCTTATCTAGAAATTCATAAGACTTGTGTCCATTCTTTCCACATGTGAAGCATTTCACCACTTCAACTCTTCCTCTTCCTCTACCTCTGGTATGAGGAAATTTTTTTTCATCAGCATACTGACCTTTCTGTTCGATATACTGTCCTCTCTGTGAACTTCCATCTCTCTCATTCTAAGTCTGAGGTTTTTTCTAGTCTTGGTTTGGTTTCTGATTTCTATCCTAGGCAACTGATTTGCCTTTGGGCTGACTTTTGCCTTGGCCTCTTCAACCTTGTTTTCGGCTCAACTTCTCTTCAACTTTTAGAGACATATGATAAGCATCTTCCACTATTCAGATGGTCATCATGCTCATCCCATCCTGAATGTCATATCTCATACCATTCATGTACCTGACAACCTTTTCATCATCACTTTCGTGATGACCACCCTGGATGTTTAGCCTGTAGAATTCTTCAGTGTACTCCTTCACTGACATCAGTTTCTATCTCAAATTATGCATTCTTCAAAACAGAGTAATTTGGTAATCCCTGGGAATGAATTTCGCCTTCATCTTTGCGATCATTCTATCCCAACTCTTGATCTTCTTCTTGCCTTTGCAGAATCTGTTAGCTTCTAGCTCATCCCGCCACAATGTTGCATGTCCTTTCAATCTTGTGGCAACATGTTTGACCTATTTGTCCTCCTCGACATCTTCATAGTCAAAATATGTGTCCAGAGCTCTAATCCAGTCTAGAATCTCTTCAGCATCCAAGTTTCCTTCATATACTGGAATATCCATTTTTTCCTTAGCACCCATTCTTGCAACATCCCTAATCAGGTGTTCATTTGCTGCATCTTCTGCTCTGACCTCTTCCCCTTCATGTCCAACTTCATTTTCACTTTCGGAATCACTGACATCTCCAACACTGGTTGTGCACCTCTGTGCTATCTCCAAGTCCTTGAGTTTAGCGTGTATATCACACATCTCTCTTTCCATGGCTGGATTTGGCACCTGCCTACCCCTTCCTCTTGGCATTTCCCTTTATTCTGGCAGATCGGGTGTTTTCCTGTATCTTCTTCTCGGCGGCATGGCTGAAATTTATTTCTCGCTTTCCCTATCTGAAGTATAAAAACAAAGTCAAGCTCTGATACCAAAAACTAATGCATACCTATCGGCCCTCGGGCCAAGATCCGCTCACAGGATTGTTCTTTAACCCCTTCGAGCCGGATCGGCTCTTTTGGATTCCCTGCTAGAATCTACAATTTATCGATCCACAGGTCCTTTTTCGTGACTCACAATCTCACGAGTTCGTGAGTCGTGACTTTCGACTCGTCCTTCTCAAATCCGCGATACCCAAGATCACCAAATGGGTATAGCTCTTCTTTCGTCAGTGCCTTCCTCGTGCGACTGCCGACTAGACTAAGCGCTAGCACCTTTCGCGATTCACCTCTTCGTGAGTTCAAAGGTTGAACTCTTGTTCTCTTATCTCGCGAATCCCAGAGACGTGAGAGGTCAACGGGGTGTTGAATTCTTCACTAGGTGATGTGTGTCCTTTGGTCTACTCCCCAGGCCCACTTTGTGGTTCTACCGCGTGTCCCTCGTGCTCAGCTTTCGGCACTTCACGACTTCGTGACTTTTGATGTCGAAAACAACTCCCTTCAACTTTCGAACCCCCGAATGCACGTAATGCGATGAGGTTCCTGATCTAATGGTCCTCCCATGACCTGGATCCGAGGGAAATCCTTGTTCCTCATGATTTCGTGACTTCACGACTCAGAGCACCCAACTCTTGGGCTCTCACCCTGCGAACCTCCGAGTTTGTGAGATCCCTTGATCTCTGCCACCTATCCTCCTCCTAACGGATGGCTGTGATTCTCTCCCAATTTCACGACTTCACACCTTTTGGGACAAAAGTCTCGACCTCTTATCCTTCGATATGCCGAAATGGAGAAATTTTCGACACCTCGTCAACATGGGTCCCACGATGGAACTTCCCACCTTTTTGGAGTTCTCGGACTTCACAGCTTTGTGAATTTGAATGCTGATCTTTCAGCACTTCAACTCCTGAAACCCCAAATTGATCATTGAAAGTCTGACCTCCGTGTTGGCGAGAATACCACCTGTCCACTCTCAGATGGATGATCCTAATCCTCTTCGTGACTTTGCCACTCGCGAAGTCAAAGGACTTCCTCTTCTGAACCCCGATGTCTGAATCCCTGATAGAGAGGATCGCGCAACACGTTTCCTCCTTCTAGTGAACGACTCAGATTCTCTCGCTATTTCAGAACTTCACACCTTGCGACCTCGCGAGTCTTGATGCAAATTTTTTGACCCTTCAACTCACAAAACCCCGAAATGAGATTTACATGGGTGATCCAATGGACCTTGTTGGTTCGGATCCTACGGTCCGATTCTCTTGAGATTTCACTTCGAAAAATGCTTACCGTAACTTCCCTTCTCCTCTGCAAGATCTGATGGTTCTCGAAACCTCATGAATTCTCCATGGATAATTCTGACTGTCAATTTCCTCCTTGACGATTCCTGCGAAATGAAGAAAGTGTTCTCTTACGAAACTTGTCCTCCTACAAAACACCTTCGTTGTGCCTCCTTCCGAAAATTCAAGGCACTACCTCTTCTGATCTTTTACCACAACCTAGAGTCTTCAAAAGGACTCCTACACACACTCCTTGCGGTAAATTCGTCAAATACTTCTGAGTATTTGAATTCTTCGACACTGCGCACTCTCTGCGACAACAATCTTTCAACAGTTTCGCTCAGGTTGTAAATCCGAGACTTCGCTCGGCCTGCACACTCCTTGCATGGCTCCTGTGCTCAACTTGCACTTCTGAAAGAATGAGAACAAGGTTACCTCTCTTGAGCTTGCAGAGATGAACTCCGACTTCTGTCAATGCACACCTTGCGAACAATTTCACTGCACTCTTTGCAGGAAAACTATTGCTCAGACAGAGAAACAATTGAAACTCATTCTTTACTCTCCCTCTCTTCATATTTTAGACATTCAATATGAAATCATACATTCATGCATCAAAGAAAATGCATAATAGAGGGTAAACAAACATATATCCATCAGCATGTACAACACAGAAGGCAATTTAACAGCCTGATTCTGAACTAAATATCTTTGTATTAATCCAGAACTTATGTACATGGGGTTAACTCTACACAGCTCTCTGCTTCTACTCTCTTATGCTCTCTTGATTTATTATGCTGCTAATGTTACAATGATACAAGTGAGGGTGTCTATATCCGTTTTCCCTTTGGCTCCTAAAACTGTCTAATTTAGGAATTCAAAGCTACCTACTTACATTTACTAGCATAAATTCCTCTTAGTCCTTCAGACGAGAGCGGGACACTCAAGGTCTGATTACAATCTACAAGTACGCCTTTTATTAATTGTTTCATTTAGGTTTGTCATATCGTCTTCAAGACAGTTCAAACAATTCATCATGTGCCAAAATGCGTTGGTGTTGTCCCATGCTTGCTTGATGTTGGCGATGCTCCTGCATCAATATCCCCTTGAAAATTGTCACTAGAATGGAGCCATAGTTGAACTGCTTTCGACTCCTATTCTTGCATCATGATAGATGAACTTTCATGTTTACTATAAATCCCTCACACCAATTAAAAATGGTTGGTTCCAAGCATATCTGTGCCACCTTAATATTTTTTTTCATGGAAAGATGTGGTGTTGTCGATCTTGTTGCTCGGGTTATGCTAAAAAAATGGTCTTGAGGGGAAATTCAATGATATCCTAGATCAATATTTTTCCAGTATTTCGTCATGACCCATATCGATAGTATTGTTCTATGTAGTCCATAGTGAACCACTCATATCCACTAGGCACATTGTCAACCCACCATGGTACAGAAATAGATGTCATCAATCTCAAGGCAGAGCACATTAACCTCTATGATGAAGCATTCTTTGTCTGGGTTCCATTACTTAACTAGCTTATGTAGTAAGTAATCATGCAAACCCAATAATGGACAGTGGAAAAACTTCATCACTCCACAATCATGGAGATCTACTAGTATGGGGGCATCTACTTGGGCAGAAAAATCATCTACCTCATGAGCTTGTTCCTTCCACTCAATCATGATTGTTGTCTCCTTACACACATAACAAAAAGAACAAAATCACCCCATCAGTGGAAAACCCCAAATCCATGGTCACCTCTTGCTTATCCTTTTAGCATGTCATGGAAGTCACGAGACACCTTAATGGGGTCATGTGACACATTCCTTATTCCAAAAATGCATCTCGCAATGTATCATTAGACACCACATGGGCATTGAGAAATAGGTCACTCGACACCCTTGCGTTTCTAGTAACACCTAGGGTTGTCATGAGATTTTAAGACACGGGTGTGAAAACATTCCTCGACAAATAAAAAAAAATGACAATGAAAAAAATGGTAGGGTTCTTAGATATTACCTGGTTCAAATGGAATGAAAATCGTTTGAGTGAATATCCCACAATGAGCTCCAGAAACCTTCACTTTAAAGAGGTTTTTCTCCACAATCTCTCCACTCACCTCTCTTTGCAAGTGAAAACTGGTATTTTTTCCATGGTGAGTTCCTTTTACAACACTTTGGGTGATTAAAAATCATTTTCACATTGAGACCAAGTAAGTGGCTTCTGTTTATTTATTTTTTAAATGAGATTATTGTTATTTTTATGCCATTTTTAATTAAAATTGATCATGGCATCTAGTTTACATGTGATTGACAGGATACTAGGGAATTTGTTTTTACAAAGATGGTAACTTCGAATGAACTTGAGGTACATGTTCTTAAAACTAGCATACAAGGTTAGGTTTTTCCTTGCATCCATGATTTGCGTTATTAACAATCCATTTTCCCGCCACATTCCTTAGGTTCGATCCCATCAGGTTGTGACATTATCCACTCTATTTTTTCATGTCGTAACTTGTCCGTTAGTGCCTACCCTTCATGGGAACCCTAGTTAGCACCCAAATAACCATAAAATTCCCATGCTGTTATTTCCTATAGGCTCGATAACCCCTTGTAGTACTGCCATGAATTGACATTGAGGCTTGTTTCCTCTCTTCATCTATATTTTGGCCATATCCTGAGGGGGTTCCCAAAATTTGTATGTTTGTTAATGATTTCCTATCTATTTTTTTCTCACATCATTTACCCCATCGTTGCATTGTTATTTTCCAAGATTATGATTACCACTATTGTAGTAGCCTTTGACCATCTGCTAAGAGTGGATCTCACTTGCCAGTACCATTTACATTCATTTTTCTTAGGTAGGTTCCATGCGCTTGGAACATAGAATCATTTTGTTAAACTACTCGTTCTCTCCATACATGTACACTTTTATCTCTATTTTAGACTCATTAAAGGACATGAAAATTACACATTCGAGTATGTTTATATCTCTTTCCAAACTCGTTAAAAGACATGAAAAATATACTTTCGGATACACTTTTACCTTTTTTTCCGACTCATTAAAAGACATGAAAAATACACCATAACAAGTATACTTTTGACTATTTTTTATCTCATTAAAATTGAATGAAAAATCCACTATCGAGCATAATTTTATATCTCTTTCGTTCTCATTAAAATATGAAGGAGATAATACAAAAAAAAAAGAGAGGCGATTTTTCACCATTGGTCTATTCTCGAAATGGTATTTTCAATTGAGTCTCCCTTGAACATGGAACATGTTTGAGTCATCATCTTACAATTGGGTTTTATCTTTCCTAGGATCCATCCCAATAATATGAGTCACATATACTCCTTTGGTTGGTTACTCTTACAATCATCATGGAGAGTGCTTCATTGCCTCCTGTGTTGTTTCACTTTATTCATCCAGATATTGTGTCTTGTTGCCAAGTTACTATTGTGTCATGATACATGTTCAATAGAATTTTAATCCTAAGTCATCCATCTTTTGTTTTGTTGACTTCTTGAGCCTGCCCTCCTTATGTCAGTTGTACTTGGTGATACTCTCTCTTGACATCATCTCTCGGTGTATGTTTCATATCAATTGATGGGGGATACATTAAGGCCCTCCTTCAATGGATATATTCCTATTGACTTCAACACATTATCTAGTAAATGGATCTAGAAACCAATTAGTACCTTGGATCTTGCAATCCTCAGTGGCAATCCTCCTTGTGATTGTCAATGGGTTTATATTATTGACTCATGATTGATTTATTCTACAAGTGTTCGACACCAAATTCTCTATTCACACTTGCTAGATTGTACTAGGTACCTTGGGATCCATCTTCCTTATTGGTGGGTTCCCTCACATATATTAACAATATACATCAATGAACGATAATCATACAGTTTTTACCATGCTCGACATCAACTCATCTATTTGCATGTCATATATTTGTACCATTGGGGTTTGGGATGAAGAACTCAGTTTCGGGGACACATCATTCCTTTACAACATACCCTCCCAAGTTGCCATAGAGTATACCCATTGTATATGAGTACTTTGAAGACTTCAGGGGAACTTTCCTCAGTGCTTGTTGTCTTCCTAATGTATATGTTGTGACATAGATCCACATTGTATTTGTTCATGGCTATGATATTTTTGATGGCATGGATCCATCAATTATTCTTTCATGGCCATGGTCTTGCATTTCATGTCATGGATTTGTAGTGTATTTCTTTTCCGACCATACTTTGATACTCTTCAAAGTATGAGTATATTTACGTAGGGGATGGTCTATTATATGCTTTTATCCTTGGTGTTTGATTGCGGGTACTCTTTGACCCCTTGACCTCTTTTCTCTCTCCTTGCATTTCCTAACATGGATACTATTTTATTGTAATTTGTTTCATCCATACATTCTTTCCTCAATTTCCAACTTACAATGCCAAAGGAGAATACAACAAAAGATGAAAACCAAGACACAACTCTAGGTTCAGATTTAGATTATTTTTGCAGGGTGTCACTTGTAATGCATGAACAAAGCGCGACATGTCATGGGTCATCTATAGTGAAACCTGTTAGAGCTCTGTAAATATATTTGGATGATAAACAGACAACGAAGGTAAATTTTTAAACAAACTTCGAGACCCGAAACTAGCCTTTTAGATATGGAGAGGGCTCTCTCAGAAATGGCGCAGTCTCCGCGCAGGATATGACTTTGAAAACAATGGATAGATATAACACCTATGGTAAAATGGTTTCTGGTTATATTGGTGTAGAAAATTAAAACTTGGGCTATGGTTGTTACACATCAAAAATACTCACTTTGATAGTGTCGCAAGTGTCGTCATTACAAGGTTCGCAAGTGTCGCTTTTTGCTCACAAGTGTCGCAAGTGTTAAAGAAAGCATACTGCCATGATGCCCATGTCGTGCCTATAAATGAAATCAAAAGGACACTTGGCACATGTCAAACACTTGATTTGGAAGAGGAGGAAAGGTTAACTGGGCTCATGAGCCTTTTTCCATCTGAAAACACTCAAAAAACTAAGTTTTGAAGGAGAGCGCTCCCCTATACCTCTTATGGGAGTGCTGGCGCTCCCCCTTACACTGTTTGGGATCATTATAAAGATACTTTGGCCCTTCTGAGGGATTTTTGGTGTCTTTAGGAGTGCTGGAACTCCCCTAAACATTACTAGGGAGCGCTACAGCGCTCCGATGGCCCTTTTAAGGGAGCACTACCTATTTTAGGCAACAGTTGAGTTATTGAGATGAATGGGGGAAGGATATTTTCATTCTTAGAAGGCAGTTGAGATCGAATCCCTAGTCCATCCATGTTCTTAGGGAAGATCCTCAACTGAAGGAGGCAAATCCTCAACTTCCCCAAAAATATCTCAACTGGTTAAATCCTCTCCAAGGCTATATAAGCAAGTTTTCTCATGGTAAAAGGGGATGGAAAGGGAGAATCACACCAAACTTATGATCTTATAAGTGGTGCTGGAACAGAGATATTTTGGAGGCAAGAGACCTATGATCTCATAGGGAGAAATTTGTGAAGCTATCATCATTCAGATCGTGGATCTTTTGAGCAAGGGGTAGACAAGGAGGACTTGACGAAACTGTTGCAATCCATCTACGGCTGTAAGCAATGTTTTGTCCTCATTAATATAATTTGCTTGGCCTGTTTCTTTCTAATTCGTGTTCAATCTCACATGAATTTGTCTCCTTAGTAGATAGACCTATTTTGGACTAATCGTGATAGAGTAGGAAGTGGTCGTACTTTGTTTGTCTACAGGGCTTATCGAGGAGCGAAAGATTGGAGCTCAACTCAGAGCATGCAGGGACAAACACCTGTAAAAGGTACTTCTTTTCTCCTTCCTCCTCACACACTAGTCCACCTAGATATAAAAGGAAGTTAGTGACCATGATAATCATTTTCTGTCTTAGAGTTAAGAGTCTAGCTCTTTGAGTAGATGTACCTATCCGCAGGGAGATTTTCCTTCAACAAAAACTAGCAACTCCACTAGGGAGAATCGAATCGAAACTTTTGTTTTTTTTTTCCTCATAGGCCTTGTCTTAACCTTTGTGTTATTAGGCCTTGTTCACCCCTTCATATCTGATTTCACTTGCTGATTGATTCTTTACCCCATCACACTCAGCCTGATTGTCAAAATTTGACTGAATTTTGTGTTTTTTGGACTTTTTTCTAAGCTTTAGGACTCCAGCGCTCCCCTGCCTTGTTGGCAGAGCGCCAATGCTCCCTTAAGCTGCTGGAAAAATCCTTATAATGCTCTGGTGGCCCTTATACCAGAGCGCCAACCCTTTTTTGCCCAAAATCTCTTAAAAAATTGCAATTTTTGAAAGTCCAAACCCTGTTTTCTCACTTGCTGAGCTTCTTTGTGATTCAATGGTTCTTCCTTTGACTTTGACATGCTTCCTCCTGAGAAGTAAACACCTTATTGTTCAGATTTTATGCCCTTCTTCATTCTTTTTGAGTTTTTTTTGTTGAGAGATTGAAATCGATCCGCTGCTTTTTTCCTCTCCTATCCAACTAAGCGGGAACTCCAGTGAAGGACATCTGAACTCTGTGACTCTTCTCACTTGGTTTTTTGAAGGTCATTGTTCTTTGAACACTTCATTTTTGTGTGAATTGTTTGGTTTTTGCATTGTTATTTTTGTTCTTTGTTTGCTTCTTGCTTCAATCACAGCAAGAGCGTGTCTGTTGTGTATGTGAAATCTAATCATGCTTGTCTGAATCTCCTTGATCTGAAAAGGTAGTTGATAGGAGAAGTCTTTCACATTGAATTAGTTATCATTCACATACAAACAAAAAAGACACATATTAGTGCTTGATTTTCATATTAGAAGGCATTTTTGAAAATGCTTTAGCATTGCATTGGATTTGATTGAGAACCAATTGTTTGAGGACTTTGCATATTAGTGTTTGAAAGTGAAAACGACTCTTTCTCTTTCCCTTAAATAAGCGTTCATTGAAAAGAAATGATTTCTTATCATATTCTATGCATCTTTTTGGGCATTGAGTAATGATTTCATCAGTTTCACTTTTGTGCACACTTTGAGTAAAGAACAGCTCTAAAATGAAAGCTAATTAAAAATTATCTAGAACATTTTTGTTTTTAGGATCTTCCACCGACAATAGACTAGGGTTATCATTTTGGATTAGGATGTGAGTACAAATCTCCAAAGTTTTCAAGACAAACATTACCATCCTCAGTTAGGGAGAGTCAAATCCAATTGTCATATTGTTTTTCTGGGATCCACCTCTCACACAGGGGTTATGCACGAGGTCACATTCGGGTGAGTTACGGAGAATATCCCTCCATGGTTCAACTGTTTGTAGTGGTTGGATCGTATATTGGGGGTCACTTGGAGGTATACCCACGATTATGTGTGGGAGCCTTTAGGTTTGATTTCGGACTTGTTATCCTGCCCATACGTTCTAGATCAGACTATCGACTGTACCCACCCAGGGACTCACTGTGAATTGGTATATTTAGTTGCCATAATCTTTAGGTACTTACACAAGGTGACGGTGAAGGGAAGTCTCATTGTACCTGGAACAGACATTGGTCAAACTCACTCGGGCACCTTGGAGGGTAAATCCACAATTACTGCATGGAAGCTTGCACCAAGGCATAAGTCCATTAAGAAGGTCACCATTGTAACTGTTCCACCAGATCCCAACCCCTTCTCGACTTGATCACGCAATGTTGGATTTCATCACCAACTAGTACGGTCATCGAGAGAAGTTTTTGTCTTCTTGGTTGATTCCTAGATTTTATTTGCGCATGCTGTTTCTTTTTCTTAGTTGGCCCTAGATTTTCAGTGTGTTCTGTTATCCTCCACAATTGAGCCCGTAGACGATAAAGGTCTTCACCGATCACGTAGGATGCAAGGGCTGCCTCTAGAAGGCTATCAACCCTTACCTTCTAACCCTCCAGAAGACAACTACCGTAGAGAAGTAGAAAATCCATTTGATGTCGGATGGGATATTTCTCCCTCGTTAGATAACCCAGAAGATGCTTTGGGCATGGTTGAAAATCCCACCACACCTGTGTCGGTAACTCCTCTCAAACCACTTTTGGTTCGTTTAGACTCCCTTGGGAACGTCATAGACGAAGAAGTCCCACGATTACCAAAGAGGATATTTATCGAAACATATATGGGATCCACAAAACCACTCTTTGGTGATGAGTTTAGGACTCCTGTTCGTCCTAGCACCGCAGTAGCAACCAATCCCACACTTTCTTGTTCTGTATGGAGGACTTCATCAGGATGCAATCTCTATGAGCATTTCGAATCTATTCGACAACCCTTTCCTCCTCATGACCCTCCTGGTGAACCAGGACCATCCGGTCAAACCATAAATCACCTAGTCAATCAGATTATTCACCCTACTACTACACCAACACAAATCCATCCTAATGTTGGACTCATCACCTCTACTCTTCCCCAAATCACTTCAATATCTACCCTTGTTTCTATAAGTTTTTACTCTACTGCTCTGCATGTTCCACACGATCCTGCTGGGACATCTTCTCACCTGAGAATGCAGACCCCTGCTGGCCAAACACAACCGGTTGGAGGGAAACCACCATCCAACATACCTTTCCCTCCTGGAGGACTACCTTTCCATGGAGGGCCTGCCCCTCCCGAGGGACAACCCCCTATTCATGCTCCTCCTGGAGGGCAACCTCCATTTTCCAGTCAAACCCCGGTCATACATCCACCACTGGCAGGGGGGCAACCCTCGTTTTCTAGAAACCCTTCACAATCCTGGGGAGTATCTTCAGGAGGTAATTTTACTCAACCCCACATTGGGGGGCACTTGTATAATAACCCACTAGGAGGATTATCCAATCCTGTCCCTTCTGGAACATCTTACGGGCAATATTATCCGAGCGGTATCCAAAACACCACCTGGAGTTCTCCGAGACCACAGTCTTATCCTCCTTATGGGCCTCATGTGTATCCACCTCCAAGATCTACTCCTTACCATTCTCAAGGCCAAAATGTTTATCCTACTCATGGGAAAATAAATCACCCGGCCTATAATGTTGAAAACCCACCGGGTTATGCCCATGTTTCTCATGCACCGTCGAATCCTTCTTACCCTGGCCAGCAACAACCGTACGTAGGAGGACCTACTGGTTACAAATATCCACCTAACCCAGTCTATGGTCCTACTGGTGTTCCTATGCCACACCAATATCATTTTCACATTAACCTACAACTACCTTTCCTTGCGACTCTGGATCTCCCAGATTTGTCTCGGTTAACTAATGATCCTATTTCTCATTCACCGGTTTGGCCAGTCATTCCAGCTAAGATTCCTTCTGATATTCCAAAGTTTGACGACAACCTTGGCGAAGATCCGAACAACCATGTGATGACTTTCTATCTATGGTGTTCATCAAACTCCCTCATGGATGATTCTGTATGTTTGCGTCTTTTCCAGCAAACGCTTACTGGTTCGGCAACAAAGTGGTATATTGAACTACCACGTGCTTCTTTTCATGATTTCAATTCCCTTGCCATGTCTTTCCTCACGCACTTTCAACTGCCTATTCGCTACGAGACAGGTACTGAACTCTTGACCTCCCTTTGTCAAACCAACTCCATGCATATCTCTGACCATATTCATGAGTGAAGGTGGCGACGAAGGATGATCAAGGCAGTCATTCCTGACATGCTCTTGGTGGAATGGTTTACTAAATCACTGTTACCACTGATCGCTCGCGATGTCACTATGGGTGGTGCGGTCACAGAGGAACAAGCCATTTCTCTGGATTAGTACTTAGACTTGGTTTATTCCCAATCTGGTACTTTGTATGATTTTCTTCTGAATGCTGCTCGAGCTAATACCAATCCTTGTAAGCCATCATCCTCATCTCATGCGGATGGTGTTATTAGTTCCGTCAAAACTCAATCTCTTTCCAAATCGACTACACCCTCCTCTACCTCCCCCCAAACTCAGATCTCTAAGGTGAATGCAGTTCAATCTGCCTCTTCACAACAATCCGGAGGTAAGAAGAAGACAAAGAATAAATCAAAAAATAATAATGAACAACCCAAGAATCAAGCACCTGCTACCGAAAAGCAACCACAATGGAAATTGAAATTCCCATGTATCATTTGTGGTGATGATCACTACACTTGAGATTGTCCACTTCACAATGAAGTGGCCAAAATGTTCCAAGGGAATTTACAACCCGATGTGCTTACTCAATCTTTTCTGCAGTAGCAATCCATGGTTTCTCAAACCCCCTCTCCTGGGGGAAGTTCTAGTGATCCTAATGATGAGGCCTCATCGAGTGCACATATTTATATGTTTAATGGGATCAATTTGACCACTCTCTATAATACCTATGACACACCAGGTAACCCTGACAAAGGAAAATACACTAATGGTGTCGACACTTTACCGGATCCATCATCATCCTATGTTAGTCTTCCATCAGTTAATCCTCCGTCTGGACCAATTCAGATTGAGAAACCCACATTCGACTCTATCTTACGCCCTCCTAAGAGCACTATCCATAAAGCTACCTTTAATCCTAGTTCACGTGCTACCCAAAACTACAACATTGTTGAAGATTTGGCTCAAACACCGTGTGCTATGTCTGCATTAGAAGTTATACAGCACTGTCCCAGTCAACGCAGAACGCTCTTGACTGCTCTTAGCACTGTTGATCCTAAGTCATCCAATCAGATCATGTTCAACCTGGATAATTATGCATCTCGACTCTCCCACCAACTTTATTTCCAAGTTGATGTTGTTGTTCACAATCAACAAATCCATCGAACTATTCTGGATGAGGGAGCCTCAACTTGTGTCATGTCTTTAGTGTGTTGGAAAGGTTTTAAGTCACTATCACTCAACAAATCCCCAACGATGTTATGTGCCTTCGATGGGCGAGGTTTTCATCCCCATGGGCTTTTACAGTCCCTGCCCATCCAATTGGGTGGAAAAACTATTACTGTTGATGTTGAGGTGGTCGATTCTCCCCTCTATTACAAATTATTACTTGGAAGAAGTTGGTTTTATGCTATGACTGTCGTTGCCTCATCGGTCTTTCGATGTGTACAATTTCCTCACCAGGGAAAAATTGTCACTGTTGATCAGTTGGATTTATGTACGACCGATGCTCGCGCTCCTGCTACTAACAATATTCCTTTCTTAGGAGACCACAAGATCATGTATGAAAGCATTGGTGTTGGCTTACTGGAATATTCTAGCCTCATGGGTACTTTCCCTACACCACTTCCACCGACTACACATCACATTGCCACCGTCGATATGATGTCGACCGTGGCTTATCAATCTTTGGAATTCGATGCACTAAGTGACACCATGCCACTTAGTCCAGCCTAAACGTCATACATTTCTATCCAATCCATTTCTCCCTCATCAGATGACCAACATCTATTGGCACCTGATGTTTCCTCGATGCAATCATGATTTCATTCCTTGTCGTCTGCGATCAATCCCATTTCCCTGAATTTTTCTTCGGATGCATCTATTCCAGAGATGTTTCACATTGACAAGTTACCTCGGGATAATCACCATCCCCAATCCTCTTTTCTTCCCCCTCGTGGAGAAATTTGGGCAGATATACTGTCTATATCCCATCCTGATGTTTATTTTTCATCTCCCATGATTTCAACTTCCGACGATTTGGATCTGGTAGTGGACATGGTGATTTCTTCGGTAGGATTATTGGAGATCGATCTCCTTACTCCTATCGTGGCCCTTGACATGTGTTCCTTCTCGAGTGATTATATTCCATCCAACGAAAATCTCCTGGAGGCCATGACCACATTTTATCCTCTGACATGGTACCCTTCCAGAGAACTATCCTCTTGGAAGACATGATCAAGAAACTATGAGCATAGTTTCTCTTCTCTGTGGAAAGCTCGTTAAAAAATGAAATAGGGGTCCTGAGCATAGTTATTTTCTTGTGTCGAGCTCGTTAAAAATGAAACAGTCACCTCTCTTGAACCTTATTTTCATCCACCCTTCTCATTTTTCTCATCTACTAGATAAATTGGTAATGACCTTAGAGCCGGTGAATGAATTGAAGCCTGGAGGGCATGTATCCAGCCTTTGATGATCTTTTTAGAGTTAAGCCACTAGATTTCAAGCTGGGGGCATACCGAGCTTAGTCTTTGTTCTTTCTCGTGCTCGTAAATACATGAGAATGCATCCAGGTAGAATTTTATCTCTTTTATGGACCTGCATGAATACACGAAAAAGGAACCCCCTGGAGTCTCCTTTAAGCTCTTTTTAGACTCTCTAAACATGAAAATATTGTCGAGTGATCTTTCTTCCTTTTCCACTCGTTAAACGGTTTGAAAGGGCATCTTTCGAGTGATAATTTATCTCTTTTTCGGCCTCGCGAGACTAACATTACGAAAAAGGACAACACTAGAGTCACCTTTAAGTCCTTTTTAGACTCTCTAAACATGAAAAGATTACCGAGCGACCTTGTTCTCTTCATGCTCGTTAAAGTATTTGAAGAAAACATCTGTTGAGTGATAGTTTATCTCTTTTTCGGTCTCGTCAGACTACTTTATGAAAAAGAAACTGAGAGATTTCTCTTTTAATTGTTTTTCCAGACTCTATAATCATGAAAAACATTCGAGTTTTCTGTCTTTGGACTCGCTAAACAAAACATCGACAAGCCCATATGGGATCGAACCCTTACTTCTTCCAGTTTGTTAAACAAAGGAAGAGGAACTTACCAAAGGTGATTTTTATCGAGCATGTGTTATCCTCCTCGAGCTCGTTAGATTAAAAAGAGGTACTCATCTATCTGGATGGGGGAAAAAATTGAAAGAAGCAAGGCAAGCAGTTTTGTGAGAACATTACCAAGTAACTCTTAGAGTCACCCTTGAACACGACACTTTGTCTTTTGCATGCATCTTAATCTTTTGAACCTCTGCAACGAGCCAATCCTTTGAGTTTCTTTCACTCCTTTGAGTCACTTGACGTAAGTCACAGCATCCACTGCATCATCAAGTTTTGGTCCATGTCATGTTTTTGTTGTTGTGCCTCAGTGTTCAAGGGAAGTATCCACCTCAAGAGTCAGCCATCACAAATATCTTGTCTCAATACCCGTGTCATTCCATGTTCATTTGATCTACCAATTACATCTCTATGCTCGTTTCGTGTCGTTGATGGGGGATACATCAAGGCCCTCCTTTGATGAGCCTATTCCTGTTGACTTCAACACATTATATAGGAACTAGACTTAGCAACCAGTTAGTACTTTGGGACTTGCATGCCTCAATGGCAGGCCTCCTCACATTCGACAGTGGGTTTACATCATTGACCTCTGATCGGATGATTCCACGGATGTTCGACTCCAGCTCATCCATTCACATTAGTTGGAATGTACTAGAGTACCTTAGGAATCATTGACATTAATGGTGATCTCCCTCATGCTTGTTAACGGTTTACATCATTGACCGATATTCAAGTGGTTTCTTCCATGTTCGACATCAGGACATCTATTCACCTGGTTAGATTTGTACTACATCGGGATCGGTAAGAAGACCCTGGGTTGAGTGATCACTTTGATATATAATTTTCCCAGGTTGCGAAGGAGTTTCTCTTGAACAATGACATGTATGTTGTTACATAGATCCACTTTGTATTGGTCGTGGCTATGTCTTTTCATCTCGTAGATACACTGTGTATTCTTCATGGCTACGATCAGTTTAGGTCATCAGAGTATAGATCCACACTGTATCCTCGGTGGCTATACCTTTTTATCAATATAATTATGGATCCGCAATGTATTTTATGGCGGCCATATCTTGCAAGTCTTGATCACCCAAGCATAGGTATGCCTGCCTTGGGTTTGAAACATGTCATAATATTTGTTGGATATTTGTGTGTAGTTTTTGTCAGGTTCTCTACGTCTATACCCTTGCTTGAAAGTCTACAAAGCATTTCAATTATCATTTCCTGTCTTCTAACTTCATACTTTGGGGGGCAATCTATTACACATAAAAAATACTCACTTTGATAGTGTCGCAAGTGTCATCATTACAAGGTTCGCAAGTGTTTCTTTTTTCTCACAAGTGTCGCAAGTGTTAAAGAAAGCATACGGTCATGATGCCCATGTCGTGCCTGTAAATGACATCAAGAGGACACTTGGAACATGTCAAATACTTGATTTGGAAGAGGAGGAAAGGTTAACTGGGCTCATGAACCTTTTTCCATCTGAAAACACTCAAAAACTAAGTTTTGAAGGAGAGCACTCCCCTATACCTCTTCTGGGAGTGCTGGCGCTCCCCCTTACACTGTTTGGGAGCATTATAAAGCTCCTTTGTCCCTTATGAGGGAGTGTTGGTGTCTTTAAGAGTGTTGGCGCTCCCCTAAACATTACTAGGGAGAGCTACAACGCTCTGATGGCCCTTTTAAGGGAGCGCTACCTATTTTAGGCAGCAGTTGAGTTGTTGAGATGAATGGGGGAAGGATCTTTTCATTCTTAGAAGGCAGTTGAGCTCGAATCCCTAGTCCAACCATGTTCTTAGGGAATATCCTCAACTGAAGGAGGCAAATCCTCAACTTCCCCAAAGATATCTCAAGTGGTTAAAGCCTCTCCAAGGCTATATAAGCAAGTTTTCTCATGGTAAAAGGGGATGGAAAGGGAGAATCACACCAAACTTATGATCTTATAAGTGGTGTTGGAACAAATATATTTTGGAGGCAAGAGACCTATGATCTTATAGGGAGAAATTGGTGAAGCTATCATCATTCAGATCATGGATCTTTTGAGCAAGGGGTAGACAAGGAGGACTTGACGAAACTGTTGCAATCCATGTACGACTGTAAGCAATGTTTTGTCCTTATTAATATAATTTGCTTGGCCTGTTTCTTTCTAATTCGTGTTCAATCTCACATGAATTTGTCTCTTTAGTATATAGACCTATTTCGGACTAATCTTGATAGAGTAGGAAGTGGTCGTACTTTGTTTGTCTACAGGGATTATTGAGGAGCGAAAGATTGGAGCTCAACTCAGAGCGTGCAGGCACAAAGACCGGTAAAAGGTACTTCTTTTCTCCTTCCTCCTCACACACTAGTCCACCTAGATCTAAAAGGAAGTCAGTGACCATGATAATCATTTTCTGTCTTAGAGTTAAGAGTCTAGCTCTTTGAGGAGATCTACCTGTCTGCAGGGAGATTATCCTTGAACAATGGGGTCGATATGAGGAAGAGATGGAACAAATGACTTAGTGACTAGAATCGAGAGGAGAAGGCTAGACGAGCAACAACCTTCAGTGTAAACCGTAAAGTGTGGCAGGAGAAAAATATAGGAAGTAACTCAAGAGTGCCGCTATGGATTAATTCAGAGTTAGCTTGAGAGGAAAACATTTTGTCTAAGTGGCACGAACAAGGGGCATTGTATAGTGAATCCACAGTTTCAAAAATTTGTTCTGAAATAGACAGTATAAGATATGAAATAAAAGGTAACAAGAAACACATATGCAAAGAAAGGGACACAATACATCCGACTATCGCAGCTATAATGTTTTCATCAAATCACAGGACCTTTGCATTAAATTTCAGTGAAAAACTCAGATTACATACAATAGCAGTCGTTTACTCAATTTGCCAACCAACCCTACTTACATTGAAAATATGAAATATATAAACAAGGGCGCCGCTTGGGCTGCCCTTATTTCTAATCATTAACCCCAAACTAGAAAAAGATGTGCGACATGCACCAAAGACTCTTCACATTGTACTATCCAACAATAGGCAATAGTCATGCCTGTCCACTAACGACTGTATTTAGGTTCGCCACGGGGTATGATGGTCGGTCAGTATCCGATGTGAGGAAAGATGTGTCTCTCTATTTCTTGATCGGGTATCCTAGAGAACATGTGTCTGTAATATTGGCTTCACCTTCCGTTATGCACCCATTTGCTGGAGAACTGTTCACAATAAACAAGTGTTTGATTCTCGCGACTGTTATCAAAATGGTAGGATACTTTAGAGGATGCGTATCACTCAAAACTATTGTGAGAAAAATGTCACCCTTTAAACTTTCTCTTTCTGTGCACTGGCAAGGGCCATGCAGATTTCCTTTTCGGCTACTTCTCCTTCTCTGGGATGCTTCATGTTCCTTTCTTCTGTCGACTGTTGCACCTCTCACAGCTGGAAAATATTGTTTTGTTTCTATTTAAGCTATCTTTTCAGCCATGCCACATTCCCTCTGTGACTCTGTGCAGTTGATGATTCTGTGGTCTTTTTCACGAGTTGTCACCTTAATTTCCTGTTCTCCTGATAGAGCTCGACAATAGCCAACGTTTCTTGTTTCATCTACTAATATGGAACTTCCTCATTTTATCCCATGGCGTTCACTTTCCTCACTCTGTTCTCACCTTCGTGGCTCGATTTCCTAGCAGGTTCTAGCCGAATGGCACGTCTGAGTATTTATTCATCTATCAATCCGATGAATGGTTCTTTTGCAATTTGAGCCTTCCTGATCTCCTTGTTCTTTATTGTCCTGCCCCTCCTTCGAGGAAGTTATTGTTGGGAGGAGGGGTCTCTTGCCATCTCTCTTTCCTATATGAATTTCTCTTCTTTGGTTGTTCCGCAACTTGATCTGGTCCCTTCTCTAGGTGAAAAAGTGGTTCCTTCCATGTCTTTGGGAATGGTTGACGCGAGTGAGAAAGAATTACAGTCTCTTTGGGGTTCAGAACTCATAGTTCTGCCACTCCATATGCCTTTTCCTATGCTCTGAGAAGTCTCCATGGTGCGACCAAGGTATGCTTTGCGCGCAGTGTATTGAACAAATGCACATGGGGAGTGGTTCTGAAAAAACTGGATTGGCAAGGGGAAACTGCAAAAATATTTTAGGCCTGGTTCTATGCCCGGAGAGCACGCCAATCATATGATATTTAGAGAGAATTGACCAAGAAAGGGAAACATGCTGGAAGGCATCGAATTTATGGCGACAAGATGTTTCAAGTCAAATTGCAGGTTGTCCATGGAAAATCCCTGCATGTAGGATGCAGGTGGTAAGGCTTGTTGAGCATGCCTAATATGAACGTTGTGATTTTTCATTCTCTCAGCCTTCATGATGAACTGATAATAACTATTGTACTTGTCGACACGACCTTTATTAATGACTTGACTTGACCAGGGCATGTAGAAACTAGCTTCTTCACAGGCTTCAACCTTCTGGGAAAATACATGCCCGTACCATGTATACAATTCCTGACTCTGACACCCTTTCCCATTTCCAAGGGCCAACTAGCCATTTGCTGACTTAAAACCCATGGTGCTACGTACCTGAGTTCACATGTTTGGGCACATGGGTGATAATTTGACTCAAAACTGACTCTAAATGGAAAGGAAAATGGTGGCGCTAACAACTGGCTCCAATGGGGATGCTATCCTCCCTGTGAGGTAGTGAAGAACAATAGGCCAAGTGCCTGACCAATGGGATTTATTCGACCTCTAGACACTAAGAAATATAAATGACAGACAAAAAACAAACTAGACTCAATGACACAACTTCTAAGACTTTAGCATAAACTTAGGGCCTTCACTCAGGGCTTCAATTTTCTGCTTATCTACTGACTCGACGCAAAAATAAAATGACTATTTACAATGACAAATGACTTAAACAAACTTTATTTCATCAGGTAACATTTGAGGAACCTGCCGTTTATAGGCCCCCAACCAAGACACTCTCCATCCAGTCCTTGTAGGAAATAAGCATTGTCTCTGCAGTATGCATCGATTTTGTATGGCCCCATCCAAAGGTGATTGAACTTCTTGTACTTTCCTTTACCTTCATTTCTCGCATCCCATCTCAGCACCAAATCTCCTACCTAAAAATATTCCTTCTTGGAATGTTTCTCGAAAGCTTTATTTATCTTCTCCTGATGGAGATGAGATCGATTATACACCTACTTCCTCTCCTGCTGCGTGTGAATCAACTAGTTTATCCTCATTTGTGCATAATCTAGCTCGACCTCCTTCTCTTGCAACAACTTCCCAACAGGCAGTCCCAACACAGTAGGGAAGACTGCGCCTGCGCCGTAAATGATCTAGAATGGTGACGTTGATATGGATTTTTTGGTGGTAATCCGATCTACCCACAACACATAGATAAGCTTCGTATTCCAGGCTCTCTTGTTGTCTTGAAAGAGTCTTTTGATGATCTTGTTCATGCTCTTATTTGAGGATTTCACTAATCTATTTCCTTTTGGATAATATGCCATGGAGTGCCCCAGGGTTATGTTATAATCCTGACAAAACTTCTCCATCTTTTGGGACTTGAATGCGGCCACATTATCTGTTATGATATTAATAGTACACCCAAACTTTGACAAGATGTTTATCTCCAGGAAATGTATGATGACCGCATCAATAGCCTGCTTTGTGGGGACCACCTCAATCCACTTCGTAAAATAATCAGTGGCCATGAGAATCCATTTATGTTGCACAGAGGATGACAGGTTTATCTATATTATATAATATAGGCCCCACTACATGAAAGGTGCTTCGACTGAGATTGGATTTAACGACAGGGACTATAGCTTTCTCCTCCCATCGAAAATCTGGCATTCATGATAGTTGGAGACCTCTTTATACATGTTAGAGAAAATCGTCGGCCAGTAATAACCCACCCTCAGGATCTTTTGTGCTGTGGTCTTCCAATAGTTGTGCCCTCTACAGTCACCTCTGTGAAACTCCTATATGGCCTGTTTGGCGTCGTCCTCCAGCAAACAACTTAATAGTATTCCTCTGGGATCTCTCTAATACAGTGAATTGTCCAAGACACAGAAATTAATCGCTTTAAGCTTGAGGAATCTTGTCGCAGTCTTACACACACCTGGAGGGGCCTAGAGATTCGCCAATACATATATGATGTATGAATACCATGGTGAATCAATGAAACACTGAGGTGCCTGATCAACGTTTTCTTCTTGAGGGCATTCCGACAGATTGATAATGAATTTCATCCCTACCGCGTCGCAGTTCGACTGTGCCATCAACATCACGAGGCCCTGACCCTTGACCAACTTTGTAGGCTTGATCTCAAGATTGTATTCTAACATGGCTTCTATCCACTTTCCTCTCCTTCCTTCCAGGTTAGGATGAGTCAAGATGTCCTTTATTGAACTCTTGGGCACACAAGCGATGACATGGGAGTGAAATATGTATGACCTAAATTCCGTCAAATATTTTACTAAGGCATACACCTTATTTTCCATAATATCATACATTAGGGGAGCATTGCATAGTGTACGGATGAATTAGGCTATGGGTTTCTTGAAATCTTGTTCGTCCTTTTGCAAAAGTATGCCAAAAATAGTGTGTTTTGAGGCAAATGAAAAAAGGAGGAAATCTTTTGTAAATTCCGGGCTGGCTAGTATAGGGGATTTAGTCAGAGCCATTTTGATATATTCAAAATAATTCTTGGCCTCCAGATTCCACTTAATCTCTTTTCCATTCCTGAGCATGCAAGTTATATGTTTTATCATTTCCGCCAGGTTTGGGATGAATCTCCTCAAAAAATTTACCTTGCCCATTAAAGATTGTACTTCCTTTTTACTGTGCAAGGTGTCGATCTTCAAGATCCCTTAAACCCTGATGGGATATATTTTGATTCCTTATTTGGAAATGAGATGCCCCAAAAATTTTCCTTCCTCCACCGTGAAATGTGATTTCTTTGGATTCAGTGATATGTTGAACTTTCTGCACTTCTAGAAAACCCTATTCAGGTGCTCGAGATGTTGTTTGTTGGAGGTAGAATACATTGTGATATCTTCCAGATAAATCACGATGAATTTATCCTTCTCATTAGTGAATTCGATGTCCATTTCCCTCTGGAAAGTTCCACCAAAGTTCATCAAGCCGAATGACATCTTAGCATACATGAATGTTCCCCACGGAGTGGTGAAGGTCGTCTTCTCTCTATCGTCCAGGTGGACCATGATTTAGTTATATCCTAAGAAACTCTCCAACATGGACATCTTCTACAATCCCACTACCTTTTGCAATATGTAGTCCATTTTGGGAAGGGGGTAGTGGTCTTTGAGAGACACCTGTTTGAAAACACAGGTATTCCAACAAAGGACAAACACCTTCAGTAACCACTCACATAACCAAATAAAATATCAACACAACGATGTTTTCACTTGGTAAAAACCCTATGGGGAAACATCCACGGACCCAGCCAATGCGACCACTTGGATTAGTTTATTAATGCAAAGAAAAATATTACAGAGAGATTTTACAAGAGAGGTTCTCACAATTGATCATCGACAAATGAACCTCCATGCTCTTTAAATAGAGATCATGGACCAATCGGGTGTTAAGCCATGGATCAATGGCCTTTAATATCGAGGAGAGTATGAACCGTCAGATCACTCTATGTCGAGAACATATCGTGACCGTTGGATTTCCTAAATACAAATGCATACTAAATAAACACACTAGAAAACACACTTTTACCTAATGACACAATAGACCAAGTAGATATTAAATAACTCCTAAGTGTCTAAATATCCTAACATAGCCCCTTAAGAACAACTTGTGATAGGATTGAAGTATTTACAATAATGACACAATAGGAGAAGGAAGGAGGCATTAGAGCCTATACCCCCTTAATGACAACTTCCTAAACTCCTAACATAGATCAAAGTTTGGAAAAATTCACTTATGTAAGAGACTTTGTGAAAATGTATGCAACTTGATCTTCTCTAGGTCAAAGGAGCACTTCAATAACTTGATCATGAATGAGATTTCTGATGAAGTGCATGTGTATCTCGATGTGTTTTCTACACTGATTTTGAACTGGGTCTTTGGTGAGATTGATGTCACTCTGATTGTCACACCAAAGGTTGGTCAGATGCTGGGGCTAGAATCCAAATTCTAAAAGGATCTTGAAGACACAGGGCTTCTTGACTTGCATTTACTACTGATCAATACTCTGATTCTGCTAAATAAAATGCAATATCCTATTGTTTCTTATAGTCCCAAGTGACAGGTCCTGAACCAAGGCTAAAAACATAACCTGCAGTAGACTTCTGATCATCAGGGTCGCCGACCCAATCTAAATTAGTGAAACCAACCAATAAAGGAGTCCCCCCTAAACTGTAATGTATCCTGAACTGAACTGTACCATGAACATAAAGAAGTATCCTCTTAGATTCTTTCTAATGGCTTTCATGGGGCGTTTTCATATACCGGGAAACAAGACCAATAGCAAAGGAAATATCAGGATGGGTATGAGTCAAGTATAAGAGGCTACAAACTAACTAATGATACAGGGTGGCATCAACTTCAGGAGAAGTACAGGTGGAAATCAGATTGAATCCATACTGGAAGGGAGAGGGGGTTGGTTTACAATCATCTATGTGAAAGAGATGAATAAGGTCACAAGCATACTTAGAATGGGAAAGAAAAATTCCTTCATTGGTTTGCAAAACTTGGAGGCCAAGGAAATAGTGCAAAAAGCCTAAGTTTGTCATTTCAAATTTCTTCTTAAGGCTGGTTTTCACATGGTTTAAAAGTTTTGAGTCACTACCAGTAAGGATAAGGTCATCAACATAAAGGACAATTATTATGAGATGGCTTCCTACTTTCTTGGTATAGACATTGGGATCAAAGTGGCATCTAGAGAATCTAGTGGAAATAAGAAAGCTGTCCATTTTGGCATACCAAGCTCGGGGAGCTTTCTTGAGACCATCAAGAAATTTATTGAGGTGACAAACAAGTCTAGAGTCATTTTAGACATATCCAGGAGGTTTTTCCATGTAGATTTCTTCTTGAAAATATCCATGCAAGAAGGTGGATTTAACATCCATATGATGGACCTCCCATTTATGTGAGTTAGCAAGGGCAAGAACAAGGTGGATGGAATTCATTTTTTGTACAAGGGCAAAGGTTTCGTTATAGTCAATTCCTTCAACTTGGGAAAATCCTTTGGCAACTAACCGAGCCTTGTGTCTTTCAACACTTCCATCTAATGCATACTTAGTTCTGTAGACCCATTTTCATCTAACAAGTTTTCTTCCTTTTGGAAGAGGTACAAGATCCCAAGTATTGTTTTCCATTAAAGAACGATACTCTTCATTCAATATTGTATCCCAAACTGGATGACCTGAAGCTTCTGTAAATGTCTCTGGATCATGAGTTTCTGAAACCTGAGCCAACAGAGAAGAGGCTTGCTAGAACTATGAACGTGTCCAACGTTGATCTGAAGGATCATTGACAAGATCACCAGCTTCTTCTTGTGTTGAACGAACCCATCTTGGAAGCGGTGGAGCTGGTGTTGGTTCAGGTTCAAAGGACTCATCTGGAGGAGGGTAAGTAGGCGGAGGTGGATTTTAATTCTCATTGTCATCATCTGAAGAAGAAACTAGATCATAAGAAGGCACAAATGCCGAAGATGGATTGCAGGCCGAAGAAGGAACAACAGTCGAATTAGGCCCGTAGGCCAAATAAGGCACAAACGTTGAATTAGGCTCACAGGCCAAGAGATTTTCATCAAATTTAACATCTCTTCTAATAATAATTTCATTACAATGTGATTGAAGAAGTCTGTAAGCTTTCACATCTTTAGAATAACCAACAAATATACACTTCTCACTTGTAGGCTGCAATGATTTCCTTTTCTCATTAGGAATGTGAGCCCATGCTCTACTATGAAATACACGGAAGTGACTTACATTTGGTTTAATTTTAGTCCAAGCTTCTTCCGGTGTTATATTTTTAAGAGCCTTTGAGGGAGTGCAATTTACTATGTAATTTGCACAGTTGATGGATTCCACCCAATACTTTAGACTTAATCAGTTAGATTGGATCATATAATTAGCCATTTCTTTTTATGTGTGGTTATTTCTCTCAACAACACCATTTTGTTGTGGTGTATATGGAACAATGTGTTGGATTTGGATTCCCTATGTAGTGCAGTAATTTGTAAAATTATTGTTCACATATTCGCGTCCATTAGTTATTCTTAACCTTTGAATTTTATGTCCAAATTTCTTTTCTACAAGGGCCTTATAGGCCAAAAAATTGTCAAAACTTCGCTCTTAAGTTTTAAGAATTAAACCCAAGTACGTCTGGAAAAGTCATCAATGAAAGTTAAGAAATACTTGCACCCAGAAAAATAAGGAGAAGAAAGTGGACCACACAAATCACTTTGAACAAGCTGCAAAGGACCCGAGGCGTGCCAAGAGGCACGTTTTTCAAAACAGTCCCAATGATGTTTGTCGAGAACACAACTGACACAAACACCATCTCTGCATGAAACAAGAGGAAGACCAGTCACCATCTGTTGATTACATAGTTTCTTCAATGAGCGATAGTTTAGATGACCAAACCTCTCATGCCAAAGTTTGCTCAAGTAATTGCTATGAGCAATAAAAACTAATGAAAAATATGATGACCCAAAGTTGTCAAACTTGTACAACCTAGTAATATCATCAACAATTCCATTTGCAAGAACATGATTAGGATCTTTTAGATCCTTGATTACAACTTGGTGAGATGAAAACTCTACAGTTTTACCTTCAATTGAATGAGTGATTTGATATACTGATAGAAGGTTACAAGAAATACTTGGAACACATAATACATCATTGAAATGGTCATATTCTACTTGTATTGTTCCAGATCCTTCAACACTAAGAGATCTATCATCACCAACAAATATTTTCTTGGTGTTACATTCATTTAGAGTAGAAAATATGTCTCTATCCTTAGCCATATGATAAGATGCTCCAAAATCAATAATCCACTTATCTGAAGTAGAAGTAGAAGGTGTATTGAAGGAGAAACCAAAAGCAGAAAGTGCATGTCCATGAGAAGAAGAAGAATAAGTAGAACCAATACTGATGTTGTGCTTCTTCATCATTGCTTCTAAAGTTGCCATCTTCTTGAAACATTTGGACTCATCATGACCATGTTTATCACAAAAGTTGCAATGTGTGTTAGTATTCTTATTTTTATATTTTGCTCCTTTGTCTCCATTAGGAGAAAAATTTGTCTGAGTGGGTTTGAGACCCTTATATTTCTTGTTTTTGTGGTGAGGATGTTGCTTCTTGGGATTCTTGGGTTTATATTTTTGATGGACAACTAAGGATTTGTTGGAGGCACCTGGAGTGTTGATCACTCCAAGTTGTACTAGCTTATCTTGCTCTCTAATCAAAGAATCACAAAAGTTCTCAAGAGCGGGTTTTTGATAAGCTGCCCCTACAACCTCTTGTATGGCATAAAAGGTAGATACAAAAAAAAAATATGCACTACCTAGCTTAGAAAGAATAAGATAGATGCAACGATCTTCATCTATATTTATCTTACATTCTTCACATAAAGTTCTAAGTGTTTTAAACTTAGATAAATATTCTTCAATGCAAGAAAAATCACTTGAACTCAAAGTTAGTACTTGATTTTCTAACTGTTGTGCTCCAATAATATTGTGTTTACCAAACACAAATTCAATCTTTTCCCAAGCTTCTTTGGGTTTAACAATTGATTGAAGGTGGAACCTTAAATCAGGAGAGATGGACATTCCAATTAATCCACATGATTTGTCATTCCTATTATCCCATTTGGATTTCTTATCAGCATCAATGGGTGTTGTTTCCTTTCCCAAGGTAATCCAGTACAAGCCTTTACTTCTTAATAAATCCTCCATATGGGATTTCCATTGGAGGTAGTTGGTGCTTGTAAGTAAGATATTACTTGTAGAAACCATATTAAATATGTAGGTAATACTGATTTAAAAACTGAAACTGATGATGTGAGTGGAAAGAGCTCAAAAAGTTATGCGTTTTAAAAAAAACCGGCACTGAAAACGAACTTTGGACGTGAGAGTTATGCCCTTTTAAAAAAAGGCATAAATGGTAACCAAAGGACCATGTGGTAGTGTAAGTTGCTTTATGAAGTGACCCACTTTTATAAAGAGAGGTGGGACTCACTTTTACAAATAAAAGCTACATGCAAAATAAATAACTCTAAAATAAAATATTAAAGCTACTTATAGTGATTCACATTTATACTTGAAGTGAAATACACTTTACAATTTTAGCATGAACGTTTAAAAAAAAAGTAACAAAAGAGAGACTTGAACTCAAGACCTTTTACTTAATAAGGAAAATTTTAACCAAATGGTCTAGCAAAACATATTGTAATGTTCAGAAGGAGGATTGTTTTGTTGTTTTTGTGGAAGAGATCCTTGGAGAGCATGCTCAAAAATAACTCTTTTCACAGAAGAAAACAATTTGGCTTCTCGATGACAACAAGGGTTAGATCTCGGTTAGCTTACCCGGAAGATGCACATTTTCCTATCTGTTTCTCATTTTCTGAGATCGCACAGGGCACGGGGCAAGGATAATACATATATCTAAAAGAGTAGAAACCCGAAAATAAAAAATACAAAACCGAAATAAAACCAAAATACTTCTCTGCAAAAAATTTAAAAAATGCGTATTTAAACTTTATACCTTCAGATCTGACTGTAATGGCCATATCTTGGGCAAACAAAAACCTTTTTGAGTGAAATGAAAAATGTTCCTGAATGAAACGAGTGCTCCGGATGCAATGGAATAGTCCTCTCCATCCAGAAATGTACATAAATGGAAGAAAATGGAGATGAGATAACTCGGCTTCACGATCTCGATCTACAACAGGAGTGGGTCTTCAAACAGGCTCTAATACCATGTTCAACAACACAGGTATTCCAACAAAGGGTGAACACCTTTAGTAAACACTCACATAACCATATAAAATATCAAATATCAACACACTGATGTTTTCACGTGGTAAAACCCCTATGGGGAAACATCCACGACCCCAACCAACGCGACCACTTGGAGCAGTTTATTAATGCAAAGAAAAATATTACAGAGAGATTTTACAAGAGAGTTTCTCACAATTGATCATCGGAAAATGAACCTCCATGCTCTTTAAATAGATATCATGGACCAATCAGGTGTTAATCCATGGATCAATGGCCATTAATATCAAGGAGAGTATGAACCGTCAGATCACTCTATGTTGGGAATATATCGTGACCGTCGGATTTCCTAACTACAAATGCATACTAATGCATACTAAAGAAACACACTAGAAAACACACTTTTACCTACAAACACAATAGACCAAGTAGATCTTAACTAAACCCTAAGTATCTAAATATCTTAACAACACCTTATTTAAATTTCGGAAGTCTACGCACAGTCTTATCTCGCCGCTTTTCTTTCTTACAGGTACTAGGTTAGCTACCCACTTCGAGAATCTTAAGGAAACAATAATTTTGGCATCAAAAAGCTTCTTTACCTCTTTATCGATCAATGACAGTAATAGGGTATTTATCCATCTCAACTTCTGTTTGAAAGGATTTTGATCTTCCTTGAGAGGGATAACATGTTGCATCACCTTTGTGTCATACACTTTCAGATCATCGTAACTCCACGCAAAGATGTCCAGGAAATCCTTCATGAGCTTTACGTAATAATGCTCGACCTATGGACTGAGTGTCTTTGATAATTTTACCATCTTTGGATCTGACTCAGTCCTGATGTTGCAGTCTTCCATGTCTTCTTCACTTGCAGTGATATTGGGGTTCTTAGCCACATCATTTTCATCAAACAACTTTTCTAGCGGCACTAACCCCTTTGGAATAATATTGTTCTTCAGTTGTATTATATCCATTCCCATGATTTGGTTTTGGAAAGGGTCGTTGTTACTACATGCATCTGCGCCCTCATCTTCGTCACCCCAGTATTCCCCATCAATGCTTGTGTTAGCGAACTCATCGCTCATAAGGAGGAATCTTTCCACCTGTTTGTCATTGTCAAACACCTGCCAGTGTTTGATTTTGTTAGGTATTGTCGGTCTGTGATTAACCACGATTTCATATATTTTATCTGGAAGGACGGGAATCTTGAAACCGCAGCCAAGGTGGCTAACGCGTCGACGATCTGATTTTTTTCTCTGGGGATAGAAGTCAGGTCATACTCCGAAAATCCTTCGAGAAGGTCCAAAGCCAAATTTTTGTATGCTCGCAGTATGGGGTGTTTGGTCTGATACACACCCTTCACCTGATTTATGATTAGATTAGAATCTACGCACATTGCTATCCTTTGCGCACCTAAATCTTTCAACACTTGTAAGCCCAAGATCAACGCTTCATACTCGGCCATGTTGTTAGTGCATTCAAGCACGAGCTTGTATGAATGCACCTTTGTGCTTTCTTTAGGGGGGCTCACCCATATGCTAGCCCCAACTCCTTCTCGACTGACTGAGCCATCAAAACTCATGTTGCACACCCCGTTTTCTGTGCGATCCTCTGGGTCGGTGCACTGTGTTGTTTCCTACGTAGTTTCCTCGTTAGCTATTGTGATGGTCATCATTGCTTCTTCTCCAAGGATAAAATCATTGTAGAATATAGATGAAGCCACTTCAATTTCAACGACATATATAAGATGATTTTCGGGCTTCATCTTGCTTCTTACCATGTTTTTCAGTAGCACTTCTCTGTACAACCTTTTGTCATGGAAAAAAACAGGGATAGTGGCATATGTCATATCCATATGCAATGTGCCCTTCAAATTCACATCCCACGATCTCGAGGGCAGCATGATGAAATTCACGGGTATGTCTGTGAAGACAATGTCCATCACCATGTTCTTGGCAGGGATTTGAGCCAACGATACAACTAGGTCTTTGATATGACCCAAATATTTGACTTTCCTTGAATCAAAGGAGAAAAGGTCCTTGTATGGTCTAGTGACTTCTAAACCCAACTCGTCCATGATCACCTTCGGCATGAGATTGTGGGATGTGCCAGAATCAAGCATGGCATTATGCAAGGTCTAATCATGGATCTGCATGTTGACATAGAAAGGAGGGACATCTTCTGCATTGCTTGTCTCTTCAACGCACAGACCAAACAAGATGGCGGGGTGTTCGTCTCAAATGTTTAGAGTATCAGGGGTCCCTCCCATTTTAATCATTTTAATGATTTGTTCCCAATACTCACCCTTTATAATGATCTCATTGAATGGGATGGAGATTTTGATTTTGGCCATTTCGTGTTCAAAATTGAAAGGGGACAGGTTTTTTCTACCTCCTTTCCACTCGTCTCTTGGCCTGTCTCTGGGGATTTGTTGGGGACTTCCTCCTTCAAATTTTCCTTCTCAGTTGCATCCTTGGTTGTGCTATCCAGTCTCGATCAACTTGTGGAAGGTGTGTATATTGTAGGCTTCTTTACAAAGTTCATTTGTTGCGGCTCAACAGGTACATATTTACTCCAGAGGTTGTACTTCTTCTAGAACTGCATGATAACATTTTGATAACCTTTCCTGAATTCTTCCATCTCCTAAGATGGTGCATCATCTATTTTGAGTATCATACCATCATCAGTTTCTAGTGCGAAGTCTTCGTTTTGGATCATATATCAATCGTGCTCGCTCTTTGTCAAGAACAGGCGCGGGTTTTTATCATCACAATAATGCATCTGGTCATCGAAAGTCTGGTCGAAATCCTCGTCTACGTAGTTGTTCTAGAAATGAGGTCTTATCTGCTAGTCACCTGGGTTCCACTGCTTGATTTGAGGAATCTGACCCCACCGAAGATTCTGATTTCTGGGCTGTGGGTCATTTTGTTCTCGAGTAGCAGTTTTGTTTCCCACAAACATTTTCTCCATCAACTTTTCCATGGTCTTCATCATCATGTAGAATTTTTCATCCAAGGACCACGACGTTGATGGTTGTGCATCTCCCTGGGGTATCTTTTCTCCCCGAATGAACCTCGATTTTATTTTCCATGATGCCATCATGTTCACTTCGACCTCGACAACGTTACTCATTATGGAATTTAGACTCGTCGATCTCCTTTCTCTTAGAACTAGAGAAAAGTCACTGTCGAAGGAGTTTGCGTACTGAAACTACGCAACATCGGGAGGGGGATTTACTTCCATAGGTATGGAGTTCTACACCTTCAAGAAACGAGTTGAGAACTCTTGCACTGTCTCCTCTGGTGCTTTATTCATGCTATTGTATTGTGTTAGCAGCTGTAAAGGGTTCTTCTTATCCCCCCATTTATTTAGGAACGAACTTTTGAATGAAACAAATTCCCAAATGCTCGTGGGCAGGAGGTATTTGAACCACTTTATTACATATCCCGAAAGGATTTGCGCACAAATCCTCATTTTTGCATCTGCGTAGTCCACGTCTTCCAAGTTGACAAAATCGTTAAACCAGTCCAGGTGTCTCTTGGTGGAAACATTTCCCTAAATGTCGTAGAGTCTGATTCTTTGGCTATAATTCTCAGGCAAGTCATGTAACTAGGCTGGCAGGATGAGGGGAGATAATATGGTAGCCATATCCCTAGGGGGAATCATATTTTTGTGGGATATTATTTGTCACCAGGGCTTGGAAAATTTTGTGTTGAAAACAGTCTTGTCCAAACTGGTTTTTGACTTGGACCTAAACAGAGTTTTCTTGAAAAACACATCAAAATCAAGGTCATAAATTCTCTACATGCCATCTTTGGGCAAGGATAGAATTTTGTCCAGGAAATAAAATGGGTCTGGCGCTTTCTCTCTATCTTGCACAAAATATTCTCTGGGTCACACATAGGCCCATAGGGGTTTGGGTCTATATTCATTGTGGTGTAAAATGTATTTGGAGCCAGGTTTCTTGAGTAGTGCTACTTAGGGCTACTGGTTTGTTTGGATTAGAGTCACCAAGGCAAAGGTTTCAGCCGGTATGGGTGCTTTTTCCCTTTGTTACCCTCAGGGGCCAAACTGCAATGTTTTTCATTCTCCCGAGGAAAATATTTTCAACTTCGTCCCCGACAATGACACCAGAATGTTATCACTCCATAAATCTATTTGATTGATAAACAAATGACGAAGGTAATTTTTTAACCAAATTTGAGACTCGAAACTAGCCTTTCAGATCTGGAGAGGGATCTCTCAAAAATGGCATGGTCTCCATGTAGGATATGACTTTGAAAACAATGGCTAGATCTAACACCTACGGTAAAATGGTTTCTGGTTATATTGGCACAGAAAAGTAAAACTTGGGCTATGTGCTCAATCTGAGGAAGAGACAGAACAAATGACTCAGTGATTGGATTCGAGAGGAGAAGGCTAGGTGAGCAACAACTTTCAACGTAAATTGTAAAGTGTGGCGGGAGAAAAACACAAGAAGTAACTCAAGAGCATTGTTGTGGATGAATTCAGAGTTATCTAGAGAAGAAAACGTTTTGTCTAAGTGGCATGAACAAGGGGTGTTGTACAAGGAATCCACAGGTTCGAAAATTCATTTCGAAATAGACAGTATAAGATATGAAATAAAAGGTAACATGAAATACATACACAAAGAAAGGGACACAATACAGATGACTATCACAACTAGAATATTTTCATCAAATCACAGGAACTTTGCATTAAATTTCGGTCAAAAACTCAGATTAAATACAATAGCATTCGTTTACTCAATTTGCCAATCAACCCTGCTTACATTGAAAAGATGAAATATATAAACGAGGGCGCCGCTTGGGCTGCCCTGCTTTCTAACCGTTAACCCTAAACTATAAAAAACATGCCACATGAACCAAAGACTCTTTGCATGGTACTATCCAAAAATAGGAAATAATCATGCTTATCCACTAACGACTATCTTCAAGTTCAACACAGGGTCTCATCGTCAGTCAGGATCCGATGTGGGGAAATATGTGCCACTGTATCTCTTGATCGGGTATCCTAGTGAACGGGTGTCTGTAAAAGATTGTTGTTTGTAATATTGGCTTTTCCTTCTATTGTGCGCCTATTTGTTGGAGAACTGTGCACAGTAAATAGTTGTTTGATTCTCGTGACCATTATCAAAATGGCAGGATACTTTAGAGGACAAGTATCACTCAAAACTTTCATGAATAAAATGTCGCCTGGTAAACTTTCTCTTTCTATGCCATTGGCAAGAGCCACGCAGATTTCCTTTTTGGATACTTTGCCTTCTCTGGGATGCTCCGTGTTCCTTTATTTTGTCAACCTTTGCACCTCTCACAGCTGGAAAATAACGTTCCACGCCTCTTTAATATTCCTTTTCAGCAATGCCACGTTCCCTCTGTGACTCTGTGCAGCTGATGCTTCCGTGGTCTTTGTTGCTAGTTTTCTCCTTAATTCTCTGTTCTCCTGATAGAGCTCGACAATAGACATATTTTCTTGTTTCATCTGTTGAGATGGAACTTCCTCATTTTCTCCCATGGAATCCACTTTCGTCCCTATGTTCCCTCCTTCGTGACTTGATTTCCCAGAAGCTTCTAGATGGATGGCGCGTCTGAGTAGTTCTTTAGCTATCAATCTGGCGTACAATTCTTTTGCAATTTGAGCCTTCCTGATCTCCTCGTTCTTTCTCGGCCTTCCCCTCTTCCGAGGAAGTTTTTTTTGGGAGGATGGGGCTCTTACCATCTCCCTTTCCTATATGAATTTCTCTGCTTCGTATGTTCCAGGACTTGATCTGTTCCCTTTTGCAAGTGAAAAATTGGCTCCTTCCATGTCTTTGGGAATGGTTTCTGCGGGTGAGAAATAGTTCCAGTCTCTTTGGGGTTTAGACCTCATAGTTCTGCCACTCCGCGTGTCTTTTCCTGCACTCTGAGAAGCCACCATGGTGTGACCAAGATATGCTATGCGCGTAGTGTATTGAACGAATGCAGAGAGGAAGTGGTTCTGAAACATTTGGATTGGCAAGGGGAAACTAGGAAAAGAGTTTAGTACTGGTTCTATGCTTGGAGGGCATGCTGAGCATATGATATTTATAATGAATAATCCAAGAGAGGGAAACATGTTGGAAGGTAGTGAATTTATGGCGATGATATGTTTCAAGTCGAATTGCAAGTTGTCCATGGAAAATCCCCACGTGTAGGATGCAGGTGGTAAGGCTTGTTGAGCATGCCTAATACGAATGTCACGATTTTTCATTCTCTCAGCCTTCATGATGAACTGATAATAACTATTGTACTTGCCGACATGACCTTTATTAACCACTTGACTCAACCAGGGCATGTAGAAACTGGATTTTTAATGAGCTCCACCTTCTGGGAAAAGAAATGCCCATACCACGTATACAATTCCTGACTCTAACACCCTTTCCCATTTCCAAGGGCCAACTGACCATTTGCTGACTTCAAACCCATGGTGCTACATGCTTGACTTCACATGTTTGGGCTCATGGGTCATAACATGACTCAAAAATGACTCTAAATGGAAAGGAAAATGGTGGCGCTAACACAACCCTTGACACCCTTTGCAACCTTCTAGATTCAAGAAGTTTTGAAGAGGAAAGTGAGGGGTGAGTTGGTTCTTCATGGAAGGATCCTTGGAACTCACATCATTCGAGTCTCCATTGGTCCCTAGAATATCTAGAAACTCTCCCAAGACTCTTTTAAGGATTATATAGATAAGGCAAATCTTGACCATGAGGAGGAAGAATCATTTACAAATCTATGGTGCCAAAATTTAGAGGTGCTTCTCCATCTACATTAGTTGTAGTGAGGATGCATAGCTTGGTTGAAGAGATGAGGAGGAGCAAGGATCAAGGGGAAAAGAGGAATGCATCTACACTAAGAGGTAATTATGTTGATTTAATTCCATTATTCAGATTAATAGATCATTGGTTTTCCCCTATGAATGTTTGTATTTCATGCAAGAATGTTCAGATCTGATTTAGTTTTTCATATTTCAGGTTAAATCCAAGTTAGATCTAGGATTCTAACATTAAGAAGAGAAGTATGAAGGCATTGTTTGTCTCTTGTTTGCAAGGAGCAGGTTGTAGATATGTTAGAGCAATATTTGCCTCACTCTATGCAATCTTCCAGAGATGGCCTTATTCCATTTCCCTATGCAGACTTGTCTTCCCTGTTATTAGAATCCAGAGACAAAAATACAATTTTTTCCACTTGTACGCATATTGCACACTATACAACAAGCGTATACACAGGCTGCTCCACTAAATCTCGCATACATCAGGATTTGTGCCAGAAAATGAAAATTAAATGTCCGATTTCCATGTCATGATAGGATATCTCTGATCCTTGGCATTCCATATATTGGAAATGTTCTGAATCGTCCCTTCAGTTTCATTTTTAAGTCTATAAAGAAGCCAATCCCGAGCTATGGAAAAGGAGAAAGAATTCAACTTTGAGAGTAAAGTTACTTTGGAGAAATTATTTACTTCATATTGAGTCTGCATCCCTTTGTCCTTTAAGTATGAACACAATGTTCATCCCCCAAGCGCTTCCCTTGTTGATGGAGAACCTCATTGTCTCCCTTTTATGAAATTGCCTTTGGTGGAGGATTGAATTTGTGGAGGCCCAACTAGAAGGAACTTAGTTTCTCGGTTCTAAACCGTGCCGACACGGAAGTCTATAATATTTTCACTTTTGTTGATCATTTATTAATACAAATAGTCTCTTCCTATCCAATTGATGTCTTGCAAATATATGAATTATTATCCATGGGTGTATTTGTTATGTATATTGATGGATTATACTATCTAATGTGCTAACCTTTTATATTTCCACCATATTCTTGTTTTTGCTTGTTTTTTGAGAACTTGTTGCAGGTATATATAGCTTTGGGTCAAAGTACTCAATGATGGACATCATCAAACATCTGGACGAGGTAGGCCTCTTTCTTATCTCCCTTGCACATTGGTTTATATAGCATATTTTTGGGATAGATTTGATTTATGCAGTCATTTTCATCTTTTGTGGTTCAACCTAGCCATAGAGAGATTTTCCTCATAACAGAATTGGCAACCATACTGGGGATGAATCTTCTTTTTTAGGGTTTAAAGTACTTTTTTCCTTAGATTGCTCTCATTTTTATTGTGGTTCTTGTTGCATCATTGATTGACAGATCCTATTCACTCTGCGTTTGAGTTTTCAAGCTTTCTCCCTTGCCTAGCCTTGTAAGCATATATGTGCCTTTTTCCTTGACAGTCGCGTATACACGCAGGCTGTCTCACTGCAAGCTGCGTATATGCACTATGTTTTCCTAAATAGTTGCGTACATCAGTTTGCCTTGCCTTTTTTCTTGGTATGGTGTTTGTTGGGTGGGATTTGATGCTTGTTGAGCATTCTTGGGTCTCTGTAGTGCTTGTTAAGTGCTTGTGGGATGACATGAAACCCTCCTTTGGTTGAATTTCTAAGTGAAGTCTTTCTCTTCATATTTTCATTTTTATTGTCCTTGTACATTGGGTTGGGTGTTTTGTTTCTTGGTATCTTGCTTGAGTTATCTCTTTTTTATACACAGTAGGGCTATATATCAAGTTACGTTTCAGTCCATGCATTTTCAGTTTTGATATATTGAAAATAAAAAAACAAATAGGCATTTAGCATTGCTTGACATTTTTTTCTTTTGAGTTTTTATCATTAGCTTAGTGCATATAGTGAAAGATTGCATTTTTACTTTTGAATTGCAAAGTTGAATTTGAAAATTGCATCATTTTTAGAAGCATATCATTCATTGAAAGTTAAAGTTAGGACTTTGCATTATTTTCATATTTACTTCTCTTGTAGAGTCATAACACCATGAGTTTCACTACCATACCTTTTTGAGTAATCACGACCATTAAAATCAATGCTATAATTTAAAATGATTAGTAATGATTTTATTTTTCTAGGGTGCACAAACTAGACTAAGATTTAGTGCCTTGGAATAGGATTTTGCGAGTAAACTTCTCCAAGGAAATTAAATCAACATATGTGTCTAAGTTAGGGAGTGGAGAAATCCATTGTGTCATTGGTAAGATCAGGAGGCTCCGCTCACACCAAAGTTAATCACGAGGTCGCGCAAAGTTGGTTGAAGGTATATCCCCCCGATACCTTCCTAGCGTCAGAGATATTTCTGGGGATCTATTCATATTTGGGGATCTTGTTAGTTCCCTTACCTCCATGAGAGGTGGTGCTTTCAAGGTTTCGAGGTTTGCTACCCTACCCATACGATGGACCTGACTTACAACTGCTCGCCTTTGTATCGATTATACAGTGGTTTATTAGTTGCTTGACTTAGGTGTCCCATAGGTTACTTGCAGTTTGCTACACGGAACCCCGACTCCGAACCCCCAGAAGGGCTTAATCATTGCCACCAATGCACATTGACTCTGAGAATCTGTCAGAGTTGATGCGTGACACGCAGATAATTACCAGCAAATATTTTCTGCGATGAAACCAAATAGCGCACCTAGTCTCTCTCATAAATTTTTTACTTGGACATTTGCAGTCATGCGGGTATGGGAACATCTGTGAGACGACGGTAAGTCCAGGGTAAGGATATTAACGGTGCAGGAATAAGCTCTAGTTTTGTTGTTCATCAGGATGTTGATGGGAGAGCAACGAATATTGCTTTGGGATAGTCAGTTGCTTTGGGTTCACCGTTTACATTTACAACGACCCTGGAAGATGAGTACAAGAGTGATATTTTTGGGAGCACGGGATTTTGTTGGGAACTGTACATGGTATAGTTGAGGCATTGTTCAGACGATATATCGAGGGTAGAATGATGAAGAACTTGCTTAGAAAAATAGCGTGCAAGGAATAACTGGGATCATATCCAAAACTGTCTCGACAAAGGGAATGTCATCTATATACAATTCATTGAACAACGAAAGAAGAAGGGATTTTGAGGTGGCATGCGGTGCTTCATATTATCCATGTTTAGAAATTTTGTGCGAGTGCTATAAGGACATAGCTTCTGGAAATGAGATCCAGAGTGTCGTCATGGCAGGGCATCGGTTTCTTGAAAAGGATGGGTTTCAACACTTCCCATGGGTAAGATTAATGAAACGAGAATGCGGAAAGTTGGTGAATGTGTTCGTGTAGTAAGGCTTGCTGGTGACTTGGGTCCTCTTTATCCATTTACTGTTGGTGTTTATGTGGCATTGATCATGGCACAGATTGAGATCTCATGGAAGAAGGGTCATTCATACTCAGAGATTATTAATAAGAGCGTTGATGAAGCTATGGACTTTTTAAATCCTTTCATGCCCGTGATGTTTCCTTCATGGTCGACAATTTCTCAACCACAACATTGCTTGGGTCAAGAAAATGGGGTCCTCGATTTGACTATATTCTAACCCAACAACTTGTGCTTCACGGTAATGATTTTAGACACATGTTGTTGGGATTCATTGACGCATGGCAATGGCAGAGACCAGGGGTACCTGAACAATTTTTTTTTTGCCAACGCACACCAATGTTAGTAATGGCAGAACATCTGGCAATCCCGGAGTCCAGGAGACGAACCGGTTCATATTTCTCGGAACACTAAGAGTTTTGTTTTAGATTTTTTCTCTTTAAAAGAAGGATGTATGTAAAAGATAAGGGAGGAGAGCCCGGGAGCCTTTGACAGGCTGGGTTTGTAATGTATTCTTTTTCTTATCAAATATAGAATAGAGTGCCAAGAGATTTTATACTTTGTCACTGTCTAATTCTATTTTCTTCCTGTATTATTGTTTATGAAGTTTTCATCACTACTCTTTCTTCCTTGCATTCATTATTTCAGCTTGTAATGGTTACAATTCAGTACTACCTCTTCTGTAGCTATTTTAAAGCATTCCTTAAGGTGAAGTTTTTCCTTTGTTTTGCTGTGAGTAGAACAAGACCTGCATCCTAATTGTTTTGCCTTATTTACAAGTTTTATTTGTTCACAGCCTTTCCTCTATCTTTCTATGAGTGAGAGAAGACCTGTGTTCAGATATTTGAAGTTTTGTGTTACTTCTTCTATTGAGAGGAGGACCAGATACCTGGATTTTTCTTTCAGTTTTGTCCATCCCCTATCTTCTATCCATCCTCATGATTTTAAAATGAATTAGACAAACAAGGTCATGCCTTTTCGTTTCCGATCTATAAATGAGTGGAATGACTATTTTAGACCTAGTTCTAGAAGCCTCCTATGACTGACCAATCAACAAGATTTATTTCTTTTAAAAATGTGCTAAGGCTTGGCTCTTTTACAGCCTAGAGTCAACTCTTGCGACAACATTTTCTGGCACTGTTGCTGGGGATGGAGGACAAACTTATCTTCCCTAGGGTATGACAAAGTTTAGATCTATCCCTTGATGGTGAACAAGAGATAGGCATTCAATTGGTTGTGATCATTCACCTGACGACTCCTTGGTTTGTAGACTCTACATGATTTTGTTGGCGACTCCACTGGTCTCAAATGTCGAATTCGTTCGCTGCTTGAATTGCTGCAAGGTTTTCCCCTCTCGACTTTACAAATGTTTATGGCTTTCCAAACACTGTTCCACACATTAAAATTTGGGCAGATATCCTTCCTAAATTTGGAGAAGATGAGGACGACAATCCTGGTCAACAGTTGTTTGAATTCCACAGCCTCATGGAGGAATTAAATGTACATCATGAAGATGCCCTCATGAAATTATTTATGTTTTCATTGGAAAAAGATGCTAGACTCTGGTATAAATCTTTACCCCATTCCAGTATTCCTTCATTGAAATGTTTTCACACTTTTTCATCAACATTGTAAAAGGATATATTCTGCTGAAATCCTTTTTGAATATTGTTGTGATACAAGTCCTCTTGAGGAAGAGGAAGAAAAAATAGAATTTTCTCAAGTTGATGAATATGACCAGTATGAGGAAGAGTTGACTCATAAAGATGTTGGATCTTGTGAACTTACTTAAGAAGAAGAGATTCAGCATCACGATCAACCTGCAAAAGAGATAGAAAGGAATGATTGTTGTTTCATTCAGGAAATACAGAGACCACCGTCTCCTTTAACTAAGGAAGAGAAGGGTCTGCCCCTACACAAATCTGTTGCAGCCCCTACTCACATAGATTACAACTTTCACACACTCCTGGATATGAGTGTCAAATTTCTTCCATCTCTGAAAATGTTAATCTATTTTTAAATGGTGACAGTCATCTATTCCATGGAACTTTACAGCAAGTTAGTGAACCTGTTTATGACGATTTCCTGCCAGGAGATCAGATTTTAGAATCTACTTTGTTTCATGAAAAATATATGGCTTCCATGTTCAATGATCCTGAGCATCATAAATCAGAACATAGAGTAGTTCTGGGTGTTTTAAAACCTCAGGACGGTATATTTTTCCAAGACCCTTTTGTTGATCTTTAGGATTCATTTAATGGAGGAATATGCTATGTCATGAATGTTTGGTCACAAGAATTGATGAAAGGTTTGCAAATACATGATCACCAATAGGTCAAATGGGGATTGTCAACTTCCTTTTTCAGCCTGCTCGAAGAAAGTGTAAATGTTTTTTGAATATGTAGGCAATTATTGGATTGGCTTCACTGTCATTTTCGTATCATTTGATTCTGGAAATCTTTCAGTAGTTAGAGTAGGTGATGTATATAAATAAGCTTGACTTCAAGCACTATATTATAGCGGTGGTTTTCAATATGTTTTCATTTCATTTTTGAATCCAATATGGTTTTGTTATAAATCATTACGACTCCATAGCCCAATGGATGAATAAGCAGTTTTTCATTCCGCAAAGATACAAGTGAAGTGACAGTGTTCAGGATGTGATAAGGGTGATTTCGTAGGGTCGCCCAATGGATATAGGCACCTGGTCTACTTTTCTCGGCACTTTACGATAAATTACCATCCCTAGTTGGAGCCGATGTTGTAACATATATCAAAATTGACTGCGCTGCTTGAGACTGGTTCTGGATGCTGCAACATTTACGTCCAAGAAAAATAAAAATGGAAGTGACTTGGTTGGAATGAAGTCACTAAAGGCTTTGCAACTTCTTGGGGTAGGGGTGTCTGGATTATTTGAATTTGCAGGTATAACAGCTATTGACGAGACATAACATGGCGTAGATTGCCCAAGCTACCCATGGCCACATAAGGGAATTCTAAGTTCTTATGATCATGCATCAATTCAGTGTGGACATCAGGTCTTTCAACACATTTGCGCATATTTCCATAGTATGTCCTTGGTCACCTACCGTGACCTTGTTGGAATTGCCTATACTGAAGAAAAAGCAAAAGCTTTAGCAGCAGAAATGGAAGTCGAGGATGGACCAAATGATGAAAGTGAAATGTTTTCACGACCTGGAAAACTAAGTGATCGTTTTCCTAAGCCTTATGATAATGAACAGGCAACAATATTTTCCAATGGAGGGGCCTATCCTCTATACCTCAACCTGATTACAAAGGCATGCCATAATGATCAAAACTATGTATTTTCCTTGCTCATTGGATACCGTGATCCACCGGATGGAGTTTCGATTCGAGAGGGATCGCACTATAATCCTTATTTCCTCGGAGGTATGGAAACTTGTACACCAAGGACAATGTGGCTTTAAGTGGTATTCACACACACTCTGGTCCTGGGGGATACTTACAACATGTTGTGTACCTAGTTACATCTCTTGGCTTTGTTTGACAATCATTCGATGTTCTTGTGGATGGCATAGAGAAAAGTATTATACAAGCAAATGAGAACTTGCGTTCAAGATCTCTTTTTGTTAATAAAGGTGAGCCCTTAGATGCTGGAATTAATCGCAGCCCTAGTGCATATCTAAATAATCCATCAGAGGAACGAGCTCGATACAAGTATGTTGTTGACAAAGATATGACATTATTGAAGTTTGTGGATGCTGAGTGGGGGCCGGTTGGAAGTTTTAACTGGTTTGCAACACATGGAACTTCAATGGGGAGAACAAATTCTCTAATTAGTGGTGACAACAAAGGAACTGCAACACGATTGATGGAGGATTGGTATAAAAAAAAAGAGTGTCGATTCACCTTCTGTAGAGGCTCAAATGAATGGTTTTGCTTATCATACAAGTCCATGAAGACAACTTTATAGAAGAATTTCAAACTTAATTCCACATGCAGATGATGGTATACATGAGATTTCAACATCTTTTCACAGTGTAGGGGGTAGGCCAACTACAAGGATGGCTAGTATTGCCCACCAGGTTCGAAGCTCATTCAGGCACAGTGAGAGACCGCAATTTGTTGTTGCATTTTTTCAGTCAAATGTTGGTGATGTGAGCCCAAATGTCTTGGGTACATTTTTTATAGACACTGGACTACCTTGTGACTTCAATCACAACACTTGTAATGGGAAAAATGAGTTATGTTATGGTCGAGGCCTAGGATACCCAGATGAATTTGAAAGCACTCGCATAATTGCAGAGAGACAATTCAACAAAGCTACACAATTATTCAATGGTGCAACTAAGCAGTTGTCAGTTCAGAAATAGCATTAGGTTTGGTATGGAATATCCCACAGTGCTATGTGACAATTCTCCTCCTGGAAAGCCATTATCGCCTCACCGAAAAGATTTCAAATCTGCGGCCGAAATTGCTTCCAAATGATGCCATAATTGTTTTTGGGAAATGGCTCCTTCACGTTGGTCGCTCGAATGCAATGCCTCATTGGTTGCATGCGTTAGGGTTTCATGTGGACATGATGCAAATTAAGGTTTTGATTAAAAATATATGCATGCCAAGAGTCGTTACTCTTGTCCAGATTGGTAGAGAAAGAGGTCAGAACGAGATTAGTGATTAATCAGAGAGGTAGATAATCGTCCTAAGGAGGCAGAGAGATGTTTTTTCTTACACGCTAGAAATGCCCAGACATATGGATAGAATAGTAGGATTGCACCATTAGAAACATGTTGCTTCGCTATTCGACCCATTCTACTGAGAGACCGCAACAGGTTGCTACACGGAACCTCGACTCCAAACCCACAGAAGGGCTTAATCATTGCCACCAATGCACATTGCCTCTGAGAATCGGTCAGAGTTGATGCATGACAGGCAGATAATTACCAACAAATATTTTCTGCGATGAAACCAAATAGCGCACCTAGTCTCTCTCATGGATTTTTTACTTGGACATTTGCAGTCATGCAGGTATGGGAACATCTGTGAGACGGTGGTATGTCCAGGGTCAGGATATTAATGGTGTAGGAATAAGCTCTAGTTTTGTTGTTCATCGGGATGTTGATGGGAGAGAAATGAATACTGCTTTGGGATAGTCAGTTTCTTTGGGTTGACCGTTTACATTTGCAACGACCCTGGAAGATGAGTACAAGAGTGATATTTTTTGGAGCGCGGGATTTTTTTGGGAACTGTACATGGTATAGTTGAGGCATTGTTCAGAAGATATATCAAGGGTAGAATGATGAAGAACTTGCTTACAAAAAATAGCGTGCAAGGAATAACTGGGATCATATCCAAAACTGTCTCGACAAAGGGAATGTCATCTATATACAATTCTCTGAACGACGAAAGAAGAAGGGATTTTGAGGCGGCATGCGGTGCTTCATATTATCCCTTTTTAGAAATTTTGTGTGAGTGCTATAAGGATGTAACTTCTGGAAATGAGATCCGGAGTGTCATCATGGCAGGGCATCAGTTTCTTGAAAAGGATGGGCTTTAGCATTTCCCATGGGTAAGATTGATGAAATGAGAATGTGTAAAGTCGGTGAATGTGTTCGTGCAATAAGGCTTGCTGGTGACTTGGGTCCTCTTTATCCATTTACTGCTGGTGTTTATGTGGCATTGATCATGACACAGATTGAGATCTCGTGGAAGAAGGGTCATTCATACTCAGAGATTATTAATGAGAGCATTGATGAAGCTGTGGAATTTTTAAATCCTTTCATGCCCGTGATGTTTCCTTCATGGTCGACAATTGCTCAACAGTAGCATTGCTTGGGTCAAGAAAATGGGCTCCTTGATTTGACTATATTCTAACCCAACAACTTGTTCTTCACGGTAACGATTTTAGACACATGTTGTTGGGATTCATTGACGCATGGCAATGGCAGAGACCAGGGGTACCTGAACAAGTTTTTGTTTTGCCAACGCACACCAATGTTAGTAATGGCAGAACATCTGGCAGTCCCGGAGTCCAGAAGACGAACCGGTTCATATTTCCCGGAACACTAAGAGTTTTGTTTTAGATTTTTTCTCTTTAAAAGAAGGATGTATGTAAAAGATAAGGGAGGAGAACCCGAGAGCCTTTGACAGGTTGGGTTTGTAATGTATTCTTTTTCTTATCAAATATAGAACAGAGTGCCAAGAGATTCTATACTTTGTCACTGTCTAATTCCATTTTCTTCCTGTATTATTGTTTCTGAAGTTTTCATCACTGCTCTTTCTTCCTTAAATTCATTATTTCATCTTGTAATGGTTACAATTCAGTACTACCTCTGCTGTAGCTATTTTAAAGCATTCCTTAAGGTGTAGTTTTTCCTCTGTTTTGCTGTGAGTAGAATAAGACCTGCATCCTAATTGTTTTGCCTTATTTACAAGTTTTATTTGTTCACAGCCTTTCCTCTGTCTTTCTATGAGTGAGAGAAGACCTGTGTTCAGATATTTGAAGTTTTGTGTTACTTCTTCTATTGAGAGGAGGACCAGATACCTGTCTTTTTCTTTCAGTTTTGTCCATCCCCTATCTTCTATCCATCCTCATGATTTTAAAATGAATTAGACAAACGAGGTCATGCCTTTTCGTTTCTGATCTATAAATGAGTGGAATGACTATTTTAGACCTAGTTCTAGAAGCCTCCTATGACTGACCAATCAAAAAGATTTATTTCTTTTAAAAATGTGCTAAGGCTTGGCTCTTTTACAGCCTAGAGTCAACTCTTGCGACAATAGGTACGTTGGGTCAGATAAGGGTCAGACAACACACATCCTTTATGGAGGATTACCTCTCTGGGGAGATCTAACCGACTGGTTGTTAAGCCCATGAGAGCCTTTATAACTGATTATGTTACCTTCGATATTTAGCAGGGAGTCTCAGGCCCCTCTTGGCCGAGACATACCTTCTTTATGGAGGGAGGCCACTCAACCACTCTACCCCATTTGCATGCATATTGATCGTTTGAATTTTGGTGTGCTCTTTGATTACTAGTTGGCCTTAGGATATATTTTTATCTTTAGAGTATTAAGTCATCGTGGAGTCGGACCAGCCTCCCCGCTAGTCCTGTCACCTATTATAGTTACCACCGGATTTCGAGTCTTTGAGTTCTAAAAGGCATAGATTTATTATACGTGGTACACACACATCCACCGTTCATACTTGTGATTCTACAAGGATGAGTACTGAATCTAGTATTCAGAATTTTGGGAGCCCTTCGACTCTAATACCCACTATAGTTAATGTCACCCCTTTGACTCCTATAACCTCTATGGCTGTAGTGATAGAGGTACCTATCATTACTATGGCCCGACCTATAGTAAATTCTCAAGCTACCACCTTGAAACCCTTTGGGTCTCTTGGCCACTCACCGATCTACAATGTTCAGTCCATCCCTATGGCTTCTAGTCCCTTTTCTTATGGTATGCCCAACTTCACTTCACAGTTTTCGAACTCCATCCCAGCTATTGGCCCTAATGATAGAATTGGGCTTGGGGGAAGTACACCTCTCTACACTCCTTTTTCATTTAGTGGATCTCAAATCCCTCAAATGACTCCTAATATGGGAGGTGTTCCCACTTTTAACCCCAGGTCCAATCCTCCTACTTCTGGGTGGAGAAAACAACTTGGAAGACAAGCTTCGGCTCAAGTTCCATCCTAAAACCCTACCTCCTCAGCATAGATTCTGACCAATACATTTGGCATGACGAATCCAACTCTATCCTTCGGATTCCAACCCAGAGGAGGTCAGTTTCACACTTTGGGAAACCCCCAACCCAGATCCAATCTGGTTGGGGGAAATTTCTATAACCCTCAATAGAAAATTCATGTTGGAATGATGCCCAACCAACCTTATATGAATCATCCCAGAGGAGGGCCTTATAATGCTGGACAAGGCCATGGTGTTTACCAGAACCCTGGATGGCCTGCAAATCCGCAAGCACAATCTTTATCGGGAGGTTGGGGCTAGATGTTGCAACCCTGTCTCCCTTTTCTGGCCATGCTTAACCTGCTAGATTTGTCTAAGTTAATGAATGACCCTATGATTCATGATCCTACATGGCCCCCTGTCCCCACCAAACTTCCTTCAGACACCCCAAATTTTGAGGGTAAGAACGGAGAGGATCCTGGTTATCATGTCACTACCTTTCACCTTTGGTGCTCATCAAACTCCCTTAATGATGATTCTATTTGATTGAGATTATTTCAATGCACCCTCATCGAAGTTGCTGAAAAATGGTATATTGAGTTACCTAGGGGGGAATATGGGACTTTTAGTCAGTTGGTGATGGTCTTTCTTAACCACTTCCAGTTGCCTATTTGTTATGATGCTGGCCTAGAATTGTTGTTGACTTTACGTCAGGATACCACCACTTATATCTTGGACCATATCATGGAGTGTCGTAGATAGAAGAGGTTGATTAAGACCCCTATACCCCCAAAATTTATTTTCGAATGGTTTCTTAAGTCTTTTCACACTCCTATCTCGAAGGACGTTTCCACTTCTGGGGTTACCACTGAGGAAGAAGTGATATTTAGAGCCCAATAGTTAGAATTGATATATGCTCAGTCTGGAATGTTAGATCACCTTCTTCCAGATGCACTGCAGTCAACTTACGACCCAAGAAAAAATCCCATACCTCATGCCGATGGAATTGTAGGTGTTTCCAATGTAAAAAGTCCACAAACTTGGTGACAAGCCAGATGAAAGAGTTGTCTCTAAGCCAGCCAGTAGGAGGACCAACCTCGTCGGTGTCTTCCAACCCCACATAGTCGGCGGATGTACATTCCATGCAATCGTTGACCAACCTGAATGGTAACCAACAACCAGGAGGGAATAAGAAGAAATGATGTAATAAGCGTAAGGGTGGAAAAAATGATAATAAACCCAAGGACAATAATAATAATGAGAAGACGGGTAGTAACGTTGGAGAGGGAAAACGAGAAAGATGTAAGATGAAGTTTCCATGTAAGATTTGCACAGATGATAACCTTACACATTTATGCCCCAAAATTGCATAAGATATGAGGCTATTAGCTCAATCACCCGTCATTCTCACGAATCCATTCCCACATAATCAACACCTAGCCTCGAGCTCCTCAAATGATGAAAATGAGGCTAGTGGGGGTAAAAACTAGTAGTCGCAAGATGACGACCACTTATGTATCAATATGGTTGATGCAAAAGTTAATGTAGCCACTCAATATCGAGAATATAGTTCTAAACAAACAATTCCTGGTCTAGAATCTCCTCCTCCTCCTCCAGAGATGAATTTACAGATTGAGAAACTAGAGCCACTGCCTCGTATTTCGAAAGGAGTACTTAAGCACTCTACCCATAGTCTGAATGATAGATCCACCCAGAACTACTCTATTATTGAGGACCTAGGTCAAACCCCTTATGCGATGTCAGCTTTGGAGGTACTCTAGATGTGTCCTTCATAGAGGAATGCCTTACTCTCTGGCTTAGGAGCTCTAGAACCTAGTGGCTCAAAAGTTATCAATTTTGATGTCACAGATGTTAATTCTTGCTTTCCTTACCATGTGGCTTTCCAAATCCATGTGGATTACTCAAATTATACCATCAATCATGCGGTTGTTGATGAAGGCGTTGCTACATATGTGATGTCCCTGGTCTGTTGTAAATATCTCAGTTCTCTAACTCTTTCTAAGCCATCAAACATTTTGACTTCCTTTGATGATCATTCCTTTTTCCCTCACGGTATTATCCCTCATGGTATTATCGCAATTGGACTTATGATATGATTGCCATCATGTCATACGTCTTCCATACTCCTTGTTTTCCTCATGAAGGGAAGATTGTGATGATCGATCAGTTATCCTTTGCATGCTCTAGTCCTAATGCATCTCTTGGACTGTCGATCCTAGTGATAAAAAATTCTCAGCTGGCAATGGAGAATATTGGTGTCAAAATGTATTCTTCTCTTATGGGTACTTTCGACTTCTCGACACCGAGCCATCACATTTATGCCATGTCAGTAGGCTTGTCTCGACAAGGAGGTCCATTCCTTTCTGCACTTCTTATTTTAGTGACCCATGGACCCTACCTTCCCTGACTTCATATTGTGAAGGTCAATCGCATGTTGGGATGGCCATGACACTATCTACATTAGATATTGTGTATCAAGTTGTTCTCGACTCTTCCATCGATATCGATCCTGTTCCCTCACCGATGGATGAGGGGAATATCATGTCTAGGCTTGTGTGGGCCACTTCATTGTCTTGTTCACATGATTTCCTCGATGGGACTTTGCCTTCATATGAAACCATCATCGAAGCCATGAATGGTTCTGACAAACCTTGGGATGATATGCATCATTGCTCTTAATTTCTCCCATATCTTGAAAGAATCGAACAAGACAACTTTCGATCTACTTTGAGTGAGATAGTCGGTCACACCGTAGTTAAACTTGATACACACAACATTTATGCCGAAGGAAATATGGCGAGCATTTCTCCTATTGTCAATATCGACATCTCTCGTACCCCTGGGAAGGTTGAAAATGTAAATATTGGTGTGGATTGTTCACCAGAAGAAATCCTGATCTACACCAAAGTCTTCAAGGAATTACGAGATGTATTTTATTGGTCTTATGAAGAGATGTCAGGAATCAACCCTCGTATTGTCAAACATGATATTAAAACTTATCTAGATGATAAACCTATTCCACAACATCTTAGAGCTGTCAACCCTCGAAAGGCCCCTGTTATTAAGGCAGAGGTGGAGAAGCTACTTAATGCTGACTTCATCTACCTAGTTCCCTTGACCGAATGGGTATCCAAACCCATTCCTGTAGATAAGAAGAAAGGAACCATCCGTGTATGTATGGACTTTCATGACCTGAACAAGGCCTGTCCTAAAGACAATTTTCCCACACCTTTCATCGATCACATTCTTGACGAGTGTGCGGGAAGAGAAGTATTTTATTTTATGGATGAATTTTTAGGATATAATCAGATTCAGATCAAACCTGAGGATCAACACAAGACAACATTTATTTGTCCTTGGGGTACTTTTTCATATCGGAAAATGCCTTTCAGCCTTAAAAATCCTAGAGAAACCTTTCAACATGCCATGACTTTCACTTTTCATGATCTTAAACACATAGTCAAAGCTTACCTTGATGATCTTGCTCCTCACTCTCACAAGAGAGTGGATCATGCTATACACCTTCGCCTTGTTTTTGAAAGATGTTGTTATTATAGAATCCGGTTAAACCCTCACAAGTGCATCTGTTGCATTAAGTTTGGTCTTCTTTTAGGTTTTCTAGTTTCTGAGACTGGGATCATGGTAGATCCACTTAAGGTTGAGGCAATACTTCAGTTGCCTCCACCGTGCATGATTAGACAACTACAAGGTTTGCAGGGGAAAGCTAACTTTCTGCGTCGGTTTATAGTGAACTATGTAACTATCACTAAAGGTTTCATGCTTCTTTTGAAGAAGGACACCCCTTTTATCTGGGATGAGCGAGCCCAGGAGTCCTTTGATGCTTTGAAGAAATATTTGGTGTTGGCACCTCTGCTGAAGTTGCCTAACTATAGTATAGATTACTTGCTTTATATTTCCACATCTAAGGATATGATTGGTATGGTTCTAGTTCAGGAGGATGATGAGCTCCACGAGCACGTCATCTACTATCTTAGTCAAATGTTAATCAGTCCTAAAATTAATTACTCTCACGTCGAAAAACTATCTTTGGTTGTCGTTCACACAGTCCAGTGTTTGCGTCATTATGTATTACTTTGAAAGACTACCGTGGTTGTGTATGTCAATCCATTTCAATACATCCTTACGAGGCATATCATAGGGGGAAAATATAATAAATGGATTGTCATTTTATAAGAGTTTGATCTCGATTTCACTTCTGCGAAATCCAAGAAATCCCTAGTCTCCGCAGAGTTAATATCTGATTTTCCATGATTAGATGAGGATGTTAACCATGTTGATTCATTTGCGGATGAACAAATTTTTCTTGTCTCGTCGTCTGACCCCTGGTATGGAGATGTTATTCTCTATCTTCAAAACTTGAATTTCCCTCAGCATCTCTCACAAGATGACCGATGACATACAAGATACCAATCTAAGAAATATACTATTTTCAGGGACACTTTGTATCACCGAGGAATAGATGATATCTTGTGTCGTTGTTTTACTCATGAAGAAGTTGAGTCTGTGCTGAACGATTTCCACAGTGGGGCTTGCGGTGGTCATCTATCTGAGCTTGCGACAACCCAAAACATTTTGCGAGCCAGTTATTTATAGCCTACTATATTTAAAGATTGTATTGAAGTGGTTAATAAGTGTCACCCCTGCTAAGTGTCCACTTGTAAAATGTGCTTGCATCCATTCTCTTTTCACCCAGTCATTACTATCAGTCCCTTCACCAAGTGGGGGGTGGACTTCATCGATTGCAACCCAAATTTGTCTGGGGGGCATCAACACATTATCGTGGCCATCGACTACTTTAATAAGTGGGTTGAGGCCATGCCTACATTTAAATCCAATGGGAAGACTGCAACCTTTTTCATATTCAATCAAATTATCGTCCGGTTCGGTATCTCGAGTGAGATTGTCACTGATCATGGCAGTCACTTTTAGAATGAAATGATGGAAGAACTAGAAGCTAAGATGACGTTTAGACATGGTCATTATTCTCCTTATTACCCCTAGATAAATGGACAAGTAGAGGCCGTCAACAAGTCTCTCAAGACCATTTTGCAAAAAACTATCAGTCGTAGTAGGTTCAACTGGCACATCATGCTATATCCTGCACTCTGGGCATACCGAACCTTGGTCAAGACTGCCACCATATTTTCCCCTTTCTAGTTAGTGCATGGTGTGGAGTTGATTTTACCTATTGAATGTGAAATCCCTTCTCTGAAGTTGGCAGTCGCGCTCCTACTTGAAACTTTCGATCTCAAGCGATGCCTTCTACACCTAAAGAGTCTTGACGAGCAACTTCGAGACGCCTCTACGACTATCGAGGCAAAAAAAAGATGTGTCAAGGTCCAGTACAATAATTCTATTTGTCCTTGGTTGTATGCTAAGGGTGACTTGGTCCTCTTGTATGATCAATCCAAAGAACCGTTGGGGGCAGCAAAGTTTAAACCCATGTGGCACGGGCCTTACATCGTGCAACATGTTTTATAAAAAAGAGCCTATGAGTTATAATATTATGAAGAGAATAAGTTGGTCGAGCCCATAAATGGGCTCTACTTGAAAAGATATTATGCTTGAGCCCCGAGATTGGGCGGAACTCTCTGTATACTAATGTAATTTAGTGTATATATCTCTTTTCTTTTCCTCTTCAGGTTTCTTATCGAGTTTTCACTTGGTTGGCAAATGTCAATGGAGTCTTCAATCTACATAGTATTCGTAGATGGGGCTAGTCATCATACACAGAACTTGGCTTCCGCCGCTTGCGTGGTTTACTCACCTGAGGGTCTATTGGTGTCTTCAAGTGGTGTATGCCTAGGTCCATCCATGAATAATGTGGCTGAATATAGCACCATTATAGAACTTTTATGTGATTCTATCTCACATGGAATTCATTCATTAGAAGTTCGCCTAGATTCCCAGTTAGTGGTACATCAGTTGAATGACCGTTACCGCCTGCGTGATCCTACTTTTGTAACGTTCCCGACCATCAACCCCATGCCTGAGCAATGATACTATGCAAAAACATTCTCATAAATTTATATATGACACACATATTAAATCTAATTAACATATTTAATGAATTTTAACCAAATAATAGAGAGTAATCATAGTTTTACTGCTAACATATTGAATTAATGGAATTAACAGTGAAAAAAATCATTGCGATGGAATACATGATAATATTGCAAGCATCATAGACATGCATTTTAATTGAACTTAAATACATAACGATACTTATCTTTGAAACTTGTTGACGAGAGAAATTGATCGTCCGTCAACTGGAAGAGTGAGTCCGGTCCGGGGTTGTCTAAATAACCCAAGCCGTTTGGTGTAACTCGTTCTAACGGGTTTAATGGCTCCGTTAGCCAATCTAAGAATCCTAAAAGAAATGAATAAAAGAGAGAAATAACTAACTAATTACTAAACACACTATATATATGTACATACGTTCAAATGTAACTATAGTAGTTGTATTTAAGCAGAAGATATAGAAGTCTCGTTTATTTACATGATTTACAAGTTGCAATTTTTAATTGAAACTTACGAAAATCGATGTGAAAAATGATTGCTTCTAGGAAGCAGATAAAGAAAAAACATAAAAATATTTATTGTTTTTCTTTTATAAATTTAAAGAATCTTGCAAAAATAGTTAATGAAACATGAACATGTGGATAGTCAAAGCTGAACCATACATTATAGTTTCAATGATATGTAAATGATAGAAAAATACAAAGAAGTTATCATGTCAATGAATTAGTGAGGTGTATCCAAGCATCTGCATGAGTGGTGAACATCCAACTTCCATGTCCAAGAGAGAAATATGCAATGAACCTTATGATTGTTCTAAATAAATTCAGAACATGTATTGACAACTTAGGTTTTAATGACAGAAAAGGAAACACAAACATAAACCTGTGATCTCATAATTATACATGATTACAACAAGATAAATTTGGAAGGAATTTATGGATTTTAAAATTCAAAGATAAATCTCATTATTTAAATTGAAGATATAATCACAACATTTGTATTTTGATGAAGCAAATGATAGATGGTATTTATAATATAAACCTCCTACACATCACAGATCATTTAATCTAAAGATATCAGACTTGCACATGTAACAAGATTAAAAAAATAAATAAATAACAACATTATAAACAAAAGGCTAAATTGAAAATACATATATGTTGTTCTATCAAGTTTTTGGAATTAATTGTCCATTTTGTAGTCCTCGAAGAAATTGTTTGGATAATAAACTTTAAAGATTGGAAAAATTAATACATAAATGATAATAATTAACCATGTATTGATAAAAAAGACTAAAGCTATTTAAATCAATGCATAATCAATTATTCAAAGAATATGAATATATTATAATTAAAATAAAACCATTTTACTTATAGCACAAAATTCATTAAGCAACCTGGAATTCCATATTCTTCTTTGAAAATATTCGTCTATTCTCCCAAAGATTCTAGCCATCCATTACTCCATTTGAAAAGAAATAAAAAGTTTACAAAAGCAATAATATACAAAAGAGAAAGGATTAAAATCCTCCTCTCCCATTCTTGGATCATGTGGCTCTGATCTTTCTCATATATTTATAAAATGAATGAACAATCTGGGCGTCACTATTAATTTCCGCCATCGCAAATTTGTCTCTAAAAGAGACCTAAATATCTCTCAAATCGTGCATTTTTTGGGGAAAATATCTATGGGGAAGGTAAATGGGTCCATTTTGGTTCTGGGTTCTCAACCGTTTCTTCTAATTCCTCACGGTTTGGCTGAAATCAGTTCTGCAAAATCGCATGTCTGATCTTGATGCTTTTCCAAATTTTATCTGTTGTTGCTCATAAAATTATTTGTAGCAATCCAAAATTATTTTTGAATCAATCATCTTGAACGTATTTGGATAATAAAATTAACCCATGATCAGATCCATATCAAATATTTGATAATAGAAACATGTGAAACAAAAAGAAACCTAAATTAATAACGTAAAAATTGTGAATAAGACAAAATCTAGAAAAATAAAAAATGAATTTAAACTAACTATAAGTTCTAAACAAACATTGTTTATATTTTCCTTTCAAATATGATCTTAATTCTAGAAGCTTCAAGTTAATGAAGAAAAAATATTAATTTTAGTTTTTTACAAAATCAAACAAATGATAGATAATTCTTTGATTATTATTATTTTGAAATGAGATGCAAAATGAAAAAGAATTTAATTAATTAACATCCCCAAATGATTTCATGAAAATGAGAAACCAACCAAGATATTATTTGATGAATTATTGAACACATTATTCAAAATAGTCAAACTTGCTAATGAGCAAAAGAATGAACACATAATCATAATTTAAACGAAAGTAAACATTTGATAAAAATTAATGTTTTGTTTAAATTGAGATTTTTATGCTCGTTTCTAACTTTTGACATATACTCTTGTAATGAATGTCTCAAACTATAGTGAATGTCTTAAGTTTGTCTCAAAGAAATCCAATGTATGGAACTATTTGAAAAGGTTGATTCTGTAGCTCATTATAATTATCAGGATTCGAATGGGGGGGCCTTTAAATTTTGTAAAAATATAGGGGGAGTTGTTGGGGCCCAAAAAATGGTGACTTATTGGGTGAAGCAGTTATCTCTGATCTGGTAATATTTCATCTCAGGAAGAAAATAATAAGACTTGAAAAAGGACGTAAGCTCCCTGAAATAAATTCACTTTGAGACCATATAGTATTAGGATAAGCTCAATGTTATAATCAGACAATAGAATTTTCTTTGCAGAAGATTATGACCTGAAATAATGTTTTAATCAAAGATTCACGATGTTTATAAAAGAACTTCAATATTGTTGATAGAGCCACTGCTTCCAGCAGACGTCCATAGCCTCGACATGGATGTCATTTAACCCATTCAAATGCTTTAATCCCATCCAATTGTTGTATCCACATGATGTATACTTCCATAAAAGTTAATTTAAAAACATATACTTGCTACCGCTCGACCCAACATTGCTTCGTTGCCAGCATGTCTGTTCAGTACCCCGACGAAGTTGTCTTGGTATCATGTGTGCATTTACCCACTGCCAGCGAGACTGTTCAGTACCATGACGGGTTTACACACACTTCCCACACATAAGTGCTTCCCACCCTCTTATGCTACTTTTAAATAATAATACAATTATAGATTTCTTGATGACAAAGAGAGCAGGGTGATACTGGAGGTTAATTGCAATACAGGTGATTAGTTGACCATGTTGTTTATTTTCTTTCAAAACTGAAAGTTTTATCATGGTTTAGAGATTTTAGATTTCATTTAAGAAATCATCTAGAGAATGGGGAAGCACTTAAAAGTGATTCCTTAAGAATATGGACGGCGTAAAAAGTTTAAATATCATCTTAATTCTCAAAGATTTAAATCATATCTCTGGTGTAATACTCTAGCAAAGATAATTTGAGGACAAAATGAGAGTGACAATTGACTTAAAAATCAATTGTCTGAGCTATATCTTAATATCAGGACCTCTTTGAACTATTTCAATTCGCTTGAAAAACACAGGTCTTAAAATAGATGCTTCATTCGACAATAGTTTTTGATTAGAAATATATTGATTCAAAAAGAAAGATAAGAAGAAAACTCATTTAAAATAATCAAAGAAAAAAAAAGCACACAACAAACCGAATCAAATTTTATTAATGGGATTCAAAATCAGAAGTACAAAAAAAAATCAAAACATCAAAATAAAACTTTTCAGGAAATGATTTTGGCCAAAGATAAACTTGAGATTTTGGATCCACTAGCATCTCACTGTAAAATAAAGGAAAAACTAAATCATATAAAATATCATGTGCGAGCAAGTTCTTTTCTTAAGATAGTGATGCATAAGATGTTACTTTAACCAAGCATTATTATTAAAAATAAAAGAGACTAAAAATAGGAAAATCCTTATTAAGATGAGTGCAGTCCTACTCGTGGCACCTTAGGTCAGGGTTGAATTGATAGTTCAAATTTACTTATCTCTTTAATTTCCATTTAAAATTTTCATGATGATACTGCGTTTTTGAAAAGAAATATTCAATGAAAAGAAGAGAGAAAAAGATTTAAAGTGGACTTCCCTAACAACATTCATATTATGGTTCTCTTGGTGTGCTCACATGTGTTCATTATTGCATTATTACAAAGAGAAAAACTGAGAAATAAAACTAAAATAAAATCTACTCCTAAACCTACTCTAACTACTAAACAAATAAAAAATACTAAGTGAAGTCATGCTTCCAATGTAGCCATCGGGGCATCTTCAATCCTGCAATGGAAACAAGATAAAATATTAGTAACAAGAATGGTAGTATATCGAAAAATAACAAAAATATATCATACTTACCATTATCATCATCATGTAAAAACAAAGCAAGCATGACCTTACCATTCCCTTGAACATTCTTTAGATACGAATTTTCAAGCCATTCTAAGATCTTGTCATAAAAATGAGGATGCAAACTGTACCTTTGATGAAATGGATATATCAATGGGGAACACATCATAAGAGGATTCATGACATCAGTTAGATTATTGGTTTGAACACTTCCTTTGATGAGATTCATTGTTTCAAAATGTGAAGCATAAACATTAAAATTCGAACTAATCAAAGAACGAATATGCAATGTAGAATATTTGATCTCCATAAGGATGAGTGCATTGTCTTTTTCAAAAATAAATCATGTAAAATCATCTTGCGACATGTCATTTTTTCATTCGAGTGATGAAAGCAAAATAGCATCAAATCCAACTTGATAAGTGTTATGTTTGGAATTAGTTTCACCAAATTTTGGCATATTGAAAAGATTGGATTGTGGTGGAAAAGAGTAAGATATTGTGGGTAAAGTATCAAATCCACCAGAATATAAGAAGAGATCGGGATATAAAGAGTAAAATGAATCAGAAATAAGCACATGAAAAGAATATCTTGAGCTATGATATTTAACAATGGTATTCTCAAGACATTCATCTTCATTTTCCTTAAAACTTTCACTCTGTTTTGGTGATAAATTTTTCAACATAATATGATCATCTAAATTTGTCTCCGATACGATAGATAATTCAAAACTTTCATGGAAAACATTTGATCTTTCATGTTGATAAGGTACGATTTGTAGATGAGGGTTTAATGTTTCTTCTTCCAATTTCAGATCTACATCTCTAATCAGTTTCATTGGAATATTAGAATGCTTAAGATCATTTTTATCACCTAAGTCTTCTTCAATAACCGAATTTAAATACTGATTAGAGAAAGAGTTAGGAGAAGGAGTACATTCACCTTGATCCAACATCGAATCTTCTTCCACGATGGTCGAGGACTAAAAATACAATGATTTAGAGGAAAAACGAATTTGATTGTCAGTAAGAACATTTTCAATAGATTTTATCTCCCTTGTTTGTTGAACACTTTCAGATGGATTCCTCTCATCCTGTGAACACAATTCTTCTTGAAATTGAGTGATAGTATTTGTAACCGCTTCATCATTTGTGATTGAATATGACTGGATGCAAGCATCATAAAGGAGATTCAATACTAATGACATGTCATCAAGATTAAATTTACAAAGAACATGATGGATTCTTGTCGAAAATCCTTTTGAAGATGAATTGTCATTGATTAACAAAGTTTGAAATTCTTCACATAATTGATTGTAATCATAGATTTCAAAAGCATCTAAAAATTCATCTACAAACTGAAACCAATCAAAAATGTGATATGTTGGAAAAGACTCAAACCAATGTTTAATTCAACCCCTGAAAGTAAAAGAAAACAATCTGCATAAAACCTTTAAATCAGAAATATCATGCTTGTTGCATTTACACCAAAACTTGTTAATATGGTCTTTTGCAGATACATTCGTCCCACCATCAAAGGTGAGTTTGGACAAGAGAGAGATTGTTTTGTTGGGAATATCAGGTAATGAGAAGTGGAAAGCATGCTCCAACACAGTGATTTGGGGAGCCATGGGAAATTTATAAATTTGAAACAAAGACTCCTACAAGGCCATCTTGTTAGTCTGGCCCTCTTTCTAGCACCATTTATTGACGGGAGAAATTGCCCGTCCATCAACTGGAAGAGCGAGTCCGGTCCGGGGTTTTCTAAATAACCCAAGCCGTTTGGTGTAACTCGTTCTGACGGGTTTAATGGCTCCATTAGCAAATCTAAGAATCCTAAAAGAAACGAATAAAAGAGAGAAATAACTAACTAATTACTAAACACACAATATATATGTACATACGTTCAAATGTAACTATAGTAGTTGTATTTAAGTAGAAGATATACAAGTCTCGTTTATTTACATGATTTACAAGATGGAAGTTTTAATGGAAACTTACGAAAATCGATGTGAAAAACGATTGCTTCTAGGAAGCAGATAAAGAAAGAACACAAAAATATTTATTGTTTTTCTTTTATAAATTTAAAGAATCTTGCAAAAATAGTTAATGAAACAGGAACATGTGGATAGTCAAAGTTGAACCATACATTCTAGTTTCAATGATATGTAAATGATAGAAAAATACAAAGAAGCTATCATGTCAGTGAATTAGTGAGGTGTATCCAAGCATCTGCATGAGTGGTGAACATCCAACTGCCATGTCCAAGAGAGAAATCTGCAATGAACCTTATGATTGTTCTAAATAAATTTAGAACATGTATTGACAGCTTAGGTTTTAATGACAGAAAAGAAAACACAAACATAAACCTGCGATCTCATAATTATACATGATTACAGCAAGATAAATTTGGAAGGAATCTATGCATTTTATCATTCAATTTAAAATTCAAAGATAAATCTCATTATTTAAATCGAAGATATAATCACAACATTTGTATTTTGATGAAGCAAATGATAGATGGTATTTATAATATAAACCTCCTACACATCACAGATCATTTAATCTAAAGATATCAGACCTGCACATGTAACAAGATTAAAAAAATAAATAAATAACAACATTATAAACAAAAGGCTAAAGCCAAAATACATATATGTTGTTCCATCAAGTTTTTGGAATCAATTGTCCATTCTGTAGTCCTCGAAGAAATTGTTTGGATAATAGAATTTAAAGATTGGAAAAATTAATACATAAATGATAATAATTAACCATGTATTGATAAAAAAGACTAAAGCTATTTAAAGCAATGCATAATCAATTATTCAAATAATATGAATGTATTATAATTAAAATAAAACCATTTTACTTACAGGACAAAATCCATTAAGCAACCTGGAATTCCATATTCTTCTTTGAAAATATTCGTCCATTCTCCCAAAGATTCCAGCCATCCATTACTCCATTTGAAAATAAATAAAAAATTTACAAAATCAATAATATACAAAAGATAAAGGATTAAAATCCTCCTCTCCCATTCTTGGATCCTGTGGCTCTGATCTTTCTCATATATTTATAAAATGAATGAACAGTCTGGGCGTCACTATTAATTTCCGCCACATGAAATTTTCCTCTAAACGAGACCCAAATATCTCTCAAATCGTGCATTTTTTTGTGAAAATCTCCAAGTGGAAGGTAAATGGGTCCATTTTGGTTCTGGGTTTTCAACCGTTTCTTCTAATTCCTCACGGTTTGGCTGAAATCAGCTATGCACAATCGCTTATCTGATCTTGACATCTTTCCAAATTTTATCTCTTGTTGCTCATAAAATTATTTGTAGCAATCCAAAATTATTTTTGAATCAATCATCTTGAACGTATTTGGATAATAAAATCAACCCATGATCAGATTCATATCAAATATTTGATAATAGAAACCTGTGAAACAAAAAGAAACCTAAATTAATAACCTAAAAATTGTGAATAAAACAAAATCTAGAAAAATAAAAAATGAATTTAAACTAACTATAAGTTCTAAACAAACATTGTTTATATTTTCCTTTCAAATATGATCTTAATTCTAGAAGCTTCAAGTTAATGAAGAAAAAATGTTAATTTTAGTTTTTTACAAAATCAAACAAATGATAGATAATTATTTGATTATTATTATTTTGAAATGAGATGCAAAATGAAAAAAGAATTTAATTAATTAA
>ML796339.1:162146-173605 GCA_009831015.1 Picea engelmannii
TTCATGAAAATGAGAAACCAACCAAGATATTATTTGATGAAGTATTGAACACATTATTCAAAATAGTCAAACTTGTTAATGAGCAAAAGAATGAACACATAATCATAATTTAAATGAAAGTAAACATTTGATAAAAATTAACGGTTTGTTTAAATTGATATTTTTATGCTCGTTTCTAACTTTTGAAATATACTCTTGTAATGAATGTCTCAAACTATAGTGAATGTCTTAAGTTTGTCTCAAAGCAAGTCAATATATGGAACTATTTGAAAATGTTGATTCTGTAGCTCATTATAATTATCAGGATTTGAATGGGGGGCCCTTTAAATTTTGTAAAAATATAGGGGGAGTTGTTGGGGCCCAACAAAACTATAATAACTCCACCAACCATGTGAAAACCTTCCACAAAGCTCCCAGACTTAGACCACGTTGCTCATCACACTCAACAGTGTTTCACCCTCAAGCTGGGACCAAGCTCCACCCAAGGCAAGGGAATCCTAGACTAGGCTGAGGTTACAGGAAAAATGCACAGAGAAGCCGAAAGGATTCTCTCCAAGAGACTTCTTATGCCCACTACTCACGGACTCTCATTCCCCACATGTCTGTTTCACCCGAGAGTATACACCTTCAAAAGAACAGTCCATTGGTGCTTCACGTCCCTCTCTGGGTCTCGACAACTGGCTGGATCAAGAATTCTCAAAGCTCCGTAGCTAGTGTTGGACTGTCTCTAGGAGAAAACCACTTCCCAAAAAACTCTCTCAGCTGGAGAGAGCTGCTCATAGTCCTGACAACCTGCCTCTTCTACCATGGGCCTGACAACCCGGTTCCTCAACAAGTTTTCAACTGGATTCCTGCAAGTTCAGGAATAAGAAACAACAACATCTTTTGGTTAATTCACAAATGACAACAACAATAGGAAAATTGGGTGTGGACGTCTAGAAAATGACAACAAGCCGCTAAGACACAACACGATTCATGTAACATCAATTTCAGGATGCGTGACAAGCAATCCACAAAGAGGTCGAACACAGACTCAACAGTTCAGACATAGGGTGTATTGGATTCTCAAGAAAACATCAAAGGCTTTGGGTTTCAAAGCTGCGTGAGGCATATAGAGAATAGACGCATCCACCACACAGTTCATAAAACAGATGAATGAATGGAGGATGAACACAAAGACTAGATGGAATTCCCAGTTTTAGACAGCCGACGAAAGAATGGAGGATGAACCCTGAACTCAGCTGACACTTCAACTTTTAATCGCATGCACCCAGGTCGACACTTGTATTCCTAGAGCTGCATGTGTTCCCTTTTTCACACTTGGAGCTGCATGCATTGCTTCTTCTAGGACTTAGGGTAAAAACACATTTTGTCACACAAATTTAGAATAATAATAAAATATTATTCTCAAGGACTTAAGCCCCTAAGATTAGCCCCTCTTTCCAACCTTTCATCTCCCTTTCCTGTATGGACCTTGTGGAAGCTTTGTCCCCCATCACTCTTTCTTCGTGGTTGATCTGCACACATCAATGTTTAATCTTTATTAATGTTATGCATATTACATATACAAAAACAGGCTCCGGGCCTTTAACGCTTAGGCTCTTCAGCCTAATAAACACATAATCACACTAGCTTATCAATACTTGGCTCACCAACCTACAAAACATGATTTACAATTCATAAACATGATTACACAGGGCTCGTCCTTGGGGATATTACAATCCCCTCCCCTTATTTTTTCACTATCCTCGATGCAACTTTTACACAGCATCAACAATATTTTCAAAATCTTCAAAAAGATGAGAGTATTATTCTCTCATAGCATCCTCATGCTCCCATGTCAGGTCCTCGGGACCGTACCAGGTCCACTGGACAATTACAAGCCCTATTGCTCGATTCCGGAGCTGTTTTCTTTTCCGGTCCAATATGCGCACATGATGCACTTGCAGGACACTTTCTTGATCCACTTGAATGACATTCCAATAAATTACATGATTAGCATTAGGTATATATTTCTTAAGAAATGAAATATGAAATACATTATGTACAGTCATGGATGTAGGTAATGCAAGAATATATGCAATTGTCCCAATCCTTTCTAGGATTTCAAATGGCCCACAAAATATGGCTGCCAACTTGGAGCAGCTTCCTAGCTTCAGGGGATTTCTATTGTCTTTTAATTTTAGGAAAACATGGTCACCCACTTTAAACTCTATGTGGGTTTCATTTTTATCAGCATAATGTTTCTACCTGTCTTGGGTAGCCTTTGAATTCTTCTTAATTTTTAGCATATGTTCTTCCATTTCCTTGAGTAACTCTGGCCCAACTACTTCCCTATCAACTCGATTATCCTAGCTTACTGGAGTATTTCACTTTCTTCCATAAAGTGCTTCAAATGGACTCATCTTCAATGATTCTTGATACCCATTATTGTAGGTGAATTCTACCAAATGTAGGTAGTCATCCCATTTCGATGGTTTATCTATCACATACATCCTTAGTATTTATTCTATTACTTGATTCACCCACTCTGTCTGCCCATATGACTCAGGATGATAGGTTGTGCTAAAGTTAAGATTCGTTCCAAACCCCTTGAATAACCCTTTCTAGAAATTTGACGTAAAATTTGGGTCTCTATCAGACACAATTGTCTTGGGAATTCTGTGTAATCGTGCCACTTCCTTCATAAAGATTTCGACAAAATCCATTGCCTTGTGAGTAGTCTTTAACAGAATAAAATGGGAATATTTTGTAATCTTCTCCACTACCACCATGATTGAATCATGTTTCTTGCATGTTCTAGGCAATCCCATGATTAAATCCATTGTCAACACTTCCCACTTCCACTCAGGAATGGGTAAAGGTTGTAGCAACCCTATTGGGTGTCTTTGCTCAGCTTTAACCGTCTGGCACTCCATACATCTAGTGATGTATTTTGAAATATCTTTCTTCATACCCGGCCAAAAGTAATGGCTCTTGACTGCTACCATAGTTTTCTGATATCCAAGGTGCCCAGCATAAGACACATTATGCATTTCATGAAAAATCATAAGTTTCAAGTCCTGGACATTAGGTACATAAATTTTGTTCTTATACAGAAGTATTCCATTAGTTTCCAATTTATAAATCTTCACTTTTTGTGGCATCTTACCTTGTTGTATCTTTCCTACCAAATTCCTGTACTACAAATCTGTATTTGCAACCTCTGAAATTATTCTTTTAATATCAATTTGGTACATGATAATAGTTGCAGCATGTAATTCGTGTACTCTCCTGCTGAGTGCATCGACCACTTTATTCTCCTTCCCTTTGATATGCTTTATATCAAAGTCATACTCACAGAGAAAATCCAACTACCTACTCTACCTAGCATTCAAGGTTGGCCGATCAAATAATTACCTCATACCATTATGGTATGTCCTCAGTTCGAACCTCCTTCCCATGAGGTAATGTCTCCATTTATTTAGAGCCTGTACTATGCCTACCACCTCCAAATCATGAGTTTCATAGTTCCTTTCGTGCTCTTTCAAATTTCCGGATTCATAACAGATTACAAATCCATTTTGACTGAGGATTCCTCCCATCCCTTCTTTGCATGCATCTGTACACACTACAAAGTATTCATTCGAATCTGCAATCCTTAGGATTGGAGCACTAGTTAACAGTTTCTTCAATTTCTAGAAGCTTCTCTCACAATATTCTGTCCACTGAAACTTCTTCTCCTTCATTTGCAAGGAAGTGATAGGATGATCTATCCTTGAGAACCCTACAATTAACATTCTGTAATAACCAACTAGACCCATAAAGGATATGACTTGTGTTACATTCTTTGGCATTGACCATTCTATGATGGACTCAATCTTCTTAGGATCTACAACTATCCCATCCTTCAAAATAATATGCCCCAAGTAATGGATATGCTCCTAATAAAACAAGAATTTTCTAAAATTGGCATACAGTTGGTGCTCTCTTAGCACCTGCAACACCATCCTCTTATGTTTTTCATGTTCTTCCTATGACTTGGAATACACCAGGATGTCATCTAGGAAGACTATGACAAACTTGTCTAGATAGTCCTTGAATACACCATTCATCAGACACATAAAAACAACGGGTGCATTTGACAACCCAAATGGAACCACTGTGAATTCATAATTACCATACATTTTTCTAAAGGCAGTCTTGTTGATGTCTTCATCCTTTATCCTTACTTGGTGATATCCCGATCTAAGATCTATCTTCGAAAACATCTTCACATCCTTTAACTAATCAAAGAGGTCATCAATCCTCGACAGAGGATATTTTTTCTTTACAGTTACTTTGTTCAATTGTCTGAAATTAATACACATTCTCAATGTCCCATCCTTCTTCTTCATGAACAAGACCGGGGCACCCCAAGGTGGCACACTTGGGTGTATATACCCCTTCTTCAGAATCTCTTCAAGCTGTAATTACATCTCTTTCGATTATGGTGTGCTCATTATGTAAGGAGATTTTGACATTGGAGTTGCTCCATACATCAAGTTTATAGAGAAATCAATATCTCTCTTCGGAGGTAGTCCAGGTACCTCCTAAAATACATCTTCAAACTTCTTTAGGACTGCATGATCTCTAATCTTTGAGAACTCATCCTTAGATGCTTCCTCCACATGGGATGCAAATAATTGACAACCTTTCCTGTAGCACTTCTTTAGTTACATTGCTGATATTTCTCTGATAGCAACATCTCTGGGAGTTCCTTGGACCGTTTTCTGATTTCCTTTCTCATCCAGGCAAGTGAATGCCTTGTTATGACATTCCAAGATGGCATGGTGCTGGTCCAACCAGTCCATCCCAATTAGACAGTCATAATAACCTAAAGGAAAAACATTCAATTCATCCTTTGTGCTTAGTCCATTCATGTCCACAGGACATGACTTAACTAACTCAATGGCTTTCCTCTTGGTTCTTGTAGCCAACTGCACTAACCAAGACTTTTCATGTTTTCTTCTCGACAAAAGAAAACTTTCCAGCACTCAAGGAGCTATATAACTATGGCTAGACCCTTAATCAATTAAAATAGTAAAGGCATTGTTGTTGATCATACCTTCCACTTCAATCATGTGTGAATGACATTCAACTTGCTTGTTGTCCTGGGTTGCGTATATCCTCGAAATTCTACTACCCATTTCCTCCACTATTTCAGCTTACTGAATATTATGGACAACTCTCACTTTGCCATTTTTATGGGGACAATATATGTACTTGTGGTTCCCCTAACAGCCCCAACACTAAATGGGTTTTTGTCTTGGCCTTTATTCCCCTATGTTAGCCATTCTTGGATCTTTAAACGATGGTTGTCCTTGAGGAATGTTTCTGAAAAAGGGAGTCATAGTTCCCTTCTTCCTCTGATCTATGTGGAATTTCTTCTTGTCTTCCCAAGCCTTCTGGAAGGTAGGCTTCTCTCTTTGCTGCTCATATAAGAATTTCTCTCTTCTTATCATTTATTCTATGGTCTTAGGATCATCATATTGAATCTTGTCACCAATGGAAGGTGGCAGTCCACTTAGATACCTCTGAATCTTGATAGTTTCATCCTTGATGAACAAAACATACTTCAACAATTCCAAAAATCTTCGCTCGTATTCATCAATGTTCATGCTGCCCAGCTTGAGTTCAAAGAACTTTTTCATATTTTTGTCATAATATCTTTTAGTGAAGTATTTATTCTCTAAATACCTCTTGAATTCTTTCCAAGTGATATATTTCTCTCTAATGTGTTGCACCTGCACAAGATGATCCCACCACATGGATGTTTTTCCCTTCAGTTGATACATCACAATTCTTCCTTTTGTATGAGAGGAATAATTCTGCTTTTGGAAATATTTCCTCATGCCAAGCAACCATGTTTCAAAATATTCCTCCTTCTTATGTTCTCCATCAAACATAGGAGGCTTAATCTTGTTCAGTTCATCCACTCCAGATATCCTGTGCTTTCTGGTAGGAGATGGGCTTGAACTTCTACGTACCTCCTTATTGGAGTGTTTCAGAGAGTGAAGACGATGCCTGCTAACACTTCTTGATCTTCTTTTCTTCTTAGGAATCCTACAACTCCCTATTTTTCTTGAGTCACTCTCCTTATCCAATTTCTTTTCAATCCTTTCTAGGCTCTTCATCAACTTTAAGTTGAATTCTCCCTACTGTTCCTTAGCTTTCATGAGATTTTTTCTATCTACTTGGTGAATCTGGGCATCTTCCTGCAATCGTTCAATGATTTTCATCATATGCCCTTCCTTATCTAACTCTTCTCCATGTCCATTGGAGTTCGATCCTTCAACTCCCATATGGAGATCCATTCCTTTTGCTTCATCATCGAAACTGGAAGCAGTCCATGCCTCTTCCATTTATTTTGAACTCAATGGAAATTCTACTCGGTTGTGGCACTTGTTAAACTTCTGCAAACACAATGTGAAGACAACCGAAATTTTTCAGGCCATTTTTCCTTAACAAATCCCACAACTTTCATAAACAAATCTGATTCAAGAAAACATTCAGTTTTCATTATCTGTGATTCTCGTTCAATCAAGAATCCCTACAGATTTCTTCTTTTGGAGCTCTTCTCTACTATTTTTTCGGGCACTGGCCCCTTTCTCTCAGACCCCAACCCCCTCGACCATGGTTCGTGACCAAGCACCAGATCAATAAGCACGTACTCAGGCCTTCGACTTCGAAAGATTTTCCTAGCACAAAACAATGATCACTCAGAGTTCTAAGTTACCGAACTCTCATTGTAGGGAGGATCAACCATCTACATCTATCCAACATCAAACGACTTACACTCGCTATGGAACCTTAGGCGTTTGAGTTTCGAGACTTCAGAAGATTTCACATCCGCACATCCCAAACCATTAATCTTCGAACACTCCCATGTCACCTTAGGTGACTTTATTACGTTACATCACTTAAAGTTTTCCCAATTACGGGGGTAGGCAATGGTGGTTTGGAGTATCCCACCTTTCATCCCGCAACTCTCTTGACACTAACACGTAACCCCTCAGCGAAACCATGGTTGGATTGTGGGACCGCCTTGGAGAATTATCTTCCATGAAACTTGGGTCCCCGCAATGCCTCCTGGCCATCGATCTTGAGGTATCATGATCAATGTTAGTGTGGGTCCTTTGTCCCTTAACTATGTTACACAACCTTGGGCCCCACCAAACCTTCTTACACAGGATGCCACATGGAGGAATACTAGTGAATGATACGTGGCCCATTCAAATGAGTGACACTGGTCATGTTCCAAATTCCATCTCAATATTCGATGGGTTCTAAACCCACTGACACGTGGCACACATCCCATGTGTCCACGTCCATCCAAGTGGTGTCATATGGACCCACTAATTTGGCTCTTGGTTTGATCTAACGGTAAGATTTTTCCCAGATCTATAGTGTAGATCTCCTTCAGAAGTTTATGCCTAAGCACATTCCACTTTTCCCGGCTGTCGAAATCCGAATGGCTTCCAAGATAGCCTTCCTGTACCTTCTCCGGATCTGACGGTCATAAAGGACTCTCCTTTTTCCCAAACAGATCCTATGGCTCCAACACCCCAAGTGTTGAGTTCTCTCTCTCTCTCTCTTTGGGTCAAATACCACGTTGGTTGCGGTTTTATCCTACCGCTACTCCTCCTAATCTACGTAACATGACCAAGTAACCCCCTTGCACTCAGAAACATTCTAAGGTTCAAAATTGGTTCCTCCTAACACCATTTCCACTCAAACCTTGGGTCCAAAGACCACTTATCCGACCCATCTAGGCTCAACATTGAAACCATGGGCTCTGATACCATATTCTAACATCCCCGTCCATCAACCCCATGACCGAACAATGCTACTATGTGGAAACATTCTCATAAATTTATATATGACATGCATATTAAATCTAATTAATAGATTTAATGAATTTTATCCAAACAATATAGAGTAATCATAATTTTATTGCTAACTTATAGAATTAATGGAATTAATAGTAAAACAAATTATTGCAATGGAATACATAATAATATTGCAAGAATCACAAACATGCATTTTAATTGAACTTAAATACATAATGATACTTATCTTTGAAATTGTAATAAATCCACCAACCACATGTAGACCTTCCACAAACCTCCCAGACTTAGACCACTCTTCTCATCACGCTCAGCAGTGGATCACCCCCAAGATGGGACCAAGCTCCACTCAGGGAAAGGAAATCCTAGACTAGGATGAGGTTACAAGAAAACTACATAGAGAAACCAAAAGGATTATCTCCGGGAGCCTTCTTACGTCCACTACTCATGGACTCTCATTCCCAACATGCATGTCCCACCCGAGAGTATACAAATTCACAAGAACATTCCATCGGTGCTTCACCTCCCTCTTTGGGTCTCGGTAACAGGCTAGATCAGGAATTCTCAGAGCTTCGTAGCTGGTGCTAGACTCTCTCTGGGAGAAAACTACTTCCCAACAAACTCTCTCACCTGGAGAGAGTTCCTCATAGGCCTGACAACTTGCCTCTTCTACCTCGGGCTTGACAACCTGGTTCTTCAACTAGTTTTCAACTCAATTCCCGCAAGTTTAGGAATCAGCAGCAACAACAACTTTTGGTTAACTCATGGGTGACAACAACAGCAGGAACATTGGGTGTGGATGTCCAGAAAATGACAACAGACCACTATGACAGAACACGGTTTAGGTAACACTGGTTTCAGGATGTGTGACAAGCAATCCACGCAGAGGTCGAACACATACTCAACATTTTAGATAGAGGGTGTATCTTCTTCTCAAGAAAACATCACAGGATTTGGTTTTCAGAGTTGCATGAGGCATACAAAGAGTAGATGCATCTACTACAAAGTTTAGACAAGGGATGACTGAATGGAGGATGAACGTAGAGACCAGATGAAATTCATGGTTTCAGACAGCCGACGACAGAATGGAGGATGAACCCCGAACTCAGATGATGCTTCATCTTTTAACTGCATGCGCCTAGGTCAACACTTGTCTTCCTGGAGCTGCATGCGTTCCCTTTTGCACACTTGGAGATGCATGCGTTGCCTCTCCCAAGACTTAGGATAAAAACATGTTTTGTCACACATCTTTAGAATAATAATAAAATATTATTCTCAAGGACTTAAGCCCCTAATATTAGCCCCTCTTTCCAACCTTTCAACCCCCTTTCCCTTACCCACCTTGTGGAATCTTTGTCCCCCATCACTCTTTCTTCATGGTCAGTCTACACATAGCGATGTTTAATCTTTATTAATGTTCTGCATATTACATATATAAAAACAGGCTCTTGGCCTTTAACACTTAGGCTCTCCGGCCTAATAAACACATAAGCCCACCAACTTATCAATACTTGGTTCACCAACCTACAAAACATGATTTACAATTCATAGACATGATTTACAATTCATAAACATGATTACAATAGGGCTCGTCCTTGTGGATATTACAACTTTACTCCGACGATTCCTATGGGTACATCTTTTAGAATGACAATTTGATTTTATTACATATTATAATATTCCTAGGAGTTCTAATCATATATCCGATGCTTATGCTAATTTCATCTTAGATTGGCATTTGTCACATACTTAAAAGAAAATAAAACCATCTCATCAATGTACACATTGTAAAATATAAGTAAATCCAAAGATCCCTTTCTTTATATATTTAAAAAAAAATATGGTGTTTATAGTACAAAATGGGGCTAATACCCTCAATACACATATACAACTGGTATTACAATATCCCAATACATATATGCTTGTGGTACCGGATGTGTGTCATGGTATAAAACCATGTCATTTGTGAGATGCCGAAAGAGTCGTACCCATGCCCTGGGTACACCAACCACCTATCCCTGCATGGCTTTAGGTAGATCCTCTACCTTAACCATGGGTATCCTATGATTCAAATGTGACATGTTTCCCTACATGTTTTGCAGGACACTCTCAGCTTCTCCTCCCACTACCTCATCTCCCCAGTTCCTCTGTCGATGTCGAGGGAAGCCTTCTAGCCATTATGGACCCACGTCTGCAGTACACAAATGTCTAGTCAACACTTAATCACCATCCAAAAATATTTTTGTTCTAATTATACAAAAATACAAAAAAACGATATATGTAAAAACATTTTGACATACCTATGTCACCGTAGGCGGTCCCTGGTGGGAGTGGTATGTTTGGACCTCCTCTAAATTCAATCCCCTCGTAGGGATAGTCATCCAGAGTGATAACCTTTCACCGCCACCAGTAGAAGAAATCATCATTGTAGGGTGTTGAGAACCTACCTCCCTCCTACCACCTCATTACCTTGGTCCACTATTCCATGGTTGGATCGTGAAGTCCTCTCGGAAGAATCTCAACTCTAGGCCCCAAACCTACAACCCGCTCGAAAAAGAAACTGCATAAGATAGAGGTAAACCCAAAATTTATTTTACTCCCTTGTTTGCACTATGTCACCTGGCTCTTCATATTCTCTAGTAGTGAGGTACACCAGTCATACACTGTGGGTCTCATACATTTCACTGCATAGAAAATGAGTGGCCTCGATGCCTGGTGCAATGAGGCCGAACCCGTGATCCTGGTCAATACTAGGACAATGATCTTCAGACTGAGATTGTTTATTTCCCAGATAGGGAATTGAATCCCTACCTTAGGAGTACCTGCTACATAGTGGGTGTTGATATATTCCTCTATCTTCATCCCACTTCCCTCTCTCCATGATTTGAGGTTTACAATCTCCCTTCGGTGTGATAGACCAATCAGAAAGAAAATTTCCTCTACTTCAATTCTCAATTGTTGCCCATTGAGATTGAGGCTCTCACTCTCAGGGTCTCAGTAACCCACCAACATCTCAAGAAACCTCACTTGGGCTCTCATTCCTTTGAGTGCCAAAAACTTATACAAACCACATCACTTTAAAGCCATTTGGGCCCCCAGATCTTGATCTACAGCAACATCGACCTCCTTGTGCTCTATCTCTCTCCATTAAAGAACCATCCTATCAAAGAAAAATATAATTTTGAGATATAACCCTTCAAAATGATTGTTTGCGTGCATGTGCACAGCCTACTTTACATACAGTCACGTGTAGGTCTTGATATACGCCCTGTATAGTTCACACAAAAGTGTATACCTCATCGTATACAGACAGTCCGCGTACATCGAATCTACACTTTGCTCCCTCAATAACTAAAAATTTGGAACCTAATTCAAAATTTTAATCCATTGAATTTGAAGAGGAAGAGAACAAGAATTACCTGATCCAGATGGTTCGTGATTTCGTTTTCCGATGCTCTCACAATCGTCGTTTGAATCTCGAAGGTATTTTGGTCCAATTTGCACTAGTTGGGTAAAAAATCAAAATGGTATAGTAATTTTTTATTTTATTACTATTTATAAATTATTTTTACCCACTTTCTATATTTTTAA
>ML796339.1:191775-207211 GCA_009831015.1 Picea engelmannii
ACGCCTAAATATAGATTCTTTTATTCAATCGGCGGCGCTTCTCAAAATAGTCACGACCGTGACCCTGACGTCTCCCTTCGAAGTCTTTTCCAGCTTCCCGTGCAGGCGCGCACGACGAGGTGCGGATGCTCCTGCATCAAAATATAATGAATTATTTTTTCTTTAAGGATATATTCTACGTACACAACAAATTGAGAGTAAGTTAAGAATAAAAAAAGTAGACATATGATGTATATTTTAATTAGGGTTTAGGGTAGGGTTTAGTGGTTAAGGGGTTTAAGGTTTAGGGTTACAAGGTATAAGGGGTTAGGGATTAATATTTTAGTGGTTTAAGGGTTAATAAGGCCATTAAGGCCAGTGGTTAAGGGGTTAGGGTTTAAGGTAGGTTTAGGGTGTTTAGGTCTTATGGTATTTAGAGGTTAATGGTGTTTTAGGGATTAAGGGTTAGGGATTAATGGGTTAAGTTGGTTTAGGGGATTAGGGGGATAGTGGTTATTGGTTAAGGGTTAGGGGCTAAGGGATTATGGGTTAGGTGGAATGGGTTTAAGGTGTTAAGGATTAGGGGGATAGGGTCTAAGGTGTTAGGGGATACAAATTAAAGTGTTAGGGGTTAATGGTTTATAGGTTAGGGTTGGGTTAAGGGTTAGGTATAGAAGGGTTATATACGATAATCTCAACCCCTTATAAACCGTGGTATCCAATTTGTGGGAAAGTTTCCATCGATTTAAAAGTTGTGGTCACAAAATGAAATAAAGGAAGAATATGACATAGTGATGAAGGTGAAATAAGAATAGCTTGTTTTTTCTAGTTGTGACTATATATAACAAAAAGTGTCTCTCTTTTTACATGTCAACAAAAATAACATTTTTCCTATATTTGTTCAACATATTCATAAACATCTTGATAAATTTCACAAGTTTCATCATTGATTTGTTGTCTTTGTTTCTCTCTCTCACCTAAGTTGATTTCTCCATATAAAATACCAACTATTAAGTACCCCTAACTATTGGATGGCCAATGACATGTTAAACCCTAATCCCTTAGCCATTGACCCATTATAAACCCCTTGTTACACATTATTTTGGTCACCCCAGTGATCCTTTTACAACATGTGCTCATGTTCCCAAAAGAGACTTCCTTCATGGGAAAAGTGACTGGATTTCTCTTCTCAAAAACCCTATTAAAGAAGGTCATCATAGGTTGCACTATATATAGGGTGCATCGATGCCTGATCATTTCTCTCTACCCTGAAATTGGTTTGTGATGTTGCTGCAGGCTGTCTTATAGCTAGGGTGCGGTGATGTTGGAATACTAAGAAAAGGTTGACCTTCACGAAAGTTCTAGAAGGGGATCTTATATTAGGTGAGGTGGCATCCATATGGTTGGGATCCTATGATTTAGTGGGATCATCCTAATATATTCAACCATCTCCCTTTCCCCTATATAAAGAGGGATTTCTCATGGAAAAGGCCAAGAATCATGTATTGGTGTACAGTCTCTTTTCCTCATTTCTTGAGAATCTTGATATTGAGGAGTTTAATAAAATTTTGGGACATTGTGCATATGGGAATGATAAACACTTTCTCCTTCTCGTAATATAGCTTTCGTCAAAGTGAAATATTTGCATTATCATTTCTTTGCATTATTTAGAGTCGGTCAAAACATCATTTAGTTCATGCCATTTTCCTCTTGAGTAACAACAGCCTTAAAAATAAAGCGCTTATAAAAATTGATTAGACATTTTTATATTTTCTGGTAGAAAACCTACATTATATTAGTTTTAGATATTTGGAATAGGTGTGAAAGATAACTTTCCAAATCTGAAAACAAGCATAGTATCTCGTGATAGGGAGTGTTCAAATACACTTGCAACATTTTTTCATGGGAAGCCCTTCTCACACAAGGGTAAAACCTGAGTTCGCATTGAGACTGGAAGAGTTACTCACCCTTCTTTGTTGGTATTGGTGTAGAGATTGTGCGTATTATGGGGGTCGCTTGAAGGTATACCCACAATGATGAGTGGAAGCCTTTCAAGTTGATTTCAAGCTAGATACCCTTCCTTTGTGCGTGGAATAGATTGTCGATTGTTTCCCGAGGAATCACTGTAGTAATTGGTAACCTTAGTGGACTATATCTTTAGGGTCTTTACACGAGGTGATTGTGGAGAGAAAAGTCTTCACAGTACCTGGAATCGACATTGGCCAAACTCACTCGGGCTCCTTGGACGGTATACCCATGTTTATGTGTGGGAGATTGCACCGAGGCGTAAGTCCGTTAAGTAGGTCGTCAACGTAATGTTTCCACTAGCTCTATCTCAGCCCCTTCTTACATTGTCCTTGAGATGTTGGATTTCATCACCAACTAGTGCATTCATTATAAGAAGGTTTTGTTTGCTTGTTTTCTCCCTAGAGTTTTAGCATGTGTTGTTTTTTTCCCCTAGTAGACTCTAGGTTGGATTTGTTTTTAATGGTATCAGTTCCCTGAATGACCAATGAGGGAACCCCTTTTCCAGGGGAACCTTTTTATTTTCCTTCTTACTGAAACATTGGTCCTCCTCACATCACTACTTTGAGCCTTCCAGGTCTCACAATTGGATTACTAGTATGGTGTTTTTCCACTCAGGTAATCTCGAATGCAGCTAGTGATTTGGTTGTAAGCACTTCCCCCCAAGAGCATCGACCTTGTGTTGATCCTTCACCGTCTTCACCAGTAAGATATTCTTTGCCTTCTTCACTTGCGAGGTCTTCTTTTGTTTCATCTTCTTCGCTGAGTGAAAGCTCTGTAGCTAGTAACCTAGTGGATAAGAAAAATAAGAAAAGGAAGAATAAGAAGAAGAAAAATAAGAAAGGGTCCAAACTTCCAACCACTTCCAAACATGTTGGAGAACAAATAGTTACTGATAATCATACTAGGAGTGTTGATGATGCCAAGATCACCCAAGCAACCCATAAGCCCAAGTACCCTTGTTGGCTTTGTAAGGGTATCCATTTTCTTAAGGATTTATTTGGTCTATCCAAGCTTATAGAAGCATGGTCTACATGCCCTCGCCAACCCATGTTGTCAGCCTCTGAACAACATGTTGATGACCTCCCATCAACTAGTCAAGATACCATTGGGAAGAAGAAAAGTAGAGTCAAGTTTCCTTGTAGGTTATGAAAAGGGAGTCATCAAAATCACCTTTTCCCTCGTATGGATGAAGCCTCGAAGTTACTGGAAGACATGACTGTTTCCCAACCTCAACTTCCAGCTACTTATCGCAAGATTACTCTCGACCCACCTGTAGTTGATGGAATGATCAATCCAGTCCCTTTGTTGGTTAGTCTGGTTGATCATGTAGTCAATTTGGTCACGTCCTTAGTTGAACGAGTTGACAAAGTGGTCGATCTAATACCATCCTCGGTCGATCTCCCTCTCCCGTTAGAGAGTAAAACCCAATAGGTTGATCAGTTTCCACCTATCGACCCCATTCTCCCCTTGGAGAATGAAACTCAAGTGGTCAATCTGATCTCATCATCAGTCACTCCTACTCTCCCACTAGAAAGTAAACCTGATGTTGCAGACATTTTTCTCATTGATACATAATCTACCGTGTTAGGGGGCTTTCCTCCTTCTCCCGTAGAAACCCCTCCAAGTAATGAGTCCATCCTTTTTAATTGGGGTGTGCTAAATGGACCTCGTCTTCCCTCTCACATTCCTTTCAAGTTTGCAGTACAAGTTTGTGTTTGGGACGTTCCTCATATGTTGATAGACGAAGGTTTGTTCGTTAGTATTTTGTCCTCTCTTGCTTGGCAAGCTTTGGGTTATCCTTAGATTGTTTTGGTTACCCAGACTCTGTTTTCTTTCAACAGAAGAACCAATCACCCTTTAAGGATCCTTCCTCAGTTTCCCATAACTTTGGGAGGGAAAATTGTCTTTGTTGATGTCATGGTAGTCCAAGATCCCTTTGATTTTGATTTACTCCTTGGGCGAGATTATGTCTATTCCATGAAAGCTATTGTGTCCACTCTTTTTCATGTGATATATTTCCTATACGATGGAATAATGGTGACTATTAATCAATTTTCATTTGTTGGCCCTGAATTGACCATCAACTCAATGAACTCCCTAAACGGTTCTTATATGCAGACGGTATCGCCCCTACCACAAGTCAATTATGTGACGTTGTCTCCCATGGATTTATCTACCGATGCAGATGAGCCTCTCATTGTAAGATCAATCTCTTATGACTTGGATCTGGTAGTTGACATGGTGATATCTTCGATAGGGCTTTTGGAGCTTGACCTCCTTACCCCTTTTGTGACCCTCGACATGTGTTCCTTCTAGAGTGTTTTTCTTCCATCCAGTGAAGATCTTTTGGAAACCATGACCGATTTTTGTACCTTGACATGGTGTCCTTCTAGAGAATTGTCCTCTTGGAAGCTGTGATCGAGAACAAAGTCCTTGAGCATGATTTTCGGATTTCAATCTCATTAAAAAATGAAACCAGCCTTGAGCATGATTTTCTAATTTCACACCCATTAAAAAATGAAACCAACCTTGAGCATGGTTTTCTAATTTCAATTTCATTAAAAAATTAAACCAGATACAAGGATAGTTTTTGCATCCCTGTGAAAAAATCATTTAAAAATGAAACAAAGGTTAATAGTTTTTCTTCTCTGCTGGCCCTTGGGTATGGAAGCAAGTGAAGATTAAGGTAGAAATGGCAAAATGTGAACTGCATAGAACACACAATTACTGTTACTGGGTCGAAGTAAGAAAAAGAATAGAAAAGACAAAATTAATTAAGAGAAAGAAAGAAGTTGGACATGTAGATCGAGGATGATAGATCAACAAGGAAGATAGATTGTGGACAACTCAGCAAGCAGAAAAATCTACCACTAGGTGCTTTGGAGCACCGCGTGAAAAGGAAGGAAAGACAGGCTGGCAAATCCCTGAAAATACGGGTCAAGTTGACCTAGGGTTTTAGACACCTAGGGTTTTGGTAGCTAGGTTTTTGACACTTAGGTCTCAACCTAAGGTTGTCGGTGAGTTATTGTAATGGATAAATAGAGGTCAAGAGGACCTAGGATGGGTTAGATAATATTATGTGATGAGGAGAGATTGCTATTGGGAAGGAAGTATTGTATTGTCAGAGTAGTCTGTACTATAAGATCTTCAGCTGGGTACGAAGACCAACCCTGTAGCTGGGTGCACAGAAAGGGGAGAAAGAGAGACAGAGAGGAGAAGGAAGATGATCTGCCACATAAGAGTGCAGACAATAGCTGTATGCTTCACCTTGATATATTATAAAGCACGGTTTTGTGGACGTAGCCCTAGAGAGAGGGTGAATCACGTATATCTTGTGTTGTGTGTGTGATTGATGCTCTATTCTTTGTCATCTGATATACTGTTATTTGCATTACTGTGTTAGATCTGATAGATAGTACTGCGGAGTAGAGATGAAATGATAAGTGATATATAAATGATGTATTATTTTGGTATTGAATCCACTTGATATCCCCTTTGGTTGTAGACATCTTTGTCCTGCAACCCCCTCATAACTTCTTGAGGTGAGACTGCATCTACCTCACAGGTGCTGCCAAAAGGGCCAGTAGTTAGGGCTTGTTGGTGCACTCTTGGAGATGAACCCTGGGTCTACCCTTGTGCCAACAAATGGTTCCATTTTCAGGACAGGAATCTTCTTGAGGGAATGTCAAGCTGGTTTCCATCAAAGATAGAGATTCAAAAGTGGATAGAAGATCAAGAAAAGGACTTCGCTGAAGCCCATAACAAGAACCCTAATCTCATCACAGAAGACTGGTTAGGAAGGTATATCATTACCGATATACATGATATTTTATTTGGTGGAATTCATAAGGAGCTATACGAGTGTTTAGCTAGCTTAGCAGATACACAATTTGAGATCAGATCTAGACTTCCTATGGTTTGGACGTTGGCTCTCATCAAGAAGGTCAAGAGAGTTGATAACGTCGTGTCATGAGTGATAGATCACTGGTTTGATAGTACCATTGGAGGGTATATCATTGAGTTTTTTGTTGACAGAGTAGAGTCATATAGCCAAGCCGAGAGGTATTTCTTTAAGGGACCCCGAGGAAAATTTTTACACTTTCTAAAGTTGAGAATCAAGATGATATTGCATGAGAAGAAAATATTGAAGATACAGTAGTTGGTCGGATTCGAAAAGGCTAATGTTCAAGAACTTGAACAACAACAACAACACAAAGATCGGACATATGCGTAGTGGAAGGATATTTAGAGAAGTTCCTCTTGCAAATGTATTTAAGCAGAACTACAGGGACGAGGGTTTCTATAGTGGAGAAGAGGAATATTTGACGGATGAAGAGCATTCAGAGTCTGCTAGGCCAGAGAAAGGGGAAGCTGAAAAACCTCGCCGAGAAGAACCATAACCTTCAGGAACTGTGCAGACCACTGAAGTAAGTACTACTACTCATCCTATTTTTTTAGCAACACTAAGAAATCAGAACAGTCAAAGTCATCAGAGTCTTCATAGTACTATTACTAGCAGTTCAACATATACTCAGACAGGAAACCTAGGAAGCTCTATGGCAGATGAGATGAGGCTCCCTATCTTTAGGGGAGATGGATCTGAATATTTTGATCAACACTGGTTCCTATGTGAATTCGTATGGAATATTAATAATGTCACCGATGAAGCTATTAAAAGAGCTCAATTCAGTACTACCCTAAGAGATCACACACTGAGCTGATACATGAAGCTTGTTCAAGGACTTGCAGAGTCTAAGCCACTAAATGAGATCAAGAATGCACTAATTTTAAAGTTCAAGAAACCTAAATCAGAGTCATAATGTATTTCAAAGCTGAAAGAGATCAAGCAGAAGATAGCTGAACTTGTTTGGGAATTCGATCAGAGGTTCAAGACCTTAACAGGCTGGTTGACTTTTCAGATTCCAGATGAGAAGAACAAAGAATGGTTCATTGTTGATCTCTTACCACACATTAGAGTTCCTCTAATGCAACAGAAGATTTCTTTGCAGCCCAAGTCATTGGATATTGCCATGAAGTTAGAATCAACCCCTATGGAAGAATCCAACTCAAGTATGAGACAAATATTGAGTCAACTAACTAGTTTGTCTCTGCAGGTTGAATATATGAAGAAAGATAAGGGAAAAGATAAAAAAGAAGATATCTGGTGTGTCAGATGCAAATCAGAAGGCCATGAAAAGGAGAACTGTACCCTATTCCATGAATACTTGGTCTCTATATCTTCGATCCCTTTGAATCAAGTCACCCTAGCCTAGTGTGAGGTATGTAGAAATAGGCATCGCCCTGGTGAGTGCTATTACATGCAAAAATATCTTCAGACACCCACAAATTTGTATTGCACGTTCTGCAAGTTGGTGGGGCATAATGATAGGGATTGTATGGCTTATGAAATCATGCACAAAAGGTCAAGGTATATATACAAAATTCAAGGCGAAGTACAACAAGAAGGAAACACTATGCAATATAAGTCCCCTAGGAGAGGAAACTTCAATCCTCGTGGTGGATTCCGAGGAAGAGGAAGAGGAGGAGGTATGGTTCGAGGTCGAGGATAGATAATTTTTTATAACTGCACACATCCAAGACACTTGGCAAGGGACTGTCAGAACCCTTGTACCACTTCCAACTATTGCAATTCCTTCAAGCATGTTATCGAGGAATGTCCAATATTGCTAGTTAAACTTTAGGAGAGATGGGGACCTCATCAGAACCCACAAATATAATTAATCAAAGAAATATCTCATGGAGTAGACCCTATATTCATTGTTATCACTAAAGGAGGTGTTATTATAGGATAAGAAATAATGACCCAAGGAAAAACTACAGAAGAATCAGGAGTCGGGAAAGTTGCAGAGAAGACACAAACTTTTTATGCAAAGAAAGAAAAACAAATGTTCGAGGAAACAAGAAGAGAATTCAGGGGAGACCAAGGTTCTTCATCGAATACACGACCAAAATTAAGAGAATGTGGAATGTCTCTAGAGTTTGATCAGTCTGCTTCGCCTGGAGATGGAAAAGAGGCAAGTAAACTTGTCAGTTTCTTGTATACGTTTATAGAGCTGATTAAAGATGAGAAAGCTATACAAGAACTATAGAATTTGTTCAGACAATATGATATAGAAAGGGTAGATTATTTACTGAATAAATCAATACATCAACTATCCAAAAAGAGAAGGAAAAATAAGGAATGACACCTGAATGATCATATTGGAGAGTATGATATAGACTATGTGGTCCTCGACTTAGGGTCAGAGGTCAATGTCATGATGAAGAAAACCTGGGCACTGATGGGAAAACCTAAGTTTATCTATTGTCCTATCGGGATTAGGATGGCTAACCAACAAGATGTAATCCCCTTTGGAAGATTGGAACATGTCCCTGTGGACATCGACGGAGTGAGGACATTTGCATATTTTGAGGTGATTGAGATAGTTGATGATAGCTATCCTTACCCTGTGTTGTTAGGAATTGATTGGGATTTCAATAATTCCACTGTGGTTGATTTAAAGAAAACATGAATGACATTTGAAGGATATGGCCTTAGGGTCATTGCACCTTTATATCCCGATGAAGGTCAGCGATACACAGAGCCCATCAGAGAATAAGACCACACATATGAACTAGAAAACATATACAAATTAACAACTAGACAGTAGGATTACATTAATCCTACGGCTGATGGAAATTTGATCTGGCGAAGTGACAATGCATGTTCATCAGATTCATAAGAAGCATTGGAGAACTGGCAGAAAAAAATGTATGAAGTATCTACAAGGAGATGTGCTAGATTAACCCAAGAAGTTCGTTGGATCAACACAATAGTAAGTAACTTACCTACCTTTGATGGTCTGAATCCTTTAGAAAAATTCTTGTCAGAATTTGAAGAAAGTGTACCAACGCAACAATGATTGTTGGAAATGGATGAGGCCTTGAAATCCACACCAAAAATATGGTGGGGGACACACAAAAACAACATTACAGACTGGGTACAATGTCATACTTTGATGACAACGTGATTCTCAGAACAAGTACAAAGCTGCAAATTTAGATACACAGGTCGAAGCTGCCCGAAAGACCATGTGTGAAGTTGTGAGGAAGCATGGAGCAACATTCCTCCAGAGAATTGGGTGCACAAATTTTTCAACATGCTAGACAAAACCCCTATTAACTGGTACCTTCAAGCAGAACTATGCCTCATCACTACAAATTAGGAAGGCATGACTCATAGTTTTGTAACTACCTTCTTATTTGAAATTTAATATCCTTTAGTAGATCAAGCATTACAAAGTGTAAGACAGAAAGTGTTTGAGGAGGCCCCTAGCCTCCCTTTGGAACAAGAAGAGGACGAATGGACTGTGCCTCTCCAGAAACTGCAAGGTTGTTACAACATCAATACCAATGAAGACGATGATCCTATGAAGGTGAACATCACAGAAATAGAAGGACAAAGAGATGTGGAAGGAACAAGAGTTGATCTACCATTTATTGGACAGCCGATCAAGATCAAGAAAGTCAATATTGGAATAGGAAAAACACCAAATCTTGCAAATGTTGGATATTATTGGTATGCTTCCACTATTGACAAGATCACAGAATTGTTACACGAATATCAGGACTTGTTTCCAACCAAGTTCACTAATATGAAGGGAATTAAGGGGCCTATGGGAGAGATGAGGATCCCTTTGAAACCATATGAAATACCAATCAAATAGAGACCCTATAGATTGAACCCTAAATATAAGGATAAAGTGAAAATTGAGCTTGAACGAATGCTGGAAGCAGGGATTATAGAACCCGTTGAAGAATTAGAATGGATTAGCCCTATGGTGGTACAAGACAAGAAGATAGGAGATATCAGGATATGTGTAGATCTCAGGAAGCTAAATGATGCTTGTTTGCATGAACCCTTCCCTACGTCATTCACTGACAAAGTGTTAGATAATGTAGGAGGCCAGGGGGTATATTATTTTATAGACGAATTTTTGGGATACCATCAAATTATGATTGCCAATGAAGACTACCATAAAATGACATTTGCAATAGAATGGGGATCCTACCAGTATAAAGTGATTCCATTTGGATTGAAAAATGCCCCAACCATCTTTTCTAGGGTGGTGGTCGAAGAATTCAAGGAGTTTCTACATAAATTTCTAGAATCCTATTTTGATTATTAGATTGTCTTTACTTTATTGAAAAATCATATTGAATTCTTAAGACTAGTGTTGGATAAGTGCAGGAAATGTCAGATTGCCCTAAACCTGAAGAAATGCATCTTATTTTCACCATTTGGTGTGTTGTTAGGTCATATTGTATGCAATAAGGGATTACTGGTAGATCCATTTAAAATTTCCATTATAGTTGATCTACCCGCTCCTACTTCAGTCAAACAGTTGCGCACTACACTGGGAAATATTGGATATTACAGGAAATTCATTAAAGGATATGCACAAATTACAACACCCATGGAGAATCTTTTGAAGAAATATTTTCACTTTCATTGGACATATGAATGCCAGTAGAGCTTCGACACGCTGAAACAAAAAATGGTTACTGCGCCTATTTTGGTTTTCCTAGATTAGAGTAAGGACTTTCATGTGCATGTTGATGAATCTTCCATTGCATTAGGAGTTGTGTTAGCACAACCAAGAACATGAGACATCAACCATCTATTAGCCTTTTCTAGCAGAAATCTATCCACAACTGAGATTAATTACACAACCACTGAGAGAGAAGGGTTAGCCATGGTGTATGCGTTGCAAACGTTCACCACTACTTGTTGGGAGGACACTTTAAAATGTTTACTAATCAATCCGCGCTGAAATACCTAGTCAACAAGCCAGTGTTGGGGGGGAGAATATGAACATGGATTCTGCTATTTTAGGAATATGATTTTGAGATCGTGGTTAAGCCAGGAAGAATGAACAAAGGTCCTGACCACTTGTCAAGGTTGGAACATGGATAAGAGCCTACAAGTTTGGAGGATACACTGTTGGATGCATAACTACTAGCCATTATAAATAATGATGACCACTTTGCATAAATAGTCCATTTCCTGTCAACAGGAATGACACCTAGTGAATATACAATCACCCAAAAGAAACAGCTAGTAGTGCCCACTGCAAATTTTTCACTTATAGTTGGACAACTATACAAGATGGGACCTAATGAGATACTAAGGAGGTGTGTTATGGAGGCAGAATGACCATTGATCCTCATCGAAGCTCATGAAGGCATCGCAGGAGGACACTACGCAGGGAAAGTAACATCGCAAAAGGTTCTTAGAGTTGGCCTTTGGTGGCCTACCTTACACAATGATGCTAAGGACTATTACAGAGCTTGTGATGTATGCCAAAGAGTCAGAAAACCATCCAGAAGAGATGAAATGTCATTAGCACCACAAATGACCCTACAATCATTTGAAAAATGGGCCATTGACTTCATGGGACCTATTAACCCACCAGGGAAGTGCACAAGAGCAAGGTACATAATCACTGTGACATAGTACTTGACCAGATGAGCTGAAGCAAGCGCAGTTAAGGACAGTAGTTCCACTATAACTATGTGCTTCATATTTGATGACATGATAACCAGGTTTGGATGCCCAAATATCCTTATAAGCTATCAAGGAACGCACTTCATCAATAAGACCGTTGAAGCCTTGACTGAGGAATTTGAATTTCATCATTAGAAGAGCATGCCTTATCATCCACACATGAATGGGACAGTTGAAGCATTCAACAAAATATTGGAGACAATGTTAACAAAGATTTGCAGTGTGAACAGGGATGACTGGGATTTAAGAGTACCAGTAGTACGATGGGCCTATAGAACCACTTGCATGAAGCTAACAATGTAGACCCCTTTTAATTTGGTTTATGGTCTCGAAGCCATTGTCCCAATGGAATATTTGGTGCCAAGCCTAAGAATCGTTTCATTTACATATATGGATGACACTGGCGTTGTTCAAGAGAGGCTTGCGTAGTTGGTCAAACTGGAAGAAGACCGATTCATTGCAGGATTTCACCAGCAGGTTCAGAAGGAAAGAGAGAAGGACTACCATGACAAACACATCAAGAAGAAGGCATTTAAGCAAGGTGATGTGGTACTGGTGTATGAAAGTAAGTTCATGAAGAATCCTCGAAAGTTTAGAACACATTGGCTTGGACCATATGAGGTCACCTATGTTACAGAAGGAGGAGTTGTGTAGTTGAAGACTTTGAATGGAGAATGGAAGGAAGGTTTGGTGAATGAGAGCTGGCTAAAGTTGTACTATGACAACCAACTGCCTTGCAACTCTTAGTAAAAGCATGAGGAAAAGGGTATAGGTACCAAGTGTAGTTGAAACTAGGTACCAGACACAGGAATGGCAGTCTTCACAAGGAAGGAAAGGAGGCATAGAGAAGAAAGCACAGGCTTCCCCGTGCAGTATGAAGACGAAGAAAAGTAGAAGGATCAGATCTGAAGTGCCTCGGGATGAGTCATAGGTGAGTGTTGGGGGCCTGTTAGCCCTTGGGTATTGAAGTAAGTGAATATTAAGGAAGAAATGGAAAAATGCGAACTGCGCGAAAGACACAGTGACTGTTACTGGGTCGAAGTAAGAAAAAGAAAAGAAAATATGGAGCGAAGTAAGAGAAAGGAAGAAATTGGATGTGGATATCGAGGATGACAGATCAACAAGTAAGATAGATTGTGGACAACTCAACAAGAGGAAAAATCTACCACTAGATTCTTTGGAGAACCACACGAGAAGGAAGGAAAGACAAGCTGGTGAAGCCCTGAAAATACGGGTCAAGTTGACCTAGGGTTTTGGTAGCTAGGGTTTTGACACTTAGGTCTTGGCCTAAGGCTATCAGTGAGTTATTGTAATGTATAAATAGAGGTCAAGAGGACCTTGGATGGGTTATATAATATTGTGTGATGAGGAGAGATTGTTATTGGGAAGGAAGTATTGTATTGTGAGAGTAGTCTATACTATAAGATCTTTAGCTGGGTGCGAAGACCAACCCTGCAGCCGGGTGCATAGGAAGGGGAGAAAGAGAGACAGAGAGGAGAAGGAAGAAGATATTCTAGCTAAGAGAACATACAAGAACTATATGCTTCATCTTGATATATTATAAAGCACAGTTTTGTGGATGTATCCCTAGAGAGAGGGTGAACCACGTATATATAGTGTTGTGTGTATCATTGATGCTCTGTTATTTGTCATCTGATATACTTTTATTTGAATTACTATGTTAGATCTGATATATAGTAATGCAGAGTAGATTTGAACTGATAAGTGATATATAAATGTTGTATTTTTCTTGTATTGGATCCACTTGATATCCCCTTTGGTTGTAGACATGTCTGTCCTGCAACCCCCTCATAACTGCTTCGGGTGAGACTGCATCTGCCTCACAGGTGCTGCTGAAAGGGCCAGTAGTTAGGTCTTGTTGGTGTGCTCTTGGATCTAAATCGTAGGTCTTCCCCTATGTCAACAGTCTCCATGGAAACCTCATTAAAAGATGAAACAGAAGTTGTGAGCATATTTCATGTCCCTATGTCATGCTTGTTAAAAATGAAACATAGGTTTGGGTATTGAACCTAGATTCTTGAGCATAGTTCTTATTCTTGTGTCAAGCTCATTAAAAAATAAAACAGATCGTTCCCCCTCTCTGTTTGATTCAATTCATTTTTCTAGTATTTGAAGCTTCATTTCATTCACCTTTGCAGTTGGATGAAACGAATCTTGGGGGGCATTTGCTTACAGCCTCTATACATCATGCTAAAGTTAGAGTCACTAGTTTCTTAAGCGGGGGGCTAAATACCAACCATCCATGTGTTATGCGTTGGGAAGTCCAAGCATAGTTTTCTATGGTTCGATCTTTTGTAAAAATGAAACCACCTACCACAAGAATAGTTTTCTTTGGTTCAAGCTTGTGTAAAAATGAAACCGGGTTCAAGCATAGTTTTGGCTAGTTTTAATCTTGTGTAAAAATAAAATCTATCCCAAGCATAATTTTGTTCTTTTTTAAGCTTGCATAAAAATGAAAACAATCCCGAGCTTAGTTTTTGTTATTTCTCATGCTCGTAAATACATGAGAATAACTTACCGAGATCAATATTTTTTCTTTCTCGTGCTCGTAAATACCTGAGAACGTAACTGAGTAAACTTTTATCACTTTTTCAGACTCATAAAGGTTATACAAAAAAGGAACACCCTGGAGTTCCCTTTAATTTCTTTTCAGACTCTCTAAACATGAAAATATTGTTGAGCGATATTGTTCTTTTCACGCTCATTAAAGTGTTTTAAGAAAACATATGTTAAGTGGTATATTATATCTTTTTCTGTCTCTTCAGACTACTTTATGAAAAAGGACCTTGTGGAGTTTTCTTCAAGTTTTTTTTAGATTCTCTAAACATGAAACATCCGTGATTTTTCTCTCTTTAGACTCATTAAACAAACAACGAAAGACCCGTATGGGACCGAACCTCTCCTTCTTAGGGTTCGTTAAAAATACTTTGAGGGACTCATCCAAAGGATGAGCTTACATAAAAAAGCATATGTTATCCCCCTCAAGCTTGCATAAAAATAAAGAGGTACTCGCTAGAAATGGTGGGGGAAAATTTGGGAAAGAAATGTGTCCCTATATTTGTGTTAGTGGCACTAATAGTCTCTCTTGAACATGACACTCCCTTCATCATTGTATCTGGGTTGGGAAATCCATTTTTCTCTCATTTGGCCTTCTGCAAGTTCATATATTGGGTTGTCCTTGAGTCAATTCTTCCAAGACCATTGTCATGTCATTCATATGCTCAAGAGAAGTCCAACCCTAAACAATCCCTCTATTGAGTCAACCATCTGCAGTTTTAAATTCCTACCATGTCGGCCTTCCCTGTGTCAGTTTCAAATCATTTTCGTACTTTTATCTACCTCAAATCTATTACTTATTTCATGTCATTGATGGGGGATACATCAAGGCCCTTCTATGATGAGTCTGTTCTTTTCGAATTCAACTCATTATCTGGGAACAAGACTTAGAAATCATTTAGTACCTTAGATCCTATATGCGTCAATGGCATGTTTCTTCGCTTTTGACAATGGGTTCACACCATTGATGTTTTAGGATAAATCCGTAAGTGCGGACACAAACCGATCTCCCCAGATCCACCTGGATCTGGAACAAACAGTGACAGAATACTACTCTTTCCCTAGTTCTAAAGTATTGAATGGACAAGAGAAGAAGGATGATGTACTTACTTTATGGAAGCTCTCCTTATCTCTGTTGATTCCCGCTCTGCTATGATGCTCTTGCGTCGTCCAATCACGACAACACAAACCAATCACAACAAAGAGATTAATATGTTCAAAACTCTAGACTATATATGTGATCAAGGAATCATATAATAATGTGATATCATCATTATGGGAAAG
>ML796339.1:217023-229905 GCA_009831015.1 Picea engelmannii
GTACTGTCTCCAAAAGAGTGATTTTAAGAAACTGACAAGTGTAACTTTCTTCATGAAAATGATCTTAAAGAAGAGCTAGATCTTCTATCACCATGTCATTATCATGTCATCATCTTGATAACCAAAAACGAGGATAACAATTGACCCCTGATCAAGAGATTCCATCAATTGTTCAAATTCAACTCATTTGTTCACATTCATTGGATTATACTAAGGTACCTTGGGATTCATTGACATCAATGGTGATTTCCCTCGCACTTGTTAATGCTTTTCATCAAGGCTCGGTAATCAAGTGGTTTCTAACATGTTCGACTTCAACACCTGTAATCACATGGCTAGATTCATACTTATAGACGACGGGATTGAAGACCCTGGATCTTATCATTTTGATCCAAGTTGCGATGGAGTATGCATGATTTGTATTGACACATAGATCCAATTTGTATGTCTCATGGCTATGTCTAAAGTTGAGTTTTCTAGAGCATAGATCCACAATGTATTCCTGGTGGCTATGCAGAGTCTTGATGACATGGATCCACAGTGTATGACTGGTGGCCATGACTGACATTTATGATTTAAATCACTTGTATTCTGAGCATGGAAATGCCTACCTCATAGATGTTATGATAGTATGCAGATGTTTGGTTCTTTGCAGGTTCCCGATTGGTGCACTCCTTGTTTCCGACACACCCACACATTCTACAAATTATTTTGGTTGTCACAAATCCCAACCTTATAATTTGAGGGGAATTTTGTTACACATTATTTTGGTCACCCCAATGATCCTTTTACAACATGTGTTCATGTTCCAAAAAGAACCTTCCTTCATGGGAAAAGTGACTGGCTTTCTCTTCTCAAAAACCCTATTAAAGAAGGTCGTCGCTGGATGCATTATATGTAGGGTGCGACGATTCCTGATCACCACTCTCTTCCTTGAAACTGGTTTGTGACGTTGTCGCAGGATGCCTTATAGCTAGGGTGAGACGACGATGGAAGACTAAGAAAAGGTCAAACTTCATGAAATTTATAAAAGTAGATCTTCTAGAAGGTGAGGTTGCATCCGTATTGGTGGGATCCTACTCACTTCTCTGATTTAGTGGGATCATCCTAATCTCTTCAACCATCTCTCTTTCCCATATATAAAGAGGGATTTCTCATGGAAAAGGCTAAGGTTAATGAAGGTGGAATAGGCTAAGAATTGTATGAGGAATTCTACTTCAGTTGATGCTTGAGAGCTTCATTTTAGTTCATCAAGTTATTGTGGATCTTATTCATGCAAGTTTGGAGCAAGTATGTGTGTTGGAGCAAAGGGCCACTGAAAGGGGACCTTGCAACATCAAGTTTGTTTGGTTGTATCTTCCATTTTTACTTAATATAATGCAATGACATGTTTCTTTCCCATAAAACCATTCTCATTTTATTGTATGATTCCTTGATCACATGCATAAGTTTTCATTGAGTATACTATTGTTGCTTTCACTTTGGTTGGTTTGTGTTCCCTTGCAGGTCCAATATCACAGGAGCACTGGAGTAGAGAAAGGACAACAAAGATACAAGGAAGCAATATTTAAAGGGTATGTCACTCATCTCTTGTTTGATATTAAATTCAATGATTAGAGCTTAGGAAAAGCGCCATGTCATGTCTTGTTTTGTTCTAGATCTAGGTGGATATAGGGAGATCATTTTATGTCCACATTTACCAATTAAATGAAATTTTGGAGCAAGTATGTGTGTTGGAGCAAAGGGCCACTGAAAGGGGACCTTTCAACATCAGTTGTTTGGTTGTATATTCCACTTTTACTTAATATAATGAAGTGACATGTTTCTTTCCCATAAAAACATTCTCGTTTTATTGTATGATTCCTTGATCACATGCATAAGTTTTCATTACGTATACTATTTTTTCTTTCACTTTGGTTGGTTTGTGTTTCCTTGCAGGTCCAATACCACAGGAGCACCGGAGTAGAGAAAGGACAACAAAGATACAAGGAAGCAATATTTAAAGAGTATGTCACTCATCTCTTGTTTGATAGTAAGTTCAATGATTAGAGCTTAGGGAAAGTGTCATGTCCTGTCTTGTTTTATTCTAGATCTAGGTGGATCTAGGGATATCAGTTTATGTCCGCATTTATCGATTAATCCAATAACAAAATTGGCAACCATACTGGGGATGTTTTCTCTAGTTGTGACTATATATAACAAAAAGTTTCTCTCTTTTTACATGTCAAGAAAAATAACATTTTTCCTATATTTGTTCAACATATTCATAAACATCTTGATAAATTTCACAAGTTTCATCTTTGATTTGTTGTCTTTGTTTCTCTCTCTCACCTAAGTTGATTGCTCCATATAAAATACCAACTATTAAGTACCCCTAACTGTTGGATGACCAATGAAATTTTAACCCCTAATCCCTTAGCCCTTGACCCTTTATAAACCCCTAAATCATTAAGTACCTCAATCTTTGACCCCTAATTACCCCTTAAACTAGAATTAACCTCAAATCCTAACCCCTAACCCTTGCATCACTAATGTGATAACCCATACTCCCTCAGCTCTCAACCCATTATAAATTAAACTATGGTCTCCAAGTTGGACCTAGGGAAGTTTCCATCCACTTAACACTTGTGGTATCCAAGTGAAATCAAGAAAGAATATGACATAATGATGAAGGAGAAATAAGAATCTGTTTTTTTTGTTGGTTGTGACTATATATCTCACAAAGTGTCTCTCTTTCTACATGTCAATAAAAGTGTCTATTTTTGTCTTTGTTGTCTCTATTTTCCTATATTATATTTGTTAGTGTTTGTATGATTTTAATATTTGTTATATACACTAATATTACTTGATTGTTTATAATTATAAAGGAACGACGCCCTAGTGCACTGCCTGTGGAGGAAGACGTAGTTGTACAAGCCCCTATTCAAGAACATGGAACAAATATTGAAGATCAAGTTAATGTTGGACTTTTGGTTTAAATAGTTGGTTGTCATTGATGTCAACCCTTGGAGAGTGATCTTGGATATTGATGTCAACCCTTGAAGATGTCAAGAGATGTTGGAAAGTTGAGTGACATTTGTATGATCGAGATTGATGATGTGTTATTTGGGTACATTTGATGTGGTCTACATGTACCCATGGAGGTGTGGTTATGGAATATGATGTTGATTAAGCAATATGGACATGAAGGATAGTGAAATTGTAGTTAAGACTATCATAGATGGATAGTACATTTCATGCCATTTCCGGTGATAAGTGGAATGAGACATGGTTCCTCATGGTTAGGGAGATATGGCCTTGTAAAGTTGGGAGCCTCAAAGAGTGGTCAAGAAGCCCCTAGTTGGTTATAAATCTTGGTAAAAGGGTAAAGTGGTTGTAACAAGAAACCCCTAAAATAAGGAAATAGGTTACCTATAATTAGTATATAACACCTCAAGGAGTCTCTCATAAGAACACACATACTTACAATTCAATATCTATCGAGTGTTTGTTATAGTTTAGTATTGTGATATTTTGGCAAGTTTGTGACGACATTGTTTCTAAGGTTATGAAGGAAGGTCGAACGTGAACGTATTGGGGTTGAAAAAATCTTGAGTAACCCTAGTTTTTGAGGTATATATGAGTTGTAGGTGATCAGGGTGTGGATGGGTCTGTAGTGAAGGAAAGTGAAAATATCCACGGGTTGTAGAAGAGAAAGTTGTGTACATGTAAAAGGACTTGTGAAAGGTTGTGAAGGGATGATGGTATTAGGTTGTTGAGGAATGTGGAAGAGTTATAGGTCAGTTTATAGTACAACATGTTAGCTACCTGATCATAGGTAAGTATTAAGAGTTATGGTTATGGTTGTTATCATTGAAATTTCATCCGCAAATGTTTACAGGAATCCAGCAGCTTCAAACAGTTATGAGTTCACCCATGGACCAAAATTACCAAAAAAACATTTCCAAAAGGTCCAAAACTATACAACCAGTTATAAAATTTAGGTTCTCTATGACTACACACGGCACGCGCACACATGCGCCATCCAGAAACGCAAGAAAATCACACATGCACATGATGCGTGACTGTGGTCGCTAAAAGCAGCACACACTTGAGAACGACGCATTTATGAGATTGGTCGGCCTCCCACCCACTTCTAGTTTATCTTCCAAGTTGATTTGACATCCAAATCTCAATTGGATCCGACTGGGTGGCTAGTCAAATACCTAAAAATGCCCTAAATAGCCCCTTTTTACACTAAAAGCTGGTTGCACAAGACCTCAAAGTGATGCTATAAAACAAGGCCATGGGTGCACTACATTATGAAGGAATTCATTTGCAAGTTTATGCTACTGCTACTCTCTTAGGGAATCCTCTTTTCTCATCAAGAGCATACTAGTATCATTACATTTGGGCAATTCATCTCACCTCTTGAGTGGATTAGCTTGGGATTCTTTCACCATTTCTTTCAAAGTTGTAAGAAGAGCTTAGTTGTGGGGGTCCAAGAGCCCTCCCTTGGAGGAAGAAGGGACCCAAAGTCCTCTTTCTTCTTGGTGTTTTATTTTCACTAATATAATCCTTGCCATTGGTGACATGAGTCTTATTGGTTTTTTGTTCTTATGTCCTTATGCTCAATAGTTTAGTTGTTCTTTCATTTCTTAGTTTAATTCTTAGCTTAGTCTTTTATGTTTCTTTTTCTAACCCTTTCCTTTACTGTTGTCTTGCTTAGATAACCCAACTAAGCTTGTAAGCACCTCTGTTTTTCTCATTTAGGTGACAAAAGAGGCACAACAGATTGACGACTCCACTGGGGAAAGGTATCAATTTCCTACCCCATTTGGGTTTTTCTAGCTCTTCTTTTGGTTTATTTAACCTCCAGGTACCTTAGTCGGCCCAAGCTGACGTGCAAAACACCCAATTCAAAACTGAATTGAGAGAATTCCATTCATAATTTTCTTCACGACCGTGTGACAGGTGTGAATGGGTTTATTGGCCCACAATTGCGCATCGTGCGCACGTGTGCCAAAGTTACTATGTTTTTCAGCGCCCTCTGCACACCTGCACCCAAAAGTCTATTTCGGTTCGCAAATTGGCGATCAGTGTGCCTTTGTCTACTCTGAGGCCTGTGCACCTATGCAGAAAAATACACATTGTAAGCTTGTTTGTGATTTGGGGAAGGCCCATAGCCTTCTTAAAGATGATTTCATGCATTTTGTAATCTGCACCATACTTAGTTCCCTCTCCATATAAATGGATTAGTCAAAACACATAGGCACTTAGGGGGTTTAAAATCATTATTTCGTCTTTTTCTTTCATTTTTCCACATGGATGGCTTGCTTTGACTAAAAGTATAAGTTGGAATCATTTGTAATCACATAAAACTTGCATTGGGACCAGAAGTTGGATGACAATCGTTTAGTATGCTCTTCTCTCGTGCTTCAAAGTGACCTTGAGAATCAGAAAAAGGTTGTAGGACAATTTCATCTCCCTTAAAAAGACTAAAAACTATAGGAGAGGACAACAGCCCCCTTAGGACTCCTCTTAGTTTATTTTCAAACACATCTCAAGATTGTAACGGGCCCATACATGCCCACATGCTACAAAGATAGGATAGTGTTGAAATTTACTTTCTTAGATTAAATCACTAGGGAAGTTTAAAGGTTTTGTAATGGGCCCATACATGCCCACATGATCACAATCTAGGATAGTTTCAAAGCTTTCCTAGATTAAATCACAATAGGGAGTTAAAATAATAGTAAAGGACCCACATGTCCACATGCTAGCTTCCTAGGTACTTTTGAATTACACAAGGTTGTACCAAAGGCATTTAGTTAATTAGGTAATCAACACTTGTTAGGACCAAGCGAAGTCCACATGCAGCAAGGTGACACCTAATTCATTAAAACATTGGCACACTTTCACTCATTCACACACAAAAGTCACTTATCACTCACATAGTTTTCATCTTGAAACGTGGAGTTCAAAGTAAGTTTCCTCCAAAGGGATTCTGAAACACCCCACCCTTTTCTTGACGAAACTATCTACTCCTATTTAATTTCAATGAGATTGGCTCACACCCCTAGTCTCTCAAACAAACCACATATAATTTTTTTTCTAAAAACTCACTAAGTTTTCCTCCACAGGAGGTGCCAAACGAATGTTTTTAGTCTAGGTAGGATTTTGAGGATAGGCATCCAAATAACTCCCCATTATCTGGTTCTCACATTGTTAAAACAATAGAAGTTGTCAAATAAGGAACTGTAAATCCTCCAAATCAAGTGTTCCTAACACCATAAGGAAGGGAGATACCCGTGAAGGGTTGAAGGATGAGGTCCGATTGTTTTGTACATCCCCCCTTGAGGCACCCACCTCTTGGATGGGATCTAGCCCGTGACCAATTTCTTAGGCTGAAAATCTAAATGTCGCACTTTGACCGAGTTACCTAGTGACCAAATTTTAGGACATCTATCTAGGTGGCAATTGTGGGATGTAATTACACCTTGATCAGATTTTGTGTGGCTATTGGGAAATATCACTAGCTCTTTTGGGATATGCCCCCTTTACCCCTCATTATAACTGATTACTTCATCCTTCACTAGTTTCTCTTTCGGTGACTTCAGACCCCACTGTTGAGTACTATTCGAAGGTCCAGTACTATTTGAGAGAAAGGAAATTACGTCTTTTAGGACACGAGCATTTGTTTTCTTTGATCCCCCATGCAAGACAAACCCCACTTATCCACATATATGCTTCTTTTTCAAAATACTTTATGTATGATGTACTTATGATTACATTTGATTTAGATATATATCGTGTAAAGTTAAAAAATTGCAGCAAATGCTCTTGTTTATTTATTGCTCTCACCACCATCCGCACACATCCACTCAGCTAGTTAGACATCATAGGGGACCCACAAAATCCCCATCGTTCCAGATGCTTGTTGAACCTCCCTCCTATTTTAGGGGGAGTTCCTAGTCTTGCCAACTCATCATCTCCACCTTCTCACACCCCTGTGAATGCCACTGTCTTAGGATCAACTTTTCTTAGTTCCACCTTACTTGGGTCAAATTCCCAAGGTCCACCATCCACTCTCTCTCCTTTACATGGAAGCGAGGGGCCAACTTCCTCTCAAGGGGGAAGTACCAACCCACCTAGCCCCCCTCAAGGGTCAGGTTCATAGAAAACTCACACCATGGCTGGAACTAATCCTTCGCCACCACTCCAGATGCCATATTTGGCCTCTCTTAACATACCATATCTAAGAAAAATCACAAATGATCCTATATTGCATGACCCCACATGGCCTGCAATGCCTACCAAACTACCTTCAGACATCCCCAAGTTTAAAGGAAAGGCAGGGGATGACCCTACCAACCATGTCATGAATTTCCACTTAGGGTGCTCTTCCAACAAAATTATGGATGATTATATCCAACTACGATTATTTCAACGCATGCTCACTAGCCCATCAGCCAAATGGTATGTAGACGAAAAATCGGGGTCCCATGTGACTTTTGAGTCCTTGGCCAAAACATTTTTGACCTTCTTCCAATTACTAATCCGCCATGACAATGGTCTTGAACTACTCTCTAATTTTAAACAAACCTCAGCCACACATATCACTGATCACATTCATGAGTGGCATTAACGACATAGTTTGTGCAAAGCTGAAACCACCAAACAATAATGTCTTCACTGGTTTCTCAGATCACTTGTCTCTCTCCTTGGTAAATATGTAGCTTCCTCCTTCCCTCAATCATAAGAAGAAGCCATCAGTAAGGCTCAACAATGCAACCTCATCTATTCACAATCAGGGTACTTGTACACAGTACTTCGTGACCTCCCAAAACCCATGCCATTCGGCCAAGACAAACCTAGGATGTCTCACTCAGCAGACAGATTAATTGGTAATACCACGCACCACGCACCACAACCTCAACAACCACCAATGTATGACACACCTCAATATCCGCTGGCATATGGAGGAACCCCTTATTATTCCCCACCCCCTTATCAACAACCATACCCTGTTTCCCTTCCTCCACCCATCAGTGGGCCACCGCCGACACCCACAATACACCCACCAATCCAAACAAGTTCTGGTACTCCCTCTACCTCAACTTATACTCTAAGTACTAGTGAAAGCGCCACAACTTCCTATGTACCTTACGGATCATTACCCCGACAAAATCTATACTTTCCATTCCCTGGTCCTCCATAGCCCATGGCTCCCCCACACCCTCACGCTGGGGTGAATTTTTTTCAACCCTCTCCCCTTCAGCAATATCAAAATTTTGAACAGCTGAATATGGAAAATCCGACCCATCAGTCGAATAATGCCAAAAATAAAGGAAAAAATAGGAACAATAGCAACCCAGGTCAAGGCGAGAATCACCCCCAACAGAACCAACCTACTAGGGGCAACCAGAATCAAGGGAATTAGAACCCCCGGGGGTGCAATAACAATAGGCGTCAAGGGAAAAATAACAATAATCTTTGAACCAACTTCCCTTGTTCCCTTTTCGGTGAGTTCAATCATTATACTCATCATTTCCCCCAAATCGTTGATTTTAAATGAATGAAAGACTCAGGAAGTGTACCACATCCTCCAACACTGCCTACCCCTCAACAGGCCCCACAAAAATACATCCAACAACCTCCTCCAGTTGTATTACAGAACCCCATTCCGCACTAGGGTGTGATGAACACCCAACAGGACATGCAGCCCACCCCATCACAGTTAGGACAGTATCTCAATCCAAATAATCTCGTATATGTTACTATCCTCCTCACCAGTGAGGAAGAAGTCCTTCTGCAAAAACATATTCGTAAATACCGAGAACCCACTGAGTCTCCTCCCATTCCCCTAAAAACAATCCCAGCACCAACAAGACCCCCTTTGATGATCCCTCACCCAAACGCAGAAACACCTCTTTACATCCCTCACATCCCATTGCATAGGAATGTCCACAACCCACAGGCTAGAGTGGATCATATTTACAGTTTGGTCGATGACTTAGCACAATCCCCGGCTGGCATGTCAGTATTATAAGTCCTTTAAACTTGTCCCACTTAGCGGAAATTATTACTTTCCCCCTTAGGGGCAGTCGACCCCGCAAATACTCAACTCATCACATTTGATATCAACTGTGGAGAGCCTCGTATCCCTTCTCTCATCACTTTTCAAATCCTAGTGAAAATTTGAAACATCACAGTTCATCGGTGCATCATGGATGAAGGCGCATCCACATGCATCATGTCCAAATCTGTATGGAAGAAACTTGGTTCCCCTAAAATCATACCATTTTCCATTACCTTAAGAGCTTATGACAGACGACCATCTTATCCTGAAGGGCTCTTGAAAAATGTCCCTGTAGAACTCGGGGGCAAGACCATTCTTATTGACATTGAAGTTATCGATGCCCCACTCGATTACAATATCTTGTTCGGTCGTAGCTACATGTACGCTATGAAGGCAGTTGCCTCTTCCATCTTTTGAACCATGATGTTCCCCCATAACGGGAATATCATTACCATGGACCAAGTTTCACATTATGATCCTAACCCTTCTGCCAACATCAATAACATTCTCCCTCTCATCCATACTAATCATGAAGCATACCCACTCATCGAAATGGGCCCCAGAATTTTCAAAGACCCATCATTGTTAGGAACTTACCATGGTGCACCACTTCTCCTTCATCCTTCCAATCAGGTATGCGTCGTATCGTCCAAAGGAACTGACATGGAGGATACCCTTCCTCCCAAGGAGGATTCTATCATATCTGACGTCCCACTAGTCGCAGAGCTCCTCCCTCACGATCCTCCTGCAAAATTGTCAACTCCACTAGTTCACGATTTCACCTCACCCCAAGGCCATATCCCAGTTTGGGAAACAGTTCCCCAAGCCATTACTCAAATCCCCTTATTTTACCCTCCACCAGGCGTACAATCTTTCCAAGTGTCCGCAAAACTTACTCTCCCTAATATGGTGTTGGAAATCCCAGTTTGGTATTTACATCCACCAGAGATGGTTCCTCAACCATCCCTTCCCCCCCAAACAGAAGGAATCCCAATGACGATTACCATACTCACTCCCACCATACCCTCTACACCCCCACTCACTAACCTCCTTGCCACAGCTAAGGGTAGGAGAAAGAAGAAGGAGCCCACAACTCCACTTCCCCCACGCGTCCAACCTCCTTGCGCACTATGTGAGAAAGATGGACACCCAACCAACAAATGCCCATCTCTACCCGAATTACATAACCTAATTCAACTCAATCAAACACCATCATGATTCGTCACTTTAGCAAGTACTGTCACTACCTCCCCTAACATAAGTAGCAAAGGACTTTGAACCAAATTCGCTTGCACCATATGTTCATAATATGGCCATTATACACACCATTACCCAGCGCTACCTCACTTCCACCAGACATTAGTAGTAGTACACCGAAGCTTCCATCATGAACCCAATCTAGCTACATCATCCCTACCAAACATCACTGACATCCATTATGTCACGAATTCAGTCAATGAATGTATGATATGCCCTTGCTCTCTATGCAAATCCTTAGATCATTTTACATGCCAATGTCTGATGATCATTGAATACAGGCAACGCCAATCGACCCTGATTCAAACCCCTGCACCCCCTACAGAATCGATGATTAACCTTACCTCATCACTAGAGATTCTTCATATCATTTCTCCTAAACCAGAGGCACTCCCTATTCCTCCATGGTTCTTGGATGACTTATACGAGGATTTACCCCCAAATCCCCCCAATTCTCCTGTTCATTTCCCTATGGAAATTTTACATCCAACTACCACTAGTACTCCTCAGTACCTCGATATTTGGTTTATGTCGAATGAACCATCGTAATCTCATTGCGTCGTTCCCCCTGCTTCTTCATCCCCAAAGGAAAACCAAACGGTGATAGTCACCGATATGACTCTTTTAGATCCCTTGTATTCCTGCCAATTCCATAGCGATGAGGACATACTCGAGGAAATAACCACCCCCGACTACCCATGGGATGTGCTACACCACAGAGCACTCTTCTTTCCACAGGAAGCCTTCACGCCTCCTAACCAACACTCCATATACATAGTCGAAACCAAGGATTTTATCCCATCAGGGCATATCAACTGGTTCAACAACCCCATTCCTGCCCCTGATGCTTTTGAAGAAGGAAACATGGCCAACATTTACCTGACCATCAAAATCGACATTTCCATCAAAAATGGAGTCGTCAAGGAAATCACCATTGGCGCTGCATGAACTCCTCAAGAAATCACCGCCTATAAATCCCTCTTCCAAGAATATCAGGATATTTTTGCCTGGTCATACACAAAAATTCCTAGCCTTGATCCCTCTATTGTCAAACATCGCATAGACACATGGCCTAATATCACACCAATTCACCAAAAACAACGACCGCTACACCCATCCAAAGCAGCGGTCATTAAATTCGAGATTGACAAATCATGCACGGATGGGTTCATCTACCCCATTGCTTATACCTCATGGGTTTCCAACCTTGTACCCATTAATAAAAAATAGGGCACTATCCATGTATGCACGAACTTTTGCAATCCTAATCACACCTATACCAAAGACAAATTTCCAATGCCTTTCATCGATCAAATTATTGACGACTGCACAGGCCACAAGGCTCTGTCCTTCATGGATGGTTTCTCTGGTTATAATCAAATCCAAAACCTAATTCTATGCAGGATGATAAGACTGCTAACCTAAATCTCGTTGGTCCTGAATCACCTGCCTCATTCTCCCAGAATCTCCAAATCTCTTCTGAATATCTCTTGTCCAATCACTCTGACAACAGGTATAAATGAGGTGGCAATGTGGGCCCTACAACTATATATAAGCCTTTCTGCCAAACTTCCAAACACCATTCTGGGAGCTCCGGGTGTCCATTTTTCGATCCGTCTTTAGCCACAGGATCAACATCCCGTCATCTACATCAAGATAGTCCCCGGGCCATTTTTTATCCTTATGCCTCGGGGATCCATTTATTTTTCTTTACCCCATCCAGGTACGCATACTCATGTTCAAAATTATCAAATAAATGCTTGTATGTTCAATTCTCTTCAGATATTGTTCACATCGGGTATTTGGTTTTTCATGTGTGCAGGTACTTGGTCATCATACATCCGCGAGACCCCTTCAGGTATATAATCAACACTGACATGGAATCATTCCCTCTGAATCTCAAATTTCATCTCCATTCACACCCTCAGAAATTTTCCTTTAGGGTCCCCATATCCGGCTCTGCAGTACCACCACCTCCATTGCACTTTTGGTACTGTCACCCGGTAGCACTCTCCCCCACATGAGTTGTCCCATTCATAGTACCCCTTGGCACTTTGACACTCATGCCATTTTCAACCCTTTAGGGATGAGAGTCCTAATAGTCTTACATCATGTCGTGAATTAACCACATACTCCTTCTCCTCATTTTTCTAGCCTTCCCAACGGACTCCCAGGACACCTTCTCATGGATTATTTTGACTGCACTCCCACATCATCATTTACCCATCATCAGTCTGCCCATCCTCAGATTTCCCTCCATACATTTCCCTACTACAAAAACTATCCTATGGGGCCCCCACCCTCCACTTGTTTTTTCCACCAACTTGCGTGTAATGTCCCCCACCTCTTAGAGAGGTAATGAGGAGACTCAGTGTCCTGGGCACCCCCACTAGGTCATAGTCTCACACTGAAGGGGGGAAGAGTCAAGAAGTTAAAAGTTATATTTTTAAGTTGACTTAAGAAAGGAAAAGGATAAAGGAGTAAAAGATAACTCAACATAAGAATAGAAGATTAACCCTGGGAGTTAACCTAACTCAACAAAGAATTAGAAGGAAAAGTATAAG
>ML796339.1:236852-286604 GCA_009831015.1 Picea engelmannii
AAGGTCAGATCTTTGCTTGTGCTTATACATCTTGAATATATTGTGATCTCCATGTGTTGATGAATCTTGTATGCACTTAATAACTCAATAAATTAGTAGTAGTTAGTGATTCCAAGAAAGAATTTGGCTTGGGATCATTACATTGCGGCACGCACAGGTCAGGCCATCTTACAATGGGGCACCTGTTTCTGTATCTGCCTTATTATCCCCATATATGTCTTCATTCTTTTTGTAACTAAGCCATTCTTTCCAGCATTTTACATTTCTTTTTTGACGTCACCTTTGGCGACCTTCCTGGAAAATAGAACCCATGTTTCCCTTCGTTGGGGCACTCCTTATCATCTACTCCTCTTGACATCATCCATATACTATGAGTATCCCATAGGCCACCTACCTTTTCTATTTGAGTTTGTTCACTTTGTCCCACCTCTGGCACAACTTATCCCATGTCTTGTTGTCCCCCTGACACTCAACCTAGTTGAACGGTTGCGGCCACTTATACTTCTCATATACCCCCAACCAAGGGTAGTCTTGAGTCTTCATACATATTGACTTCGTCCATGTACCTCCTATGTTCCTAACCTCACCTAGTAGATTTCACAAATCCCTTTGCTTCTTGGAGTCGCGTCCCCCTTTTGTCGACATCAACACAGTTTCCAGAAGGGTGACAGTATCTTGACTCTCATTTTCCCTTCCAATGAGACGTCACAGATAGCATAGGGAGAACCATAATTTCTCATTGCTGTCATTGACCCCCATAACATTCGACTTCAACAATTTCTCATGTTACGGTGGGTCTTACTTTGCGACTATTGTAGTTATTTCTTATATATTTTTCGAAGACCTATGAACTTGGTTGGGCTATCAATGCCTATAGAATCTGTGATACTTATTACAAATGTCATTGCCTACTATTTAGAGTATGTTCCTCATCAGAATGGTCCTCTTCCTTTATCACAACCGCCCCCGAGGGCACTACAGTTGTCTACATCAACACATAGTTTCAGTTACTATGCAACACCCTTCCTTTTTGAGTTACATGACACGAGCATGGGGCATGCCTGCCTCATTTGTACACAATTTATTTTTAAACACCTTATGGAAGGTTGGGTCCTACAAGTTCCCTTCTCCCTCCAATGGGTCACTCTTGATGCTCTCACTATCTCTCTCTCTTACAATGACACTCTTAGTAGAAGAAACATTGATTAATTTCGGCTATACATACGCTCCTAACCTCATCCATCATGGGGCATCTGTTATCATTGAAATTTCATCCGCAAATGGTTACAGGAATCCAGCAACTTCAAACAGTTATGAGTTAACCCATGGACCAAAATTACCAAAAAATCATTTCCAAAAGGTCCAAAACTATACAACTAGTTATAAAATTAAGGTGAACTATGACTACACAGGGCGCACGTGCACATGCACCATCCAGAAACACAAGAAAAGTGCACATGCACATGATGTGTGGTTGTGGTCTCTAAAATCCACGCACACCTGAGAACGACGCATTTATGAGATTGGTCGGCCTCCCACCCACTTCTGGTTCAACTTCCAAGTTGATTTGACATCCAAATCTCGGCTGGATTCGACTGGGTGGTTGGTCAAAGACCCAAAAATGCCCTAAATAGTCCCTTTTCACACTAAAAGATGGTTGCACAATACCTCAAAGTGATGCTATAAAACAAGGCCATGGGTGCACTACATTTTCAAGGAATTCATTTGCAAGGTTATGCTGCTGCTATTCTCTTGGGGAATCCTCTTTTCTCATCAAGAGAATACTAGCATCATTACATTTGGGTAATCCATCTCACCTATTGAGTGGATTAGCTTGGGATTCTTTCACCATTTCTTTCAAAGTTGTAAGAAGAGCTTAGTTGTGGGGGTCCAAGAGCCCTCCCTTGGAGGAAGAAGGGACCCAAAGTCCTCTTTCTTCTTGGTGTTTTCTTTTCACTAATATAATCCTTGCCATTGGTGACATGAGTTTTATTGGTTTTTTATTCTTATCTCCTTATTCTCAATAGTTTAGTTGTTCTTTCATTTCTTAGTTTAATTCTTATATTAGTCTTTTATGTTTCTTTTTCTAACCCTTTCCTTTACTGTTGTCTTGCTTAGCTAACCCAACTAAGCTTGTAAGCACCTCTGTTTTTCTCATTTAGGTGACAAAAGAGGCGCAACAATGGTGTTATGGTAAATGCATGGTGATGATAGTATGTGATATGGTACATCTTGGTGATGTTATGATACGTTGGTTATAAGAATTATTGGTTATCTTGGTGTATGGTTTGGTTACATGTTATGGTTCATACTTGAGGCTTGGTATATCGTGTTATGAGGTTGTATCTGTTAGTACCATAGGTAACCTCTGAATTTTGGGAGAGGTAAGCCCAGTATCCATCAGTTTATATGTCACGGTTAATGGATTTAAAGAGGTCAAATGGGGCAGAGTCAAGAGAATATCATTTTAACTCAGAAAACTGGGGCAGTACACACAAGCAAATGAGGTCTTGATCAAATTCAGCCAGTAAGTTGTAGTAAGTGTGAGTAGGAGGAATAAATTGAGGAGAAGATGTAAAGGTATTCTTTGTACATCAGGTCTTCCAACAAACTGAGGAAAAACTCTGAAAACAATATCCTCTTGAATTCAAAGTTTCAGGAAACTGAAACGCTATAACTGCACTGCAATCAAACATCCATTACAAAATAGTCACCACAATCCATGCGAATAATTCAATCATGAACAATCAATATCATACGCAAATAAGATGGAAATAGAAGTTGACTTTCATTAAACAAGAAGTCTCAAATCAAGTTACATAACCAGAAAACTAGATCTTCATTAAAACATTACAATACAGGAGCTTAGTTCAACCATCGACCATAATAAAATATCAAAACTACATACATATACTCAAAAATTCACTCAATAGAGGCGTGCTCTATCTTCTCATCCAATGCCATACATTTATATCTTCTCAGTCACACTCTGCATGTAGTCTCCTTTGCGCATGCCTTCTCCTGTCAACCGCAAGATCTGCTCTGCCGGTCCTTTTTGGCTTTCCATTTATGGGGTGAAATGAGGTTTCAACCACCTCCCCCATTTCCATTAACTACCTTCATCGGGAAGGGGAAGAGGCTTAATGCGCCAAGTACTGTCATGCACCACTAGTGGCCCTTTAAGGTCACCCAACAATCTTGAAACCATGATGGTTTCACTCTGTAACATACGCGCGTATTTTCAACCTTTGCCACATACCTTGTGAATTTTGCACCCTTTCCGGCATGTGACCTCAGTCCATGACATGGCACTTATATCCAAAGGGTGCTTCAGGATTTCACCTTTCGGGTGCTTTGATGTGAGCCACTCCCGACTCTCTTGATTCCTGAACTCTCGAACTAGGGCCTAGCATGCTCTATCTTCTGATTCCCATAATAAATTTTCTTTGTTGATCTCTCCCAATCAGATCTACAAACTATATTTAATATTTTCTCAACCTTGATTTGCCACATTGAATCTCCATCGTGAAAGATAAACTTGTTTTCTTGCTTGATTTGAGTCCAGAGAAAACTGCTCTAAACACTACACTTTGATGTTTCTTGTGCATACCATGAACTTGGATGACGTGTTTCCCTTGACAACTATATGTGATAACATTTGGCTCCACAGGGGATGGAATTCTCTCTCCGAGCTGCCAAGAACAAGAAGTTCCAATCTCCTTTTACATTGGGCTATGGAGTCATGCACAAAAAACAACCTGCTGAGGATTAAAGGTCGATAATTAATCTAAATAAAATCAAATACATGGGTTCCAGAAAGATCTTATTTATGTACAGTCCTAGGCTAATTAATTTTTACAAAGAATTAGGTGAAAGAAAATTTCCACCATAACCACTCAGACTTCTTGGTGACATAACTCTTCTTTTCACTGCAAATGATCCACAAAAGGTAAGGGAAGTATGACAATGGAATGAAAACATGTTTTGGAACACTAAAAATACCCCCAAATGATGATAAGATGAATAATTTTGCAGGCTCCAATGCTTTTGGAAAACATAGTTCCACATATAACCCCACAAGGTCACAAAATTTATAATCAGGAAAGCTTGACTGGTAAGAAATTACCTCATGTACTTCATTGTTGCTCACCCATCATTCGATGTTCTCAAAGTATACAAGTGGGTGGAGGATAGATGTAGGTTGGATAATCCCAGGTGATATTTTCTCACTTATAGTTTCCAGGATAGGAATATCCTCTGCATTTCCTTTATAAGAGAAAAAAACAAACTCTGCCTTCGACTCTGAAAAACTAGGAAAAAACATAGAGGAACCTTCCCTAGATTTTGTTTCTAGCTTTTCATCTATCTCAACTTCATAGTCAGGAGAAAAATCTTCTGCAGAATACACTTTTTCTTTGACATTGGGATATTAATATGAGACATGTTGATCTTTATGAACGCTTAAAACAACAAACATGTATGATATGATCATTTCTATGTTATCTCTATCATAATGAATATCATTCAACACCTCATGCTCTTCATGGAAAATGCTTTCTTCCAAAATAACATCTTCATCACAAAACTTATCTTTGTGACAGGAAGAATATTTATAAAACAAAGAAAACTGATCACAACAGTTTTCATAAAGACACTCAACTGGAAAATAATCTTTATAAAACGAATTGAAAGTTGCATGAAAAATGGGAAGAGATCGACACCAATCATGAGAAATTCCCTGTAATGAATACTTGAAAAGATTAATCTGAATATCTTCATGCATGATATCAATTCAAAGAATAAATTCATGAAAGTCCAGCAAATTCTCAGCTGGTACTTCCCACCCTTTTCCTCAGAATCTATTAAGGCTAATTTCCCATTCATCTCTACTAGGTGGTGGGTTAGGGAAACCAACTATTTTTGAAAAATCATAGAAAGAAAACCTCAGAGCTAATATCTGGTCCATTTCAAACCAGTGGAGTCTCCATTAGGTTCTTTAATAATGGATTCGCTAGGTGAATGATGTGTATACTGAAAGTGTCTGGTCTTTGTTCACCATCAAAAAACAGATCTGGTCATTATCGTTCTCCCAGAGAGATTTTCAATCCGAGATAACAACAAAAACATTTCTGAGAAATATTTACTGCTCTTAAATAATCCTCTCTGGGTCAACTGAAACAGTGGAGTCGTAACAGTGGATTTTCCAGGTGCACAGTTGCAATCTTCAATGGTTCTAATATCTGATGCACCTTCAGAATCAAAAGCTTCTTTGTCGTTCTATCCCAGGGAAAAATTTCCAATTCGTTCCCCGACAATGAAGCCAACAATGTTATCACCAGAAGTCACCTCTGGATTGTGGCAAAGGTAAGCCCAATACCCATCAGGTTATATGTCACAGTTAATGGATTTAAAGAGGTCAAATGGGGCATACTCAAGAGAATATTGTTTTAACTCAGAAAACTGGGGCAGTACGCACAAGAAAATGAGGTCTTGATCAACTTCAGCTAGTAAGTTGTAGTAATAGTGATTAGGAGGAATAAATTGAGGAGAAGATGTAAATTTCGGATCTGGACATCAGGTGTTCCAACAACCTAAGGAGAAAAAACTCTGAAAATAAGTTCCTCTTGAATTCGAAGTTACAAGAAACTGAAAATGCTATAACTGCACTGCAATCAAACATCCATTACAAAACAATCACCACAATCCATGAGAATCCTTAAATCATGAAAATTCAGTATCAGACGCAAATAAGATGGAAATAAAAGATGACTTTAATTAAACAATAAGTCTCAAATCAAGTTACATAACTAGAGAACTAGAGCTTCATTAAAAAATTACAATATGAGAGCTTAGCTCAACCATCGACCATAATAAAATATCAAAACTACATACATATACTCAAAAATTTGCCTAGCATAGGTGTGCTCGATCTTCTCTTCCAATTCCATGCGTCTGTGTCTTCTTAGTCAGACTACACATGCAATATCCTCTGCACATTCTTTCCCCTGTCAGACGCAAGCTCTTCTCTGCCAGTCCTTTCTGGCTTTCCATTTATGGGGTGAAACAAGGTTTCAACCACCTCCCCTATTTCCATTAATTGGCTTCATTAGGAAAGGGATGAGGCTTAACACCCCACTGACTATCATGCACCGCTAGCATCCCTCTAGGGTCACTTGACAATATTGAAACCGTGATGGTTTCACTCTGTAACAAACGCAGGCATTTTCATCCTTTGGCGCATACCTTGTGAATTTTGCACCCTTTCCTGCATGTGACCTCGGGCCATGACCTGGTGCTTATCTCCAAAGGGCACCTTGATATTTCACCTTTCGGGTGCTTTGATGTGAGCCACTCGCGACTCTCCTAATTCCCGAACTCTCGAACTAGAGCCTAGCGAGTGCTAGCTTCCAATTCCCATAATAAATTTTCGTCATTGATCTCTCCCAATGAGATCTACGACCCAGATTTAATATTTTCTCGACCTTGAATTTCCTAATTAAATCTCTATTGTGAAAGATAAACTTGTCTTCTTGCTTGATTTGAGTCTAGAACAGACTGCTCTGAACACTGCTCTTTGACTCTTCTTGTGCAGACCATGAACTTGGACGACCTGTTGCCCTTGAAAACTATATGTGATAACAGTATATTAGTGATGTTGAGGAGAATTCTTGAGTCATGTGTTTGAGGACCTTGGTATATGACATGAGACACATCATTGTATGCTTGGTGTATACTTGTTGAGATACATTGATGGTACATATCTTGGAGACATTGGCACATGGTTTATGGTAGTTGGTTGAGGCATATCATGAATGATATGACACTTGTTTGAGGTACGTGGTTGGCATGTTGTATGGTTTATGATGTTATTGGTATTGGTACATTGATATATGCTTGGTACACATTTGGAACATATTCTTGGCAGATGGTTGAGGCACTTCATTGATGATATCTTATGGTATATGGTATGGTGTTGATGCACAAGGTTGATGTACATGGTTGATGTACATGGTTTATGTGCATGGTTGATACATGGTATGATACACTATTGATACTAGGTACACATTTTTTATGGTTGAAGCATATGGTACATTTTGAGGTGCATGGTTGATGCACAGTTTGGTATAGGTGTTGGTGCATGGTTGATGCAATGTTTGGTACAGATGTTGGTGCATGGTTGATGCACTTGTTGTGATACAGGTTGTGGTATATGATTGATGATTGGTATAGTACATGTTTATGGTTTGGTACATGGTTGAGAGACATACCCTATGATGGTATGTTGGTGATATTGGTACATTCTTTGTAGAGGCATGTCTTATTGATGTTAGACATCTAGTTGAAAGGTTTCCTTGGTGTATGATCCATGTGAGAGGATTTGGTTGAGTATATGTGATAGTAATAGGTTGGACATGTTGATGTGACAGGCTAGATCCAGTGACAGGTTGAGAGGTTACAGGTTGATGTGACAATGACAGTGCAAGTGATTGTGATTGTGATAGTGACAGTTGGTCTACACTTATACTTCATGGCAGCAGGACGAGGAAAGGAAAGGGGGTTTTAGTCTTCTTTCAGTTGGATTTATAGAATCAAGGATTTGCAGCTTCCTTTAGGTTGGAGCTTGAGAATTAGGTGGTTGTAGCCACCTTCTGGTTGGAGCTGGAGAACCCATGGGGTTGTAGCCTCCTTCTGGTTGGAGCCAGAGAATTAAGGGAGTTGTAGATTCATTCATGTTGGAGCCTGAGAATAGGGGGTTTTAGCCTCCTTCCAGTTACAACTGGATAATTGGGAATTTGGTGCTTCCTATGAATGAATTGTTGATATATATAAGAAAGAATTATGTGGTTTTCTCCCATTTGGATTTCCACGTAAATATTGGCGTATTTTATTCTTTATGTGATGTTTATGTGATGATCATTATTGAACCAGGAGGATCTCAGTGGAAACCCACCTTTTCCAACTGGCTCAAAACAATTTTTTGGCAACTTACTATTTTTAGAATTCTTTCGGTTCCTGAACTTTTGGGGCCATTTTGAGGGCCTAAACAATGATTTTCGTGATTAATTACCTCAATGATTGCCTAAGTATTTGATTGATCCACCTAAATGAATCTCCTCATCAATACCTTTCCAACGATCTATCGTTCTCCCTAAACAGATATTATATGCAAAAGTTACAACCCAGGGAAGTTGATGTACTAACTTACCCCAAGAGGGCCCACGTGACTTTTGGCGCTTCATCTCCTAGGGTTAGGTTTTTGGATGTCTAGTGTTTTGGAATTCATATTTATTGTAAAAATTCCTTTTGAGCCTCATTGTATTGATATTCTTGTGAATGAGCATAGTCTTCATATCTCTTCTCAGAGATAAGCTTCCACCATTCTAGCAAACTTGTTTTTAGTCTGAATTTCACAGTTTTCAGCATATTTATTATTTAATTGAAGCCAATTTTTACTGTATATTTGTTATTTTTCACTGTGTCTCTGTGTTAATATTATAAATTTATTCTTTCATTTCCTTCTACTCATAAATCTGGATCAGTGGTATCAGAGCAGTATACTCCTTGTCATTTTTTTTAATGCATGTCCCTGACACAATTAGGGTATAGAGAGTTGGGTCTTGAGCTTGTTTATCTTGAAGAAAAATTATCTCACACGCCCAAGAAACCTTCCATGGCGGGAGAAAATAAATATGGAGGGACATGATATCCTTTCAAAATATTGCTCGAGGAAGCCCTTGAGCGACATAGGAACGATATGATGAAAAACTTTGCACAAGTCCTTCGACGGATGTCGACAAGCATCACATCCACCTCAAGTGGAGGTGCCACCACCTTCAAGGTATAGATCAATTTTTATATTCCTATATTTTAAGGTCAAATAGATGTTCATGTTGTAGATAAATGGTTAAACCTTTTAGAAGGGTATTTTTTTGTCCACATTTTTTTCGATAGAGAAAATATTACATTTACACTCCTCAAGGTCGTTCTCGATGTCAAATATTGGTGGGAGACTTTCTATGAGAAAAAGGAAATAGAGGGACCCACATTATTTATATTTTCACCCAGTTGGGGTTCCTCCAGGGATGTTATTAAAGAAAAATACTACCCTATTGGAAGTTATGACGACTTGTATACAAGATGGGCAACCTTAAGACAACCAGTCCAAGATGCAAACAAAGAAGGAAAATGGGAAGACGAAGAAAGATACCAGGAACTGGTGTGAATTCCATAAGAGACCCAGGCATAACACTATTGACTGTCGCTCGAAGAAGTCATTGGTGGTTGAGGTAAAATCCTATGAATCAGACGTGGGTTCCAACTATGAGTCAGAACTAGAAAAGGGGATACAGATCATTGACGTGGAACTTAGTGCCACTATTGCTACCACCAAGATCCATCTAGATGAACTTGATGATCCAGAGGAAGGCGAGGGCCTCTTTCATTCAGATATGTGGGTAAAAGGAACTTTGGTGCACTTCATCGTTAATAGTGGTAGCCAGAAGAACCTCATCTTAGCAGAAGTCATCAAATAGCTAGCCCTGCCAACAACGCCACACCTACAACCCTACACCGTCGGATGGCTTTGTCAAGGAAGTGATATTCACGTCAGCCAATAGTGCCTCCTGTCATATGGAATCAAGCCATTCAAAGATGAAGTATTGTGTGATGTTTCTCCCCTTGAATTTTGTGATGTTATTTTGGGACAGCCTTATTTATGGAAATGTCATGTTGTATATGAGTCTAAGTCTCACAGTGTTATTATTAATTTGAACATGAAATTATATAGGATACCCGAGGTATTCCCACCTATTGTTATTTCCTTAATATATACCAAGCAATGCAGGAAGGTCATTTCATTGACCGAGAAGTTTTTCTTCTTCATGATTTTCTCTTGGAGTGAACAAAAGGTTGCAGCCACATCCATGGCCTCCGCAACCAACCTCTCCATATAGCAGAATCAAGTGGATAAGGTCATGGAATAATACAAAGACATATTCTCATCACCTACTAGGGTACCTATGCACTATCAGGTCAAGCATCCCATTTATCAGACCCCTGGTGCATCTCTACCCAATGGGTTAGTCTATCACTACTCTCTACCTGAAAATGAGGAGATCATGCTTCAGATCCCATAAATTCTCCACAAGGGGAACATCTGACCCATACCTTGTGGAAGCCCAATCATATTGGTGCATAAGAAAGATGATACTTGGTGATTGTGCATTGATTACCTATCCCTAAATAAAATCACAGTTAGCAACCGATACCCAATTCCCCAAATCGACGATCTCCTTGATCAACTCAAAGGGGGAAAATACTTCAGTAATATTGATATGAAGTTTGACTACCATCAAGTCCCAACATAACAGAAAGATGTATGGAAAACTACCTTCAAGTCAAAATAAGGTCTTTTTGAATGGTGGGTCATGCCCTTTGGATTGAAAAATTCCCCTAGAAATTTCATGAGGATGATGGATGATAGCTTGTGGCCTTTCACTAATTATTTTGTGGTGGTGTATCTGGATGACATCCTTGTCTATAATAAGACTTCATAAGAACACTTGCAACATATTCAATAGGTTTTGCATAATCTGCAACAACACAAGCTATATGCCAACTTGAAAAAATTCTCCTTTGGCATAGATAGGGTCCAGTACCTAGACTACATTGTTGATGCACATGGTGTGCATGTTGATCTAACCAAGATCCAAGTCATTTATGACTAGCCAGCCCCAACCATTCTCACTAATCTTTAGATATTCTTAGGCCTTGCCAATTTATATTGAAGGTTCATGTTGGGATTCTCCCATATTTCATGGGCCCTCAGCCAAATAACCATAAGTGGTGGTAAGGAAAAATTTGTGTGGGGCCTATCCCAATGGAAAGAGTTCAATTATGTGAAGAAGCGGTTGTGATCCATCCCAGTTCTTTCATTACCTGACCTGCAACAACCCTTTGATATTGAGATAGATTCTTTAGACTATGTTGTGGGTGCAGTAACCACTCATACGGCCATCTCGTGGCCTATCATAGTGAGACACTATCAGATGTCATCTGTAAGTACCCTATTTACAACAAATAAATGTACTACATTGTGTAAGGCTACCTCCAGTGGAGGCATTATATTCTTGGCAAGGAGACATTCATCAACATTGATCATATTCCACTATAGTTCATGCAGACACAAGGTAAAATGAAGAATGACCACCATCAGAAGTGGTCCACATATTTGTAGAAGTTCCAACTCAACATCAAGTATAAAAAAATAAATACCAACGGATTCATTTATTTCCTCAGTCGACCTTCAGTGATGGTACTCACCACATTTTTTGATTATTGCAGCCACTAGACCTCTGGATGGCCCCACCTCTATGAGATAGATCATGATTTCACCAACACCTACCAGATGTTGGGCAAAAACACAATTGTCACCAATTTTCATCTTTAGGACAGGTTGTTGTGCCATCTAGGCCATCCATGCATTCCATCAAGTAAGTGAGCGAAGATGATTTGGGAATCCCACTATAGTCAGATTGCAGGACACTTCGTCATGGAAAATATAGTGGCAGTGTTGCAACGACATTTCTGTTGGCTGAAACTTTGACAGGATGCCAACACGTATATATGGTCCTGCACTGTCTATGCTATTTCCAAACCGACCATTAAGAAACACGAATTTTACACTACTCTGCCTACTCCTGACAGACCCTGGGAATCCATATCAATGGACTACATGTCAGGCCTTTCATCCACCAAGTGGGGAAATGATTGTATTTTTGTGGTTGTTTATCATTTTTCCAAGATGGAAATTTTGGTCGCCTCCAAGCATATCATCACATCAGAGGCCACTGCCAAGATCTTCTTTAAATGAGTGTGGTTACAATTTGGGATCCCATAAACCATTATCTTATATTGGGACAGTTGGTTCCTTAGCACATTATGGTTGATTCTTTGGTCACTACTAGACACCAAGCTCACCATGTCTACTGCCTTCCACCCCCAGACGGATGGCCAAACTGAGGTTTTCAACCAAGTGATTGTGCACATCCTGTGCATGTACAATTCCAAGAACCCCCACACCTAGGATGAGAGTGTTACATATGTTCAACATTACTAAAACAGAGCCATACATAACTCAACCAGCCACAACCCCTTTTAGGTGGGGTTGGGATTTCAACCATTGAGTCCCATGGATGTTGCACTACCCCTCGTGACCACACAAACATACTCATCGCATTCTCCAACTAGATTTGAAAAATCCACCCAGTTCATTGATCGAATATAGCACATACTCCAATAGGTTCAGTATATTTTACAGAAGTCTAATGCCAAGTACAAATAGTGCCAAGATCAACACTGGGTGCCACACCAGTTTCAGGTGGGAGACAAAGTTTGGTTGCACTTGCAGAAAGAATGCCTTACAGGGCCTCATTGGAAGATTTTTCCACTCTGTTATGGACCCTACACCATCACCAAGGTTGTGGGTGACAATTATTTTGATCTCATCCTTCCCCCATTCCTTGTCTTGCACCTAGTATTCAATGTGGACCTCCTTCGACCTTATTTTCCACCATTATTGGACACCTCGGAGATAGTAGAACAATTGACACCAACAGAGTTCAACCCTAACTGCATGGAACATACATCCACTAAGAATATCCTAGACACATAGGTCAAGGGCACTCTCTAGAAGAAGATCTATCTTTATCAGGTTGTCAAAGTAGGGCATATCTTGCACCAAGGAAAGTGGCTCATCTGGGGCCAAATTTAGCAGAAATTTCCTCATCTCATGGGGGTACTCAAATAAATGGATACCATTTATTCCTAATTGGGGAGGATTTATCTAGGAGTATCTCGGTGCCCACCCACCTTGTACAATGGGCTCAAAACAATTTTTTGGCAACTTACTATTTTTAGCAGTTTTTTGGTTCTTGAACTTCCGGGGCCATTTTGAGGGACAAAATGACTCTTTTTTTAGATCATGAACCTCAATGATATGAAAAGGATTTGATTTATCCCCCTAAATTAATCCCCTTTTAAATACCTTTCCAACGAGATATCATGCACCCTAAATAAATATTGAATGCAAAAGTTACAACCTTGGGAAGTTGATGTACTAACTTACCCCAACGAGGCCCACATGACTTTTGGCGCTTCATCTCCTAGGGTTAGGTTTTTGGATGTATAGGGTTTTAGAATTCATTTTTATTGTAAACATTCCTTCAGAGATTCATTGTACTAATCTTCTTGTGAATGAGCATAGTCGTCACATCTCTTCTTAGAGATAAGCTGCCACCATTCTAGCAACCTTGTTTTCAATCTACATTTTACAGTTTTCAGCATATTTGTTAGTTAATAGAAGCCCATTTTTACTGTATCTTTGTTATTGTTCAATGTGTCTCTATGTTAATATTATAAATCTGTGGTTTCATTTCAGTCCACTCATAAATCTAGATCACTTATGTTTACATGCTTATGATATATATATATATATATATATATATATATATATATATATATATTGGATGAATTCATAGATGATACATTGATGATATACTAATGAACATTGTTTTTAAAGTGAAAGAATATATATTGTGGTTAAAAGTGGTATAAAGTGTTCATACTGATTCACCCTCCCCTCTCATTATTCCAACATTTGGTATCAGAAGATGTTCCTTCAGGAAACAATTTAACCACTGGAAGGAGATCACAGAATACGTTAAGAATGGAGTACCAATGTTCGATATGAATGGAGTACAATTGTTCAGTATGAATGGAGTACCAATGTTCAATTTCCATTATGGTTTGGAATATGAGTTATGGAGAAGAAGGATGAAAGTATTTTTATAGGAACAAGGATATGATGTTTGGCACTCAGTTCTTGCAACATGCAATGCTACAAAGAAACTAAAGATTGAAGAAAAGAAGGAATTAAATAAGAACAATAAAATATAAATGGATTTCATCATGGAAGGATTACTTGATTCATTAAAGGAAAAAATGGGAAAATTTTCATCAGCTAAAGAACTCTAGGATAAGCTACGCAATATCTATTCTTATCCCATCATTGAGTCAGAAATTGATAAAAAAGATACAGGTACAAAACAAGAGGTAAGATGCTCATCATGTCAGACAAATTAAGAAGAAGAAGAGTTTGTAATCAACATAAGTGAGTTATTTTTCTTTAATTGTGAAAAGAGCGGACACCTTGAAATTGAATTCCCTTATTTGAATATTGAAATTGATGATACATAAGAACCCAATGAAATAGAGGACAATCCTGATATTTAAAAGGAAAAGGATCTTGAAAAAATATTAATCAATATTATGGATGAACTAACCAAATAAAGGAAGAATAACCAATCACTTGAGGAAAAATTAGCCAAGAAGAATTCTCAATAACATTTCGAAGAATCCCAAGAAGTCATCATGAAACTAAAATCTCATCTATAAGAAGTCAAAAAGATTGAATAAATATACAAAAATCATATGGAAGAGAAGTAGTGTTTGGAAGCCGAAATAGAAGCATTAAGAAAGGAAGAAATGAAAGAGAAGTAGTATTTGGTAACCAAAAGAAAGGAAGAAGAAAAGAGAGAGGAGATTTTAACATACCATCTTAAGGAAAGAACTAAAGACTTAAATCAACTTGAAGCAGAACTTGGTCAAGAAGAAAGAAGACTTGGAAAGGAAATCATCTCCTTGAAGATCCAACTTGAAGAAGCAAAGCGAACAAAAGAAGCCATGAATATTCAGATGATGAAGAAATAAGAAGAGGTTGAGAATATTGAAAAATAAGTTGTCACATTGAGAAGTAAAATCATCAAGCGCAACAAGAACGTTGAAGACACAGAAACATTTGCATCAATAGTAGAAAATGAAGAGAAGCATTCCAGGTTACCAGAATAGAAGAATGAAGAAAAGAGTAAGAGTTATGTAGAAGTACTCAAAGGAAGAAATCATGGTCAATAAGAATCAAAGAAGAAGGAATATACATATTCAACAATACCTACCAGACTTAGGTAGCAAAGAATCTTAAACCATAATGAAGGGATCCATAGAAGAGAAGATAATGATCAACCAAGGAAGGAATTGAGAAGGACTACACAAAAAAGAATATCATTGACTCCTAGGTATGTAAATTTATTTTATGGTCATTATTATTATTGTACTAACTTTGGACATAAGGTTGTAGATTGCATGGATTATGAAAGAAATGTTAAAACAAGAAAATCTTATGTGGCCCCACATGACATTGAATGTTACAAGTGCCATAACTATGGACACATAGCTCATGATTGTAGAAGCAGGATGGATACTTATTTGAGAAAGAACATTGATATTAGATATAAGATGGTTTGGAAAAGAAAACATGAAAAAGTAAAGGAAGATCAGATGAATGAAGAACATCCAGAAGTCATACTCTTAATATTGGAAATAGTATGAGATGAAGAAAATCTACAGAGAAAAAGAAAGATGTCATATATAGGAAGGTTTGGATAAGAAATGAAAAACAAGAATAATAAGTGAATAAAGACCAGGTCCAAGAGATCAAAGGATTTCCAGTAGCATGAGAAAGAAAAGAAGAGTAGGTAAATAAAGAACACGTTCAAGAGTTTGTACTTTCAAGAATTGTAGTGCAAGATCAATCCACAGGAAGAAATAAATAATTTAGAGTTCATAGAGATGATGAGGCTACAGACAAAGAGGAAGATTAATATGCATAATAACAATTATTTTTCTGATCCATCCAGCTTGGAGACTCCCAGTAAATATGTTTGTTGAACAGGGGGAATCCATGCATTAGATACTACATATCAAAGAACCATCTTTCGAGCAGTATGAAGTGTTTGCAGAGACATATTCAGATTAGTCAGATAGGATAAGTACAAAGTAACATATTGATCGATTGAGAAAGAAGTCACTAGTACATATTGTGAAAATTATGACGTTCTATTTGCAGCGCTATGGAAAAAATTGTCCATATTGTCGCAAAATAGAGGAAATTTAAAAAAAAAAATCATATTGCCCGATAATGTTGGTATTGCCACGTTGACATCTCTCTTTCCATGTTGACGTATTGCTTGCCACATTAAAATCTCTCTTTCCACGTTTTCCACCTTGTCATCACTCTTTCCACATTTTTGACATAGATGTCTCTCTTGCCACGTTTGTGAAGATTGGTGTCGCAATTGCGACATCTTGGAAACTAGGTTTTTCCCCTCCAACGATCACCTTAGTATGTTGACCAAGTTAAAATACTAATAGTCACTTAGGTTTTTAACGTTGGAATTGTGACGTTATAAAATCTATAAATATGTTGCATTTAACGGATGTTGCGACAAGTTTTCTATAATAACGACGCTTTAAAAAGGGTTTGTGGGTCTTCTCGATGAACAAAAAATAGGTATTTGTTTCCGTATAAGTTTGTGGGGAAGAATGTTAGAAAACATCAAAGCTAGGAAAAGAATTAAAGAGGGTGAAAAGGGTGACGGTAAATGTTATTTCCCTTGCAAAACTTGTTGTACTAGACATCCCGAAAGAGTTTTAATATCAACAACTACAAAACATTGTAGAAAATCTGGGCACATGGACAGGGGATCAAATGAATATTGTCCGATGGTATATATATTCATTATTTGTTTTAATATTTATTGTATTCTCATTTTTTTATAATGTTTTATACATTCACTAATTTTTCATGATTGTTTATAATTATAAAGTTAGATTTGCCTCCTAACTTTATGCAGAAAGCACCTAGTAGAAGAAATGATGTTGTAGTACAAGATGAAGAACTTGAAGTAGATAATGAATATCAAGTTAATGATCCCATGGAAGTAGATGACAATAATAACATAGTTCAAGATGATGAGACAAATAAAATGATTCAAGACTTATTCGGTCATCCAGATGAGGATCATGGGGACAATAGTGATGGTATTTATGATGAACCTCTGATTGAAAAGGCAAATAAATGACTTTATAAAGGGTCAAGAGAAAATATTCTCTCCACTACATTGTTGCTGGTGAATTTGAAAGTTACGAATCATTTGTCTAACACTTGTATGACACAGATCCTAAGGTATGTAATATGTTACTTCACATCTACATTAAGGTTGACTATTACCCATTTTTTTAGTGTTAATTAATGTGTAAAATAAAAATGCAATATTTACAATCCCTATTCTTTACATTAACTATTTATTTTTTTATGTTTTAGATTGTTAGGTGAATTTTTGTTACCCTCGTCAAATATTTTACCTCACACATATCGAGCTTTGCATGCCATTATGAAAGACATTGGAATGGAGTATCAAAGTATATATGTATGTCCTGATGATCATATTATATACTATGGACAACATGTGTCAAAAATAGAATCTCTGGTATGTGGTATCAGTAGATATCGAACCGATCAAGTAACAAAAATGGTCCCTTGAAAGGTTCTCCGACATATTCCCATAATTCCACGTTTGCAGCGATTGTTCAGGTGTCAAAGCATATCACAGTTTATGGATTACCATGCATGAAAAAAAATTGAAGATGGTGTTCTTCGAATGCCTGCAGATGGTTATGCATTTAAGGAAATTGTTGCAAAATGGCTAGAATTTACAAATGAACCTTGTAATGTTAGGCTTTCATTGGGAACTGACGGTGTTAATCCATTTGGAGAGCTTCGGCCTGTTTACTCAGTGTGGCCTATTTTTGTTATCAACAATAACATTTCTCCTTGGATGTCAATAAAGAGGGAGCACATAATGTTGACAATGATTATTCTGGGTATTTGTTTACATTAATTTTTCGAATTTAAATTTTTATTTTTTCTCCTTTTTTTCATAACATCTTTTATTTATTTATTTATGTATATATACATACCATGGTAGTAATCTCATGTAATTTCAAACAATTAGGTAAGTACCAAGTTAAATATATGAATGTGTATATCGAGCCTCTTATCGACGAGCTACTAAAGTTATGGGAGGGCATCACTATGTATGACATTTGTAAACCAATTGGGCAAAAGAGATTTCAATGTTGTGGAATACTTTTATGGACAATTCATGATGCCCCAAGACTAACACATTTTTGTTGTATGTAACATTCCATATTGCACGCTTGAATAGTATATAATTAATTGATTATATCATGCATGTTGTTTAAATAATCATTTAGTATATATATTAATAATTCACATTAATCCATCTGTTGCAGGTCTTCAAACAAAGGGTAAATTTTCATGTCTAGTTTGTGGTCCTAAGATGAAATATAGTCGGTCAAAATTTTTAGGAAAGGAGGTGTTTGTTGAGTATAGAAACTTCCTTTCTAAGAACCATAAGTATCGTACTACTAAAAGAAGATCTTTTCAATGGGAAACAAGAAACTGAACTAAAACCACAAAGAATGACACCTCGCCTATGGAAGTTGTCATATGACAAAATTAATCCTCGAGGTACGCATTTTGTTTATGTATCGTAAATGGAATCATGTTTTGAAATTTTATTTTAGTTATTCATTTTATTTTACCACATTTGATAAATAGTTTTCTGATTTTTTTTATGCTTCATCAATGTCGTCATCGTGAAGGTAGTAATAATGGGATTCCACAAGGAATGAAATGTTATCCCACTCAATTCATGAGGTTTCCTTACTATAAGGACCTAAAAATAGTTCATTTATTTGATACAATGCATATCAGGAAGAATGTGACAGAAACAAACGGTGAATCATAGATGGCGGGAGGGATAAATAAAAAATTGTCAAAATTTGTAATAACATTCAGGAAGCCAATCATGCAATGCAAAGTGTGATCCAATCAAATAATTATGGAGACCAAAATAACCTTCCATGGTTATTAAAAGAGAAACAAAGCAATGGTGTAAAAGAGGTCATTCAAAAAAATAAATTTCCCATAGGTTTTTGTTCAAACATAAAGAATATCTTAACGAAGAAAGGTGAATTTGGTGGGGTAAAAACACATGATTGGAATACCTTCATTAAGGTAATTAATCATTTTAGTATCCATATTTATATATTGGTCGTGTACATTTTTTGATATTTTTATTTTTTTTTCTAGTTTTGAACAAGTAACGATTCATTTTTATTGTTACAGTATGTTCTACCTCTATCTCTCCCAAACGACTTTGACAACAATGTCAAACAAGTTATATATGATCTTGGAAAATACATGAGGTAAGTAGTTGCAATATATATGCAAAACAAAAATCATTTTTTTGTTGTACTTGATGACATGTGTTTTACTTGTAATGTAATATGTATTTATATGTTTTGTTGAAACATGCTATCTTCTTGCGTCATTATCTGTAGATGGTTGTCATTGAAAGAAATCCATGAAGATGATATAAAGTATTGGAAGAGAGAAATTCCTCACCTAATGTGTGAAATTCAGAAGTATCTATCTCCATCATTTTTCAATGCACAAGAACATTACCTCATACACCAAGTTGAGGAGATTGAAAAGTGTGGACCTGAACATACAAGGTCAATGTGGATGGTGGAGAGGCACTTGAAATTATTGAAGGCTTTGGTTAGACAAAGAGCATGTCCTAAGGGTTCTATGGTGGAGGGATATATGGTATATGAATCCATGGTGTATATTAGTCAGTATCTTCCAAAATTAGCAGCACAAGCTATGCATGCAGTGGATTTCATTTGGGATGTGAACTCCATCAGAAAATTTGAAAGGGAGCAGCTTTTGGGGAAAGTTACAATGAAGAAAGTTAGAGGTAATTAAAATGTGGATATTTTTAATAAATATAAATTTCTCATTTTGTTGTGTATATGATCATATAAATCATTTAATATTTATTCTTTCATCATTTATTATTAATATTTGCCATGGTTATAATTAATATTTGATATTGGTGAATTGTGATTTTGTGATCGGTCAGTCGCTCAAGATTGGGATGCATTGCATTTATACATTGAAAATAATCTAGACTGGATGAAGGTATGGATTGATAGATGTAAAGAACTTCATGGTAGTAGGTTATCATGGAAAGAATTGTCTGAATTCGTTAGAGAAGCTCGTCGTAATGGAGATTTCGATGTTATGCAAAGGGAAATAGATTTAGCATATTGTTTGAAAGATGGAAAGGCAAGCAAATTCACCCATTTTATTCAGTTATTTTATATTATATTAATGTGACTATAGGTGTGTTTCCTTCATATTATACTTTCCAAATTATATAAATTTGTTTATTATTAATTGACAATGCATCTTTTACATGTCTCACATATTGCAGTTGAAACACCACAAGGCTATGTGGTGCAATGGTCGTAAATTTCACATCAAACAGTTGGATGAAACCAAAAAAACTTTATATAGTGGGATAACTATAGTATTCCAAGTCACTAATGTTTCCTCTATGAGTGACAGACATCCTCGAGAATCTGAAAATAGATACTATGGGTTTTTGAATGATATAATTGAGTGTGACTTTAATTCCTTCAAATTAGTTTTGTTCGATGTAAAATCGTATAGGTTACGAATGAATGAACATGATGAGGAAAGAAATGTTATTCAACATGCTAATGGATTTCCTATGATTAAAACAATGGTGTTTGAAAAAACAAACTATCGCTATGTTTTTCCAAGTCAATGTGAACAAGTCTTTTACTCAAAGGTTCCAGGTAAGAGGGATTGGTCAGTTGTTGTTAGATATGATCCAAGAGGAAGGCCGGTAAAGTATACTATAGATAAGGTAGATGACATTGAAGAAGAAGATGATGTATATCTAGAGCAGAAAGAATATGGGTCGACAGATGAAGAAGATGAAGAAGATGAACCAGACGTAGGATACAATGTGCTAGTTCTTGATGATGATATCGATGAATATATGCTCGAAAATGACATTTATGATTATGATGATATCATCAATCCTTTCAACAATGTTTCTAAACCAGATGTTGATACAGATATTGAGTTGGATGATCAAGAAGAAGATACAGAAGAAGGATGATACAAATGTTGCGTTCGTCGATGAGGTACGTAACTAGATATTTTAATTTGTATGAATTATTATTCTCTTTAAATATTTTTTTATTATGTGGGTTAATTACATGTTTTTAAGTTTTATTTCATTTTTGTTCTGGTAGTTTCTATGCATGATTAATATGTTGCTTTTGTTTGTTATCTATTTTATATATTGGGTATTGGGGAATTGAGAGCGATGTGTGGGGGGGAGGGGCCATATGAGCTTTCACCTTCATGTGGTTGGCCTTGTTTAGTAGAGAATAAATTATTCTCAAAACCAAGAGAAGTTCATTCATTCATCTTTATACTCAAATATCACTATAGACCCACTCTATATATCATCTCATCTCGTCCTCGATTCGTTTTAATTTTCTAATCGGTATACAAGGGTATTGTTTTTCATTTAGATTGTGTTCACTATTTTGTGATGTGGTAGAATAGGAATAACACTACAAATCCTAGACCTCCATACAACCTGATCATGGATGCCATTGATTTGGAAATTTTGTTTCTTTCCAACATCATTATATTCACTATAGATTGTTTAGAGGACAATTCCTTTGCACAACAAAATTTAAACCTCATATAGATTGTCTAACAAAACCATCATTTTTTCAACACTAATATATACATAAATATAGTTTCCAAGAAACCAAAAAGTAACTTTCCCCTCAGGTTTCTAAGATCCACTTGTTATGGAAAGCTTGTTTGACATACCTACAACAAACCCGAACCTCTTGTTGTTTAACATATTGAAAAATTGGTTCAATGAAGCTCACTCTGCCTTTGTTGATCAATTATCTGGGTTATTTCTCTTCTTTGTTTTTCCAAGTGAAAATTTGCTCAAAATTATATTAGTGATATAATTTTCTTTACATACAATCATCCAAGAGATACTTTCTTCATCCAAAGACATAAGGATGTCCATCGAAAAAAAGAACATACATAACCATGACTAAGATAAAAAGAGTCTCACAAGACAAGACAGACTATAATCTTCCATAGGAGCTATAAAAAATACAAGACTGAAATTTTTTCAGTACATTCTTGAACAACTTGAAGCCTTTGAAGAGCTACATGGTTAGCTAAAGTAAGGGTAGCCCAAATACCCATTAGTTATGCCTTTTTATTTGAACCTTCACCAACATTTAGGAACCATCTATAAACCAGATTATCATTTGTTTTAATGACTCCTCCCACTCCACATAATAATCAGTCAATGCTTGCTTCCCCGTCAAAAAAAGATAAGGCTACCCCCTCCTCAAACTGAAAAAAAACAATCCTTTGTGAGTGATTTAGTGATAAGTTTTACATGGAGTATAAATACCCAAAATCTTGAATAAAACATAGTGGATAGATGGAGACTTGTTTTCAAAAACACATTTATTACTTTCAAGCCACAACCCCCAACATGTGATAGTCGTTAGTTTAGGAAGAATGGATTTGTCATTTATCCACTGAACCTAACAATATACAATACATTGTCCTTTCCATTCATTGTTTAGGTTCAACATATGTTTTATCCATGCCCATACTTTTCTTGTGAAGCTACATTCAATGAACAGGTGTTCAATATTTTCAAAATTTCTATTGCAAAAAACACACTAGCCAGGCCCTTCCCAGCCTCTTCTCTGTAGCCCTTCCCAAGTTAAAATATTCCTAGATATAGTCAACCATGTAAATATTTTAATTTTTAAAAGGGTATTCCACTTCCATAATTTATGTTTCCACTTTGTGTCCTGTTGATAATTTCTGGTAGAAACAAGAGTTGAATAAAAAACAATTACAGTCGTCTTTCCTGAAGCATCTCCACCCATCCATATTAGAGTGTCCTCTAAATTACCAAGGGTAACTCCAGCAATAGAGAGTCTCCTTGTAAATGTGTCCCACTCATATGCAAGAATACCATGAAGTCCCAAAGCATTACTACCTCTCCAATAATCAACAGTATCCCTTGAATCCTGAGGATTTTTTGCATTGGCAAGAAAATTGATATTTTTTCTGCTTAGATGATCTCGAAGTTCCTGAGACAAAATATATTTGTCATGAAACCCCAGGATAAATTATTGACCAATATATATTTTTTCTCCCGATCCCAGCAACCAACTATGCCAATGAGTTATCAAATGAACCGATTTTAACACGTTTCTCCAGATTCTAGAAGCTGTACTCTGCCCAAATTTTGTCGACCAGAACCACCTTGTCACGTCCTACTTCATTAAATATTTATCCAAGACAATGTTGCACAAAATACCTTCATGATAGAGTGTATGCCAAAGGGTATTTTCCAACAAAGATGTATTAAATTATGCTAAGTCTCGTAGACCCCAACCACCAGTAGAATTTGGCCTCGAGATAACCTCCCAACTACATAAGTGTATGTGATTGGTAGACAAGTTTCCACTCCATAAAAAATTATAACATAATTTATGGATTTGTGCAATAACAAATTTTGGGATTAATTCTACCGTCATCTAATAAATAGATTGACTCTCAAGAACCGACTTTAGTAAAACATATCTTCCTCCCAAAGATAGCCATCGATAGCACCAATTTCTAATCTTTTTTCCAATTTTTGTTAACAACCACGACCAATCCGCTACCCTCTGAGGTCCTATTTTTAAATGAAATCCCAAATATTTGAAACCAAAGTTTAAGGCCGAGAAAGTATACGGTAGAACAGATTTAAATGGAATCATATCAGCATCAGACAATCCTTCATAATGCACTATAGTCTTCATTGAATTTACCTGCAATCTTGAAGCTTTACTAAACAGAGTTATAAGATCAAAAAATTATTTCCATTCTGAAAGGTCAGCCTTTGACAGGATCAAAACATCATCTACAAAAAGAAGATGTAATATTTTTATCAGATTTTAGACTTTAACCCCTGATAGTTTGTTCTCTAGTTTAATTTTTTTTAATAAAAGGCTTAGAGATTCCATTACTAAAATGAATAATAGGGGAGAGAGTGGGAAGACCTGTCATAATCCCCTTTCACTCTTAAAAAAATATGTAACCTCCCCATTTATGAGCACAACATAGGAAGGAAATATAACACAACTCATTATCCATTTGGTCATTTGTCGGCCAAATCCAACTTGATTGAGTATCAAATGAAGAAAGTCCCAATCCACACAATCATAAGCCTTACGTAGGTTCAACTTGAGGATCAACGATTTGTTTTTTTTATTTTTTGAGATACTATGTAAGCATTCAAAGGCAGTACCTATAGCATCCCAAATTCTTCTTCCTTCTAGGAAACCAAGTTGTTCTTCCCCACCCATAGTTTCCTCGACAACTTATTTTCCAAGAAAAACAGGAAGTGGGATGGGAGGATCCTTCCCCCAGGCAGATGGAAGAAGACTGTCAAAAATAGCCAGAAGAGCTTCATCATCCACTTTCGACTCCCTATAACCTTGTAGGTTTGCCTCAAATACAAATAGTGTAGGAGACAAAGAACACGACTGAGAAGGAAGGGGAACAAGGATCGAAGAGGCAACTTCTAACACTGGATTATAAGTTGGAGAGTCTCTACACATGGAAACCTCATTAATGCAAGCCTGGCCTGAACATTTTCCTATCCCCAAATTTATAGCCAAAGAGATATTTGGAGACTTATCAATCACCCATTTATTAGTTCTCATGGAAAGAAAAGTATCCATAGATATCAAGTCTAACCCTAGAGACTTATCCAATATATCCCTTTCCAACATTGTTAAGTAATTATATAAAGTTGGACAGTAATATTTTAACTTACCTATGTAATTATCCCACAGGTTTTCCTGGGGCCTAGTATCCTTTTGAAAAATGGGCTTAGCATTCCCGAATATTTCCACCTCCAAAGTACTATCTGACACATCCCATTTTTCCAACTCTTCATCAGGTTCCTCCAGTGTTTGAAAAAATTCACAATAGCTTCTTAAATTTCATATGCTATGACACTGATTGCACCTATAAACAATCCCCAAATAGTCTAAACTTTGTTTTTTCCTTCGGTCACGCCAAATAATGTCAAGTGTTTCTGGTAACCCACCATGTATATCTAACTCCACCAAAACACGACCCATTTTTCTATCTACTACATTAAGTGCCGACCTGTCAACATTGATGAAAGTACCTAAAGAGTCACCAATGGATCTAAGTGCTCCTTCATTCCAGAATTGGAGACGAAGCCCTGGTAATAAAACCCATAGATTGCTCTTTGTGAAATATTCACTGTGCAGGTCAAAAGAGAGTCACCATATTTTCAACATTATACTACTTGCTCTGAAAATCTACCAAGAATCCAGAAGAGTGACAACATCCTTGGGCGTTCTGCAAAGGAAACCTAACCATCCTTTCTCCAGAAAGGTAAGTTGTGGAAATAACCTAATATGGGATACCACGTCCTAATATGGGATATCGCACTTATAATATGAACTCAAATTAATTGCAGATAAGCATGGTTGTATGTATTGATAGGTACTGAGAATATCACATAGAGAACTAGACATTGGAAGACATAATTATCTTTTTCTCTTCCTATATTGCACATAACCTAAAAACCAATTGGTATCAAATAATTCAATGCTCAACTTCACCGATCAACATTAAAGTTTTCCGATAGGAACTTCATCATATATGTCAATTGGAAAAGTTTGATGAGGTATATATCATTCACCTTGTTGTCTATCAAAGATAATTGGATGAGACAAAGAAACTCAGTTTATTTATGGTTGTGGGATGTGTGAGAGGATTTTATGTCTTTGACAATTAAATGTATATGTTTAAGAGGTTATTATTAAGTCGAGGCTTTCTTGTGATTTGGCATAATCTAGTCAAAAACCAATTATGGAGAACTATTTTCTCCTCTTTGGAGGTTTTATTAGTCTTTGATATTATATGTTCTCTATATTTATATGGAATTGGGTAGAAATAGGTTACAATGAAGCTTTTACTTAACCCTGTGCTCTTAAAAAATAAAACAGTTTCAATTACTAGATAGTTTTGGAATGACTCTCTCGATTACCGAGGTTTACTGAAAAATGTAATTTATTGGGTTTGCTAATGTTTAGGATGATTATTTGATGACATGTGATTATGAATGACTCATATATAATAAAAGGATCAACTACAACAATATCACGCTATGCCTTACTTATCATGTCATTTGGGGAATTATTGCTTATATGTTGAATAAGAATGGAAACGTCCTTATATTTGGGCTCTTGATACTTGGAATCACCTCAAAGGATGGGTAGCCACTCCTCTTGTTAGAAGTGGAGTCTTAGTAATGGTGTAAATACTAGAATTGATATGTATTATTTACAATCTTTGACAATTTTGATTCAATCATATTCATGATAAATCAATGGCGATATTGTGATTATGTTTCAAGAATTTTAAGGATACTAAGGATCTAGATAGTATTAATGAGCTATTTTCATTGAAATTGGGGATGATAATCAAATAATTATTGAATTTGAAGTGATTGTCATTCAAAGATGACAACTTGAATTTTATTGATGAAGATGATGCACAATTTGGAACTCAAAACTAAAGAAGTTTTCATACTTGGTTTTGAAATATCAAATTGGCTTCAAGGTCATATCCCTGTTGAGAGGGAGAGAATATATTGTAACACCCCTTGGTGCATGTGGTTATTATATATTTTAATTTTTCTGGGATCGAATATGTTTTTATCAATTATGGATAATCGCTTCTTCATTGATGATTGCTAGTGAATGCTTACAAGTATCATCCTCCATGTATAATGGTGGAGTTGTCTTTACTTAGTGGAAAGGTGTTGATAAGTGGTACCTTGAAAATATGTGATTTGTTCCCTTTCAAAAATTATTATTAATCCTTTTATTATGTGATAGCTACCCTTTGGCTAGAATTTGAGTGTGTTATAGTGTTAATTTGACCCTTCTTTTGGGATGATATATTATTTCATAATTTTACTTGCAATGAGACATATGTGTAACTTGATGGATTATTATGAGCAACCCTTTTTTAATATCATGTTTATAATACAAGGTGTTATTATGCATTGATTCTTTAGTCTGACTAATAGGAGATAGTGCTCTAAACTCACCTTCCTATTGTGTTTTCTTCTACTAATGATTGAGTATGATGGGCCTAGACTCCTATGTCATTGTCTAGATTATGATGAGTACTGGTATTTCTTAATGATATCAGTAAATATTCTTGATGATGGATATGAAGTAATGATGACCTTTGATGATGATYTACCATGRTCTATCCTTGTCRTGAGATGATTTATGATGAATAAAATCATTGGATATTTTTCCATTTAATGCTTGGTTAATGAGATACTTCATGTTATATGATTTTATGTCTAGTTAATGRGGTAATTCATGTTATATGAGTTATGATTTATTCTTTGTTAATGAGATACTYCATAWCATATGATTTATGATTTAATGCATGGTTAATGAGATAATTCATGTTATATGAGATATGATTTATGCCTTGTTAATAAGATACTTCATATGATTTACTTTTATGATGATGTTGCATATACATTGGTATGTTGGATGGACCAACTTGTTACAAGTGGAGACTAGGTGGACAATGGGGAAATGAACTCAAGTAAAAGGATCTTGACTCAATTAGGGTAACCATCATATCCTAGTGCATAGGAATCTTGGGAAATAGGGAAATACTTGTGAAATGACCTCCAGAGTTAACTTGGGTAAATGGGTAGAAGGGGAAATGATTGTATTTCACTTTTACCTTGTTTTGGAAACTTGTAAATTAGGCCCAAATTTTCTCTTGCATGGGTAGGGGTGAAAGCAAGAGATAAATATTGGGAAGATGCTACATTAAAATGGATTATAAAAGAAGTGAATTTCCCATTGTTGGGGTTGGATTGATCATGATTAAATTCTAGATGGAACTAAGTATGGTGGAGGCACTTGTTTTATAAGTATGATTGGTTGGGTAGAATCATGTTTATGCCAACCAAGCATGCATGATTAATGGGTTGGGAGTGTAGTTTCATCATAAGTAGTTAATAAATCCCAGTATGTGTGGCTCCTCACAATACTTCATTTTGGGACCAAATTGCAAGATGCCATTGTTTTTTTTATTGCGACCACTAGATGAAGGCGGTAATACGATCCTTACAAAGTAGGAAACTATTGTTGTTGTGGTTGTGATCATTAGTTGAATATGGTAGTAATATATTTTCTTGAAATGGGGAACCACTACTATTATGGTTGTGATAACTAGATAAAGGTGGTAGTAAGACCCCTACACACTATAATATTGTGGGATTTGAAGGTGTTGTGAGTCTAGGAGCCTCTCCACCACACCTCAACTAAATTGTTGTAAGCCTAAATTATTTGTTCTTGATAACCTTTGGGTTAAATTCATTATATTTGATGTGAATTGTATTTCATTACCTCATTAAACTTGAGCCCTACTCGAAGGGGAAACACCTGTGAATGTGGTTGCATTGGTGGGTGGAAAATTGATCCTTGGTGTGATTTCCCCATTTTTTATTGAAGACTAGTTCATGAAATATTGCTAGAATTGTTGGTGAGAGATGGAGAATAGTTGGCTTAGCCTTGGACTTTTGCAAGATACATGTTAAAAGTATTTTTTATTTAAGTATTTAATTACACATTGATGTTACTTGTGGGATGGTGTAATTGCTTGTTTCTCTATGCATCTAGGGCATTCCCACATGAAATTCACTCAATGAACTTATGAAATAGCACATTCAGTCGTTGGATATTAAATAATACCCCTAATTTCACTATATACTCAAAAATACCTCCCAAAATCCTTTTGTTGAATCCCCCCGCCCCCCCCTCAATACACCTATCTAATTAAAAATCCCCCTAGTCTTACTAGATATTGTAGATATTCATTTTTCCGATGAATTTTTAATACCCCTTTTTATTTCTACCCCTATTACTTAGATATGAAAAAACTATTATAAGCTCGCAGATAAAAAAATAACGCAAAAATAAGTAAACAACTGCATTAACATCCCTACATTGAGACATGCCACTATAGTAAGATAACACATGGTTCATAGGATTGGTGTTATACTACAACCTAAGGTTCATGGGCTTGGTGTTATACTACATTTACCCCTCTTTTCAATCTAATACATGGTCATGCATTCACTAAGGAAGGGGTTTATGTATATGGATTTATATTTGAAGACCGAGAAAGGTGAGGTGCCTCAAGGCATAACTCTTTGGCTTTCATAGCCTTCTCCAAAATATATTGTATAATATATATTAATTTAATATAATATAATGAAATAACAAAACAAATGTTATAGCAATCATAAAATGAAGAAAAAAATCCATAAGCCCATGATCAGGTTATGTGAAGTTATTCTAGTCGGCCACTAGTCAAAACAAAACACTATCCCATGCGCGTGTGCAGATCATATTGGGGCCAGATTCCTGAGACAAGAAGAAGATATTGTGAGCCCACTAATGAGGAGGCCCACTTGAAACAAAACCCTGGTCACCTACAGATACTAGAGCCGACCACCTGAGACAAGGAGGGGACAGTGTGAGCCCACTATCAAGGAGGCCCATCCAAAACGAAACCCTAGCCGTGTGAAAATATTGGAGTCAGTTTCCTGAGATAAGGAGTGGATAGTGTGAGCCCACTATCATTGGAGTTGGTCGTCTGAGACAAGGAGTGGACAGTATGATCCCACTAGCAATCGAGTCAGTCACCTGAGATAAGGAGGGGACACTGTGAGGGGACAGTGTGATCCCACTAGAGACAAATACATCCGTGATCGACTATTGAAGATAAATACAAAGGATATACACTCAAGGGACAAACATTACCACGAAAATGGTAAGCACCTATGCAATTTAATTTTTGTAGGGTTATTTTTTATGTCAAGATGGACGCTCATTTATGCGTGGGATTGAACCAATGACTTCATCATGGATATTGTGAAAAAAACCCCATGTTCTTTAAATTCTTGTAATTGTTGGTCATGTTGTGTTGTTTTTATTTCCTTGTTGTTCAGTTCCATTGGTGTAGAGTACTAATAGTAGAAATAACTAGTTGTGGATTTAATACACATAAAATAATAAAAACAACATTAATATTTAAAACACCAGTACAAATTCTTGTAAGATCCATTGTGATGATCCATGCATTGGGATACTTAGGTCAAATTGCATGGCATACCTAAATCCATTGTGACTGATCATGATCCCACCTTCACCAACAATGTTTATCAAGAGTTTTTTTTTTCTTCAAGGTACCCAATTGAATATTAGCATTATCACCCCCAAACCAATGGTCACTAGATGGAAGCACTCAACAAATGTTGGGGAGCTTATTTATATTATTCTTATTTAGAATATAAATCCCAATGGATCCATTGGTTACCCCTATCCAAATGGTGGTACAATGCTACCTATCATGGTATTACTAAAATGATCCCCTTCGAGGCATTCTATGGACAACCACTCCTGTCAATGATCTTGTACTTGTCGATCCTCTCTAAGGTTCAAGAGGTGGATAACAACTTGACATCCCACGTTTGTGAAGATTGTTGTCACAATTGCGACGTTGTGGAAACTAGGTTTTCCCCCTCCAACTGTCACCTTAGTATGTTGACCAAGTCAAAATACTAACGGTCACTCCATAACTTTATCATTACAACAACTAGAAAATAAGAACTTAACCCTAATAGAAAAGATGGAGGGAGTAAGTGCAAGTTTGAAAAAAATGTCGTTTTAGAGAGATCTATCACTAGAGTAGATAAAGTTATGGAGGAGATGCTATATTATAGACCCCCATCAACAAACACCATCAACAAGGAAGAAACCAATGTTGTATATGTCGTGTCAGGGAAAGTGTCGACGAGGGTCCGGAATGTAACTTCTCGGCGACATCAACAGAATATGTCAGAATATGTCGAAAAATGTCCCAAGACCTCAAAAAAATACAAAAACACTCATTTTTTCAAACTTTTAAACTTGTAAAGCAACAACAACATCAAATAAACACTTTTCTACATAAATATGAAAATACAACCAATAAATAAGATGCATAAGATGTCAAGTGGTCACATATCGTTACTAAACTGAAAATTCTGAAACATGTTCCTGATCGGATGATAGTAGATACAAAATCACATCAAATGATCAAAATAAATGTATCTCATAAGATGAATCATCATGAGGCATATAGATACTAAATAGTACAAGATAAAATGAAAATGATAGATCATAGGAATCCAAAATTCAAATCATTGATTCCCTCTCTGTCGTGTTGCTCCTGCTCTAGCCCTTTTATGGGTAAAGGGCGCCAATTTTCCTCTAGAAGCAGTAGGTGGTCATGGAGGTAATATAGATGAGCTTGGAGTGGAAGCTCCAGCTGATCCAGATGTAAATATGAGGTGGTAAGTGATGGGGACGAGGTGGAAGGAAAAGTGTCCTGCCTCCCAGTCCCAACGGACCCAGGTCCAACTCCAGGTATAGCTCTCCATGGAGGTGGTGGTGGCATTGGATCCACTGGAAGTCTAATCTCCTCCTCGGCCTCTCTATCCACTAGAAGTGGAACATTCTCCTCCCCCTCCTCCTCCTAGTAGAGGACACCAAGAGAGAGATCACAAGATGTAGGGTTAGAGAAAGCTTGCGGAGGACACCAGGAGAGAGAGCTTGCAGAGGGCACCGACCAGGAGAGAGATCTAGTGAAGAGAATGGTAAGTCTTTGAAAATACGTCTCTGTATTCTCATAAAATTCCTTAGGGTGATCAATGATGTCTTGAGCTTGGAATTCATTATGAATGTGGAGGATAATAGTGGCGTCCATGTTGATCATTCCCAACTTTCGTAGAGCTCCCATTTGATCTTGAACCAGTGAAAAGGGCCCTTGAGTCTACGCCATACAAATATTATCCTCTTGAAGAAAAATTTATAACCCTAATATTATGATGGTTAAATTTATAACCACAAGGGAGGATTCCTTAGTGACCTCAAGGGATCGAATAACAAGTTTGATAGACAATCCTACCGGACCCTATATTAATCACCTGTTAGTTGGTCTAGGTCTAGGATTTGTAAGGTGATTGTTGTCATCAAATTGTCCAAAAACTCTTAGAGTAAAGTTACATGAGAAAAATTCCCAACATAATAGGATACTAGAAAGAGACACTATGGTAATCATTATGAGCTTGATGTGATACTAATAGGATACTAGTAATGAACTAGTGCTACATCTTGATTGACTGACTATTTATGTCATTAATGGTTTTATAGGACATACAAGAAAATAGTTATTTGTCAGATCTATCTTCATTGAGTGAGGGAAGTTCAGGTAGAATAGAGGAAAGTGAGACATCTAGTAGGTCTAACAAGCAGATATCATCTAGAGGTGAGAAGATCAGAAGAAAATTCCATAAACGCATGGATTTGTTTCTTGTGAAAGGGGGATCATGTTCTTATGATCATGAGAGCATAGACGACATCGAGGTGCCCTTGAGGTACAAACATATAGTGAAACAATGGGTACCCAAGGATCCAGCTTCCCCAGGGTCTAATGCTCAAGCTTCCCCAAGGTACTCTTGGCTCCATGAGGAACTTCGATACAAAGGCTATCTGTATTTAAGTAAACAATCAAAGCTTAAATCCATGGTACTTTCTTAGCTTCATGCTACACCCACAGCAGGGCACTTCGGGTTCACTAAAACCTATGACAGGGTCAAACGTTCCTTTTTTGGGGATGGTATGAAACATGACATTCATAATTTTGTAGATGAATGTGACGTGTGTCAACGCAACAAGGGAGAAACAGTCAACTTGTTGGGCACACTAAAACCGCTCCTGATTCCACCAGCTATTTGGAAGGATATCTCTATGGATTTTATTATCGGCTTACCCAAATCGGGAAATAAATCTGTCATCATGGTGGTTGTTGATCACCTTTCCAAGTATTCTCATTTCTGTGCCCTTCAACACCCGTTTAAAACATCCACGGTGGCTCAAATATTCATGGATAAGGTCTTCAAGCTTCATGGTATGCCACACTCTATTGTTTCTGATCGCAACCCAAATTTCACAAGTAATTTTTGGCAAGAACTATTCAAGATACAAGGAACATAATTGCATCTCAGCACAACTTATCATCCCTAGACTGATGGCCAAACAGAAGTTGTCAACAAGTGTTTGGAAACATATTTGAGGTGTTTTGCCTCGAAAAATAAAAATCAGTGGGCTCAATGGTTACTCCTAGCTGAATGTTGGTACAACACTTCATACCATATAGCTACACACATGACTCCTTTTGAAGTGGTATATCGATAGAAGCCACCTTCAGTTCTCTCATACTTACCAGGTGCCTTGAAGGTCCAGGAGGTTGACCTAACACTTACAGCTCTAGAGGTTATTCTCCATACCCTCAAAGAGAATTTGGTCATGGAACAGAATTGCATGAAGCAACAAGCAGATCAAGGTCGCTCTGAATGTCAATTTGCAGAAGGGGATCAGGTGTTTCTTCGACTGCAACCTTACAAGAAAACTTCCCTCAAGGTCGAGCATTGTCAGAATCTAGCGCCCAAATTTTATGGTCCTTATACCATGCTCAAGCATGTGAGACAAGTCATCTATCAGTTAGCTTTTCCCAACCATTCTAAGCTACATCCTATTTTTCATGTTTCATGCTTAAAGAAGGTGATTGGAGCTAAGTGCCAAATTCAAACCAACCTTCCAAGGTTAGCTGAAGAAGGATCCATTTGGCTACAACCAGAAGCAGTTTTGGACCAACGTGAGTGTCACCTACGTCAGAAAACCATCATGGAAGTGCTAGTCCAGTGGAAAGATACAACTCCAACAGAGGCCACTTGGGAACCAACTACCATTCTGCAACAATTTCCTCATCTCAAGCCTTGAGGACAAGGCTTTTTTTAAGGGGGCGGGCATGTTAGGGTCCTAACTCGCACATAGGTAGAACAATATATTTGGATGTAATAAAGGTCAATATTAATAAGTCCTTTCAATAAAATAGAATAAGGCAAATGTAAGAAGACCTAATAGAAGCTTCTGCTTCTAGAAGGATCTTCCTCTAGATGCTTCTTTTTAGTATAAATAGGAGTCGAGCGTATGGGAACCCTAGCTTGGATATTATTGTAATAGAGATCTACTTAACTGAAGGTTGCCCCCTCAAAGAGGCATGTGAACATTTCTTTCAGATTCAAAGTGTTATTTCTGTTGTTTTTCTTATATCATTTCCATGTTATTGTGGTGAATGTTCTAGTTATATTGTTGTTATTCTTCCATTACTAGCATTTTATTTCTGTTCTGCATACATTTTATCTCTGGTATATTACAAGTGGTATCAGAGCACTTTCCTCGGTAGAAAATGTGGGTTAATTTTTTTTTAGGGTAGAGACATATTCCGACATCTTTAAGCCACAAAGATCTGTCATTACATGCATAAACCCGCAGTTGAGGGATTCATACACACAGGAAATACAAGTGGTGCTTAAGAGCACATATGTTGGCCACCCTTGTAACCCCTGTTGGTACCCCTTCGAGTGGTAGCGCATCAGACAACACCTGTGTATGGATCGGCCTAGATTACCTGAAGCCCTCTTTATATAAACCGATCGGTTGCCTGACTTCTATAGTGTCACTGAGAACAACACTCGAAAATATACTCTCTAGTACCTGGGTAGTCGAGTAGTACAACTAAGGGTATGGTCTATCCTCCTTAGTTAGTGCCCTGAGATATTGGGCTGGGTACTACTGTTGGACCCCACACGTATATCAGAGAGCTATAACACAGGGCAAACCCTTGTCTGTAGAACCCTTGAATACCTAACCCTTGGGGACATAAACATAAAGAAATTAAAACAGACAAGATCTATTGCCACACAACTGTGTTCGGTTTGCCAAGTAAATACACATTTCTTTTTGGTTAAGCATTTGCGCATTTCCTCTCTGTAGTATTATTCAGACCAGACATTAAAAAAAAAAAAAAGTCTGGAAATTTTTTCACCATTATTTCAGACCTATTCCATTGGATTCATCTCTTCTCCCTTATCACATTCATCCATATCATTTTTTTGGAAAAAAAATATGTTTTTTTACCCCGCTCGCCCCTTTTCAGTTCCCCCATCCTCATGGCCCATACTCGTAGCCAAGACTTGGAAGCTCACTTCAGCACCTTGCAATCTAGTCTCATTGAGACCCAACAAGAAGTGAAACAACTCAGTGCCAATGTTGTTGCCATCAATACAACCATGCAGTCCTCAATGTGTGAAATCAAACAAGACATCACCACCCAGCTTGAATCTGTCTTTTCGACACTCTGCACCAAATTTCATATCCCTACAGATAACCCTTCCTCTTCCTCACTCCCACATACTGAAGGTGACCATTCCTCTCATTCCCATACCTTGCAGAACCATCACTTTCAACGTGACCTACACCTTCCACGGGTGGATGTGACCAAATTTGATGGCTTGGACCCCACTGGTTGGGTAACCCAAATGGAACATTACTTCTCTTTATACATCATTACAGATGACTTGTCCAAACTTCGGTATGGTGTTCTCCATCTAGATCAAGAATGTTGGCAATGGTGGAAATGGAGAAAAAATTCTCGTCAAGGGTATATTGCTTGGACACAATTTGTGGCAGAGCTTTATGAACACTTTGACACTGACACCAACCATTTGGGCTGTTTGACAAAAATGAAACAATTAGGAACAGTGAAAGACTTTATAGCTACCTTTGAGCGCCTGGATTTTGGGGACAGTGCAACAATTTCCTCATCTCAAGCCTTGAGGACAAGGTTGTTTTTAAGGGGGCTAACATGTTAGGGTCCTAACCCACACATAGGTAGAACAATATATTCAAATGTAATAAAGGTCAATATTAATAAGGCCTTTCAATAAAATAGAATAAGGCGAATGTAAGAAGACCTAATAGAAGCTTCTGCTTCTAGAAGGATCTTCCTCTAGATGCTTCTTTTTAGTATAAATAGGAGTTGAGGGTATGAGAACCCTATCTTGGAAATTATTGTAATAGAGCTCTTCTCAATTGGAGGTTTCCCCCTCAAAGAAACCCATGAACATTGCTTTCAGATTCAAAGTGCTATTTTTGTTGTTTTTCTTATATCATTTCCGTGTTAGTGTGGTGAATGTTCTAGTAATATTGTTGTTATTCTACCATTACTAGCATTTTATTTCTATTCTGCATGCATTTTATATATGGTATATTACATCATCATTACACGGTTTTGGGATATTTTACATGGATGGTTCAAAGGTCTATTACGACGGATTAACTGAATTGATGGAGTATGTCGGACCCTGTTATATCTACAAATATTGGATACGAATAGTCCAATATACAAAAAGTATGCGAAGATATGGCTTGGCTGCAAATTATGCACAGCTAAAAAACAATGATCAAAATAAAGGGGCAACTATCTACATTGATGGAAGGCAAAAGCAATGGGGAATATTACAGGGTTTATAAACAGTACATGACCCACGACCACAAATAAGCGACCCAATTGCGTATTTGAGGGGTGTGAAGGAAACCATGTATTCCTATGTGCAATAAAATCAATAGTTGTAGGGGAAGAGATATTGATTGATTACAATTTGAATTGAATAGATAAAGATGTTGATATTATGGGGGTGGTACGTATACTAATTTACCCAACCTGTAATCAATGACTCGTATTTTATTATTTTCATTATGTTCTATTTTTGTTATCAACAAGTGAATTTATCATAAATTTGAATTTATTTCTCATGATAATGATCACTGTTCTAATTTTACTGTAATGTGGCAAGATAATCATGGTAAATCAATATCGGTCTCAGAACAGGTAAATGAACAACAATTTTTGAATTGCATTTAATGTGCATTTCATTTCTGTGGCGATCAATTATTTTATTTGTTTAAATAACTGGATTATCATTTATTTTGTCGAATATGTAGTCGGTGAGACATGATGTTGATGATTATTCGCTCGCCGAAAGGGATTTGTATGAATCCCCTGACCCTATGATTTTAATAAGAAAAATGATCAATAAAGAAAACAAGGAACTAACTCACTTGTTAAATATTCTAGATCAAACTCTTGAGGTCGAAGAAAGGATCAAAGAAGTTATGACAAGTCTTAATACATATAAGGTAATAACCATAATTTCAAGTTGTTTTATTTTTATGTCATAAGATCAATTATGAAAGATTGATTTTAAAATTTTACATTATCTAAACGAAAAAATGTTTTCTTTATTATATAGAAATTTTTGGATCTTGTTGACACCGACATGCATGGCATTGGTAGTAGTGGCACTGCATAGACGCCACAGGGTCCCAACGTAGGCCCTCGTATAGCTACCAGGACGCAGCTATTCAGATGTCCACCTTCCACACCATTAGGTGGGAGCCACGACACACCCATCGAGGAAGTGCCCACACGGGTAGGCTCTGGAGCTAGTGATGGAGATGAGGTTGATGATTTTACAAACTATATGGTTGATTTTCCTAAGGAAAGACGTGTGACCAGCACATGGACCCTTAAGGGCACCTTTATGGTCAATGAGGAAGGGATTTCATTAAAGAAGGTTAAAGTCCCAGGTCATTTTTAAAATTTTATTTTTTTCATGTTCTCTATGTAGACAAATATAAATCATCTAAATTATTATTTTTAAATTAATAATCATATAATCATTTTGTGTGTAGGGAACAACGATTTTTATAGGTCCTTGGAGAATAAGGATTTGCTGATTTTTGGGCCCACCATACGGGAGAGGTGGAATTCCCAGAATTCCAACCTCAAAAAAGAATTGATGGATTATCTAGAAAACCTTTTTGGTGTATATACTTTTAATAAGACCTTGGCCATGGCCGCAGCTGGACAATATTTAAAATATATGCAAGAAACATATAGGAATCACTTGAAAAAAAATGATAGGTACGAGCGTCCTTTGATGATTCCAGAGAGGTAGTGAAAGGCCCTCATTGAGGACGCAAAAGAGAAGAAATTGACAGATGAAGGAAAAACACCCTCTGGTCCCAAAAGGTAAATTACAATTTCAATTGAATACCTTCAATGTTTTTTAGATGTAAATAAACCTGTGGTATATATTAACATACTTTAAACTTTTGATGATAGGTTGATTGACACGTCAAAGGCCACAAAATCAAGGCTTTCCAAATGTGACCAACACAAGCGAGGTCAGGACGGTTACTTGAAGTTGCAGTCACGAATTGTAAGTACCTAAATATCTTATTTGTATCGCCCTAAAACTTTTAGGTAATTCCAATGAATAACATAAAAAATACATACTCTTATGCAATGCAGGGCGACGAATTTGGTACTGAAATCACGGAGGAAGACCTCAAGCTTGGTTACAAGTACGGATATAAAGAGGTAGTTCAACACCGAAAAAGCTTGGGGCAGATACCAAGAACCACTTTGTAGGATAAGGTAAATAAAATTAAATCAACATTAACCTTTATTATTAAAATAATATAGTCATTTTGGATATTATTAATATTTACAACTTTCTTTTAATCAAGGGAGTAGCATTGTCAACAAATGCACTAGTCCTATTGGAGAGAAGTGCATTGATAGCAACTTGCAACCAGAAGATAATTTTGATCTCATTTAGTCCCAATTTTCCACGGAGGTGCAGCTGCACGATGGTGCTACGACTGAGCTAGCACATGATGGTAATATGGTTGTATTTTAATCATATACTTAATAATTTCATAGTTATACATTTTGTACTTCTATTTTTTTTTACTTATACATTTATGATTGTCATTATAAAATTTGTGGTCTTAATGGTAGAGAATGTTGTACTTGAGGCTAGTACAGTTGAAGAGGAGCATGCGGGGGCAACCATTCCAACGGTGTTGACTAGTGCACTAGGTAAATAGTTACATTGCATGTGTTTTTTTTAATATTACTGAACTATTTCAATGATATTTAAAAAATGGCCATTTAAATTTTGTATTTTCTTCTTTTGTAGGTGATGCCTCATCACAACGACCTCCATTACACCGTGAGTACCCCGTGACTAGGTGTGCTCTGCGTGATTGGACACAATCACAATCAAATTTTGAAGAGCACCCAGAGAACGAAGATGTAGATATTGATGAAATGATTAGGAACTATAGGGCTAAGAAGAAGAGGTATGATAAAAGTACTAAATGATGATGTACATGAATATTTTAATATTTTAATATGTTTGTTTTTTATGTAAATATTTCAATAGATTTATATGTTGGGTATTGGGGAATTGAGAGTGNNNGGGGGAGTGGCCATAAGAGCTTCTTCCTTCACGTGGTTGTCCCTATTCAGTAGAGAATAATTTATTGGAGTCATTTAATCTTGGAGCAAACCTCCCTCGATCCAACAGAGCAACAACAAAGTCAATGTTGACTTCATTGTTGCTACTTCAAATCAAGGGAGGCAGTTTGATAAAATATTAGACGCGTGGCTCCAATAAATTATTCTTGAAACCAAGAGGAGATCATTCAGGTATGTTCTGACACTCTCGTAAAAATTCATATTAGAGTAAATAATGGGCTACAAATATTACTTGTATTGATTTTTTAGATATTTATGGATGTTGAATGATTTTGGCAGGTAATTTAAGATATTTCTTCATCGATTGAGTGAAGCTCAAGACTAATAGAGGGTCATATAGTAGAAGAGAAACATGTGGGGCCAACCATTCCAACTGTATTTTTGACCAGTTCATCAGATCATGTGTGATTGCTCCTTTCAACATATAATTTTATGTAGCCATCAATTCTAGTTATCTTAATTTAGATATGCTTATTTCTTTTTAAATATAATATAGCTAAAAATGTGTGTAGTGAATAAATGGAGCATCCTTGGCACCTACAAGTGTCAAATTGGTTAATATGGATCTATTACCAAAGCTAGTAGATATGCATTAGAATTTGTGTATTGGGAATAATATGGGGGTTGGCATGCCTTGAGAACATTGTTAATTACAATTAAACTAAGGAATGACTGTAGAAAATAAAATATTTGGAGAAATCAATTCACAGCTGGCAAAGTTAAAGCATCGTGGCCTTCTGCTCAATTATGATTTCTTTATGTGTTACTTATATTCCTCTAATGTGCATGCAATGGAAAACTACTGCAATTTTCCTCTCCTTTTGATGAAAACAACTGAGACACAGTCATCTTCTCAATCAGTTTGCTAGTTATTATGCACTCAAAAATTGTGAGGTAGCTGCTATTGTAGTGCATAAACCATTGTTCATGCGAGGCAGGTTTTGTACAAATTTTCTTCTTAACAATTTTATTTTTCTCTACTCATGGTTTCAAATTTTTTTTCTACGTAAGGCACATAACAGATATGGGCTTTCTTCTTTTATTTTTCCTTGTTCTTCTCTTTCACCAAATACTGAGAATGACTAAGACCAAGTTCTAAGATTGTCTCAATGTTTTATAGACTTCTCTTTTCCAAAAGTAAGTTTGTAATCTGTGTGCAAGTTTTATATGTTTCTTTAGAGCAAGTCGTGCCCATAATAATTGTTGGAGAATGATATGGTTGTGTAGAACCTAGGTGAATATATAGGGAATTGGAAAAAAAAAATAGATCCTAGGATAAATATGGTAAGAATTCAAGATTGTGGTATGTTGACAATCCAACATGAAATGAGGCCTAATCTTCACACCTCAATTCCAAAAACTGATATGGATTCAAGTAGGTGAGATGAGAAACCCAAGGCTTTTCACATTATATGGATTATGATTATACTTGAGAAAATAGGAGAGAGAATAGAAGACTTATATTGATATTCTCACGATGGATGTTAACATTGGAGGTCAATACTTATGGTGAGCCTCTTGCACAATTAAAATGAATTACCAACAAACTACATAGAAGACTTAACAACATTAATAGGTTAACCACTAATATGTCCCTAACATAAATATCCGAAGATTATATATGATGACTAATGATTTACATGAAATGATCATAGTACAACTAACATAAGATGTTACCATGTCACTAACATACAATACCATCATGTACTCATCAAAACATGGCCTTCAAGACAGATTCTTCACCAACTAAAGAAGAATGTTACACTTAGCAGAAGAGGTGCCATCTTGAAATTATTTACCATCCATTCACCTAGGAGCATACGCTTTTGATGATGAATCCACAAACAATATTTGGTAAGCCACAGGGTGACTTTAAACTAGTTGGTGATGGGGAGGAGACTTAATTCAACCACAATATCTGTGCCACTTTTGACGAACTCAACCAACTTTTCAATTTGTGTTTATCACTTAGTATCTTGTTTGCCATACCTTCAACTTGCGTACAACATATTTTTTGGAAATGCTTCAAGAAGCATGCCCAAGAGACTGGATTGCATAAAACAAACATTCTTCAGCTTAGATGTCATGTTTGAGAGGTAGCTCTTTCCACAAAATCACATGAGACTTCCACCCGGCCTTGTCCCTTTGAAATCATGTCATTCAGCCTGATTCAGGTAAGGAAGACCACATCAAGAATGGGTTCTCGGTGGACATCTTAATATTCCATCAACCATCAACCTCAAAAGTGAACCAATACCACGTTGGCATAAGTACAATATTTGAATTTTCTCTTCCTCTACTCAGATGTTGGATTACTAACCCTAACATTGCCTTATAGATTTGCATGTAATAATATCATTTCCTATCGTATTATATTTACTATTGATCTTTTTTGGTCATTTATAGATACTAATATTTTATTTTGGACTCTTTCATTCTCCTAAAATTTTGCATGATCTACTTCCAGATCTTCTGCTTCATCTGAACATTCAGGACTACTTACATGTCCATCTTCTTGTTCAACACCCTTCATGTTACTTCAGCGCCCTTGTTCACTAGATGATTTCAAGCACATTGTGATGGGATTGAATTTCGTTCCTAGTAGAACACTCTCCTTCATATAATGGAAAGAAGTGTGGCCTAGTGATTTATTAGTTTCTATCCTAGCCTACTTTTATCTATCTGTCTATCTACCATTGGAGGTTGTGGTATTTGAATTTTTCTTATGAATCTTATTCACCTTGAGTTTTGACATGTACTTAGTGCATATTTCAGGGCACTTGTATATTGATTTTCCAACATAGTTTCATGATTGATATACAACATCATAAGAACAATTTTCATCATAAGGATAGACCCTGCAAACCCACAGGAAGACAATAGTATACAACACTATATGAGTAATCTATTGACAAATTCTACAACCTTTTTCGTCATCAGACAACAGTTAAAAAGGAGATGTTTTGTGGGAAGAAAATTGCCTGGAAAGTAATCTTATACACATTGGAAGCTAAATGGTAGGTAGAGAAAAGACTTTGAAAAATCTGAGGATAAGTTTCCATGGACTCCAGTAAAATTAGAACTGATTGAATGCATCACGGTTGGTTCATTTTTTTTAATCTCGTAATATTGATTCCCCTCCACCTAAGCCTCCTGATAAGTGTAGGAGTATTATATACTCGAATCTCACCCACTGAGACACCCATTCAAAGCTTGATTGTTGAAATCTAGGTGAATTTAGACTAAATTTGCATGTACAGGAAAATTCCTAGTTTGCAACGCATATTACAGGAAAATTCCTAAGTTCACTGAAAACTAGATTCAAAGGCCCTTCTAATGAATACTCACCCTAGTTTACAAACCAATATCAAGGGAAATATAGTTTCCTCAATTTTCCCTTCTGGAACAGGCCAAAAACATGTCCATTCAGGTAGCTTGTCTTCAGCAAGCCATAACTTTCTATTGGAGTGTGCGAGTGAAAAATGTTGTTTTGTTGGTTAGAAAGAAAGATTTAGATTGCTTTCAAATGAGGGATCCTATAAGAAATTTCATGGACATAGCAGAAGTTACAAGCTATGGAATTAAAGGCTCGAGTTTACTTTCTACAAAAGAAACCTAAAGATTTCAAGTATTTCTTGGAGTTCAAAGTAGAAGCAGAGCAACAAAGTGAGAAGAAGTGGGAGATGTTAAAGTCTAATTGTAGAGGAGAATATAAATCTCTTGGCATTTAATAATTACTGTAAGGAACAAGGTATCCACATATAGTTTCAGATCCATGTGGCAGAAAATACTCTTTGTATTGCAAAGGACATAAATTGCTACTGGAGAGTCAGATTGGAGTTTTCTCTTGTTGTTAGAAACTAGACTCGGAGGCAATTCAAATGAGTAATTGATGCAGGAGCATCGCTCACCTATCAAGCGAGCCAGTGCGTGGAGGCAAAGGAACAGCTGGACAACGCCAGCATTCAAATTTTGGAACATTGTAATATGACTGCGCCAAACATTAATACTTGATGTGATGAAGCGCACTTTGTATATGTAACGGACAGTGAGCGGATAAGCTCTCGTCCTTAAGTAGATGAGGCATTTATTTTAGTTTTAATGCAGGTAGATAAGAAATTAACTGTAGATTAGACAGTCACCTTTCAAGAGGGAAAACGGAGTATAGACACCCTCCCTTGGATCATTGTAACATAACATTCATTCAGCATTAGCATTGAGAGGGAGAAGAGAAGAACAGAGCAGAGAGTCTGTGAAGAACCTCCATGTATAGCCATTGAATTAATAGGAAGAGCCTTGATTCAATTCCATTGACGTGTTTGATCTCTGTGTGCTGTTGGTATTGTGCTTATGCATGTTTGCTTCTTTTTATGCTTATCTGTTATATGCTGCTTATGTAATTATGTACCAGGTTCGAAACCTGAGAGAATGAAGGATTGAGTTTCCATTGTTTCTCTGTTTAGTCCAGGAGATTCCTGCATAGGGGCAGTAGAATTCCTCCGCATAGAGTGCGTCGAGGAGGCTAAATAGTTGAACTTTCGTTCTCACTTCGTTCAGAGTGAGTTGAGTTATTCGAGTCGTGCAGGTGGGTGCCGGTCGAGTTTGAGTCTCAGTAGCAAGTCTGAGAAGGGGAAGGTTGAAGCTGTTGCGAGCGTAAGCGCACAAAACCCAGGAGACTTCAACACTCTTGGAAGTGATTGAAGACCGAGCACAAGGAGCGTGTTCGAGAAGTCTCTGAAGGAGCCCGGGTGGACAAAAGCTCAAGAGGGATAGTCCCTTTATTTCAGTTGCACAGGACGAAGGCGGCGAACAGAGGATTCTCAAGAGGAATAGAATCGATGACTTGAATTGATCAAGAAGACTCACTTCTATCGCACATCGGCAAATCGGGGTTGGTGAGTGCAAGGATCGCATGCGCGTCAAAATCGCGAAATGCGATCCCCCGATTTGATCTGAGCCGTCGATCGCTGGAGGGACAGGTGGCCCAAACCCGAAACATCAGAGTTTCAGCATTCGGGGTTTCCAACAGCAGGGGACTGGGCATCGTGGATCCACGATCCGTGAAATCCCGAAGTTGATGCGACAGCGTGGGACCCCAGAGGAATAGTGGAATACAGGTGGCGTATTCGCGTGGGACTGTCGTTTCGGTACTCGGGGTTTTGGTATATAAGGGTTCGGCATCGAGAGTAGCGATACCCCGAGGTTGACCGTTGACCATCGGGGATCGGGGTTTCGGTGTTTGATTGCATGGGAATAGTGCTACAAGTCTCGCGATATCGCGAGGTCCGATCTCCCGATACATGAAGGAGACATTGTCGAGAAGACTGTGGGTAAGAAATTCCCGAGGGATTTGGAAGAGCATTAACTCTTCGGGGGCGAAAGAGAGAAGGTCTTGGTGGGCGACCGTGCTCGCAGAGGGGCAGGTTGCGTCAAAGTGGTATCAGAGCGGGATTTGGAAGTTCTCTTTGCTACGGTAGTGGAGAGAAGTGAAATATGAAATGCCGCCCAGAAGAGAGAGACAGTCGCCTGATTGTGAGGACAGGGATGCTCGAAGAAGGGGTAGGCCAGCACGCAATGCTGAAATGGAATGCCAAATATGAGATCTCAGGGCGAGACTCGAAGATATGGAGACTATCCAAAGGCGTGGAGCCGACGCGGGAGAGTTCAGCGATCCTGAGATTGAAGAGGAAGCTGGACATGATGAAGGAGAGGTCTCAGCAGAAGATGCCTCGATGAAAAGGTTAATCAAAGCCATTTCGAGGATGAGCTCGAAGACAAAGATGGACATCCCGACCTATGAGGGGAGTCTAGACGCTGAAGAGCTGTTGGATTGGATCCGAGCGCTCGACACCTACTTCGATTATGAGGACATCGAAGAGGACAAGAAGATAAGGCATGCAGTCACGAAGCTGAAAGGACATGCAGCCTTATGGTGGGATGAGCTGCAGGTAGACAGGTGTTCCAAAGGCAAACCGAAGATCAAAAGATGGGATCGGATGATCGCCAAGATGAAGGCGAAGTTCATTCCGAGGGACTACCAGATCACTCTGTTCAGGCGCATGCAGAACCTGAGACAGAAGTTGATGACGGTGAAGGATTACACCGAGGAATTCTACAGGCTCAACATTCGGGCTGGTCATCGGGAGAGTGATGACGAAAAGGTGGCAAGATACCTGAATGGCCTCAGGTATGATATACAGGATGAACTGAGCATGCTTACCATCCGCACAGTTGAGGATCCGTATCAGATGGCTCTGAAAGCAGAAGAAAAGTTGAGCAACAAACAAGGTCAGCGAGGGCGAGGCAGAAGCCAGCCTAGAGGAAAAATTGTTGTTCAGGAACGAACACAGAAGCCCAAGGAGGATTGGAAGAGGCCTCAGGGTAGAGCTGAGAGAGGTGGAACCTCACAGCAGAGACAGAAAAGTGTTGAGCCGAGGAGACAGCAACCAGTTCAGAAGGGAGATTATTCTGATGCCAACACATTTCCTCGCACCCGAGGTAGAGGACGAGGCAAAGGAGGAGTGATCACATGTTTCACGTGTGGCAAAGACGGTCATAAAGTCGTGGACTGTCCAGAGAGGGAAATGGATGGAGGGAGAACTCACATCACTGAGGCGCAGAGACGCGATGTTGAGTCAGAAGATGCTGACAGCGGAAGATCGCTTGGGATGCATAAGATTCTTTTGACACCTGAGAAAGAGGTGGACAACTCAGTGCAGAGGAGCAGACTGTTCAGGACGGCTTGCACAGCTAAGGACCGAAAATGCAAAGTCATCATTGACAGTGGGAGCACTGATAATCTCATTGCAGCTGAGATGGTCGAAAAGTTGGAGCTGGAAACAACTAAGCACCCGAGTCCATATAAGGTCTCGTGGTTACAAAAAGGACACCGGGTAAGTGTCACTAAACAGTGCTTAGTTAAATTTAAAATTGGGAATTATCATGATGAGATTCTGTGTGATGTCATTCCCATGGATGTATGCCACATACTGCTGGGTAGACCATGGCAGTATGATAGAAATGTTGTTCATGATGGGAGGATGAACACATACACCTTGGAGAAGGATGGGAGACTCCATAGGTTGTTGCCGATAAAAGATAAAGAGGTAAAACCAGAAGTTAGCAGCACAATACTTCTCATGAGTGGGAAAGAGCTTCTCACAGAGCTGGAGAAGGATGAGGATCCATAGTTCTTTGTTGTCAGGAAGCCGAGGGTTGTTCTGACAAGCACAAGAGTGGACGACTTGCCGGAGGAGATTCAACAACTGCTTGGAGAGTTTGATGACATCATCGTGGACGAACTACCTTGTTCGTTGCCACCGATGAGGAGTGTGAGTTACCATATCGATCTCATACCCGGAGCAAGTTTGCCGAATAAGGTAGCGTACAGGTTGACACCTCAAGAGAACGAGGAAGTCAAAAGTCAGGTACAGGATCTGCAAGACAAGGGACTAGTGAGGGAGAGTCTGAGTCCATGTGATGTTCCGAAAGTACTGAGTCCAAAGAAGGATGGAGGCTAGAGGATGTGTACAGACTCCAGGGCGATAAATAAGATTACCATCAGGTACAGGTTTCCACTGCCGAGGATGGATGACTTGATGGACAGCCTGAGTGGGGAAAATTACTTCTCCAAGATAGATCTCAAGAGCGGATACCATCAGATCCGAATGAGAGAGGGAGATGAATGGAAGACGACATTCAAGACAAACGAGGGTTTGTACGAATGGCTGGTCATGCCGTTTGGGCTGACAAACGCACCAAGCACATTTATGCGGCTGATGAATGAAGTCCTACGGGAATTCATTGGCAAATTTGTGGTAGTATATCTGGATGATATTTTAATTTTCAGCAAGACTAGAGCTGAGCACTTGAGGCATTTGGCCATTGTGATGAGAAGGCTACAGCAGGAGAAACTGCTGATTAATTTGAAGAAATGCTCGTTTATGCAGATGGAACTCATATATCTGGGCTTCGTTATATCGGCGAATGAACTAAAGATGGATCCTGAGAAGGTCGAAGTGATCAGGAATTGGCCATCGCCGAGAAATGTTTTCGAGGTAAGGAGCTTTCACGGATTGGCAAGCTTCTACAGAAAATTCATTAGGAATTTCAGCGGAATCAGTGCTGCAATGATGGATACGGTCAGGAAGCGGCATAAAAATTTTCAGTGGACAGCCGAGGCTGAAAAGAGCTTCAATTTGTTGAAGCGGAAGATAACCGAGAAGCCAATTCTGGTGCTGCCGGATTTTCAGAAAACCTTCCAGGTGAAGTGTGACGCCAGCGGGTATGCTGTTGGAGGGGTTTTGAATCAGGATGACAGACCTGTTGCATATTACAACGAGAAGCTGGATGATGCAAAGCTGAAGTACTCCATGTATGACAAAGAATTCTATGCCATCATACAGGCATTGAAGAAGTGGAGGCATTACTTGATACCCAAAGAATTTGTGTTGTACAGCGATAATCACGCATTGCAATTCGTGAGTCAGCAGGAGAAGTTGAATCAGAAGCATGCGAAGTGGGTAGAGTACATGCAGAATTTCACGTTTGTGATCAAGCACATTTCAGGGACTGCGAACAAGGTGGCTGATGCCTTGAGCAGGAAATGTTTATTGCTGCGGGAGTTCAGGGTCAAAACCTTGGGTTTTGAAAATCTGAAAGATATGTATTCACGTGAAAAAGATTTTGGCGAGGCATACGAGGCAGCCGAGAACCCAGTTCTCAGGGATAGGAGTCCATGGATTGTTGTTCAAGGGCAATCAACTGTGCATTCCAGATTGCTCTATGAGAGAGAATTTGGTTAAGGAAAAGCACAGCGGAGACTTAGCAGGTCATTTCGGGCATGACAAAACATTCGCAAAGCTGAGCGAATATTATTATTGGCCGGGCATGCGTGCAGATGTAAAACGATTTGTTGACAGGTGCAAAATATGTCAACATGCTAAGGGCCGAAAGCAGAACACAGGGTTCTATCAGCCGTTGCCCATACCCGAGAGGCCATGGGAAGCCATTAGCATGGATTTTGTTTTAGGATTGCCGAGAACGCAGAGAGGTGTGGATTCCATTTTTGTAGTGGTGGATAGGTTCTTGAAGATGGCACATTTTATCCCATGTCACAAGACAAGCGATGCCACACACATCACAAATTTGTTTTTTAAAGAGATTGCGCGATTGCATGGATTGTCGAGAAGCATAGTCTCGGATAGGGATACGAAGTTCATAGGTCATTTTTGGAGGACGCTATGGAAGAAACTGGGAACTGACTTAGCATTCAATTTTTCTTACCATCCGCAGACAGATGGGCAGACCGAAGTAGCCAGCATAAGCTTGGGAGATCTGTTGAGAAGCCTGGTGACCGAGAATCACACCAGTTGGGATCAAATCCTACCACAGGCCGAATTTGCGTACAACGATTCGGTGAATCGAAGTACAGGCAAGAGCCCATTTCAGATTTTGTATGGGACACAGCCGAGAGGAGTGTATGAGCTCAGGGAGCTAGAACAGGCTGAAACTAGCAGCGCGAGGGCTGGAGAGTTCGCGGAGGCGATGAAGGAACTTCATGTGGAAGTGAAGCAGCGATTGCAGAAGACGAATCAAGAGTACAAGCGCAGAGCCGATCAGAGAAAGAGGCAGCTCCAGTTCGAAGTTGGGGATATGGTTCTGGCACACTTGAGGAAGGAGAGGTTCCCAAGGGGAACATATAACAAGCTCAAAATGAAGAAAATCGGGCCATGTAGAATTCTGAGTAAATTCGGCGAGAATGCATATGAGCTTGAATTGCCCGAGGGCATCGAGATATCTCCGATTTTCAATATTTCGGATTTATACCCCTACAGGATGGAAGGAACAAGCACTGGAACAGGCGAACCAGTGATCCAGTGGCAGAAGCAGTTGCCAGTTGCACAGAAGCCTGAGATGGAGTGCATACTGGATAAGCGAGCAAGTAAGAGAACCAGGAGAAAGCAGTATTCTGAATACCTGGTAAAGTGGAAAAATCACCCAGTGGAGGATGCCAGCTGGGAAACCGAGGCGATAATACAGAAACACGGGCAGACTGTGCAGGAGCTCATGAGCAGGAGCCCATGAAATTTTTTGAGCCGAGGAGTATGATGCAGGAGCATCGCTCACCTATCAAGCGAGCCAGCGCGTGGACGCAAAGGAACAGCTGGACAGCGCCAGCATTCAAATTTTGGAACATTGTAATATGACTGCGCCAAACATTAATACTTGATGTGATGAAGTGCACTTTGTATATGTAACGGACAGTGAGCGGATAAGCTCTCGTCCTTAAGTAGATGAGGCATTTATTTTAGTTTTAATGCAGGTAGATAAGAAATTAACTGTAGATTAGACAGTCACCTTTCAAGAGGGAAAACAGAGTATAGACACCCTCCCTTGGATCATTGTAACATAAC
>ML796339.1:294650-319280 GCA_009831015.1 Picea engelmannii
TGGAATTCATCAACCCTTGGAATGTGGAAGGTGCATTTGTAAGGCCAAAAGGCATGACCAAAAATTCATAATGGCCTTCATGAGTTCAGAATGTTGTTTTTGGGATATCTTCTTCCTTCATTATGATCTGATGATACCCTGAAAAAAGATCCAATTTTGTGAAATAGATTGCTCGATGTAGTTCATCTAACAATTCATAAATGATGGGAATGGGAAACTTATCTTTAATAGTGATATTGTTGATCCATCTATAATCTGGACACATATGCCATGAGCTATCTTTCTTGAATACCATTACCACTGGTTCAGAGTAAGAACTTTGGCTAGGTCTAATAATTCCAGCCGCTAACATTTCTTCAACCATGAACTCTATTTCACTCTTTTGGGAGTAAGGGTATTTGAATGGCCTGATGTTAGGAGGAACACTCCCAAGAATTAGGTGAATTTCATGATCATGATTTCGAGTGGGTGGAAGACCTTTGGGAATATCTTAAAATACTTTGGAATGCTTATCAATGATCCTTTGGATATCTTGAGGAATAGATGGCTTAGATGTTTGAACATCTAGTGAACATAGTTGTGCAATAATTCCTTGATGCCCCTTTTTCAATAATTTTGTCATGCCGTTAGAGCTTATCACCTTACCGGGTTTCCCTGTGATACCTCTTAACTCAATTGCTTTTCCTTCCAATGAAAATTTCATGAAAAGTTCTTGAAACTTAAAAGCTATTGTTCCTAATGATTGTAACCATTGGATTCCTAGTACATCTACACCACCTATCGGTATAGAAATCATTGGGATATTCATTACATATTCCCCCATAGTAAGATTGATCTTATTTCATTTTCATGAGAAATTGATAGTTCCTCCATCTGCAATCATTACTTGAAACTCTGGCACTGGATATACAAAGAAATTGAGATCTTTGGCTAATTTATAGTGGATGAAATCATGAATACTACCAGAATCAATTAAGACTATTACCTTTTTCTTTTTAATGTATCCTTCGATCTTGAGGGTTTGAGGAGTGATAATTCCAACCAATGCATTACACGATATCGTGGGAGTCAAGTATCACTTTTGAACCTTGATTTTGAGGTGGTTCTGCTAGACAATATTTCTTATGTTGTATCTCCCAAGTTTCAGACCTTTTGGGTATGAAACTTTATTTTATGTAGTTCTCTGATATTTCTTCTTTGCAATTCCACAGGTCTGATCAAAATTGGATGTGCCAAGTGGAATTTATGGTAATTTCCCCACAACTTGTCAATTTTTGGCCTTTCCAGGAGATCTCACTTGTATAGTAGTGTGCCCTGCACAAACTAATTGATATAAAATTCTGAAAATCACACCCAAAATACTATAGCCTGTCCAAGATCCAATGAAACCAGTCCCACTCAATTTGGATACTCTAGGAAGAATTTATGATTGTTTTACCTGGAACACCTTCTTGAGACTAGTTAATAGGACTAGTCAGATACCCTATCTTACACAGGGTGTATCTACAAATTTATGATGACCCAGAAGCTTAAAGTTTTACCACAGATACCTTACTATTGTTTGTAAATAGCCTATGGAGTTTAGGGTCTGAAACGTTACATAAAATTTTTTATAGCGAAAATTATGCAATGACTCAGTTCAAGATGATTCCAGGACCCTATCTTGTACAGGTTGTATCTCCGAAAGTGTAAGGCCTCAGGAGCTGAATTTTGAACCCAACATACCTTGATCTGTCTACTAATTATCCTCCAAGATGTTCCTTCTGAAACATTGTAGAAAAAATGTTATAGTGAAAATTCCAAGGTGTCTCAGATGTAGCAGTGAAACCCCAAGACCTTGAGCTCTGATACCATATGTTAAGAACCAAATATCAATATAGCATAGAAAAACCTCAGAAAAAGTACCCAAAGCCTTGAAAAAGAGATAATTTCAGATAATAATCCTCTTCAAGGGGGCAACCTCCTTTTACCCCACTTAAATGTTCAAGTAAAAGATGATTCAAAATGAAAATGTCTCCTTGGTATATATAGGAGACTAGGAGGTATAATTACAATGAATGGCCTAAAGCCGACATAAATAAAATAACATTACTAATATAATGTGCCCCAATTAATGGGTAATGAGACAATATTAGGGCTTAACATAGATATAATTAGACATGTCAATTGGGTGTATCTCAAGTGACTTAGAAAAACGTTTTTTTCCTCCCTAGCCTGGGTTCAAATCCCTCTTTGTGACATGTTTTCCCTCTTCATGAGTGAATTTTTGACTGGGCGGGGTTTCAGATGAAGATGCTAACATAGCCGAGTGCAACATTGGCACACCGGAGGAGCCTAAGTTTGTCAAGTTTTCAAGGAATTTGACCGGAGAACAGAGGGCCGAATATACTAAGTTGTTGAGAGAGTTTGCTGATGTGTTTGCATGGACCTACGAAGACCTCAAGACATATGACACATCCTTCATTGAACACAAGATCCCACTGAAGGAACAGGTTAAGCCATTTAGGTAGAAGCTAAGACTGATAAATCCCATGTTGTTGCATGTCATGGAGAAAGAAGTGAAGAAGTTGTTAGAGGCCCAGATCATCGTCCCCTTGAGATATTCTGAATGGGTGGCCAATTTGGTTCCGGTAAGAAAGAAAAGTGGAGAAATCAGGCTTTGTGTCGATTTTAGGAACCTGAACAAGAGCTCAAAGAAAGACAATTATCCCCTGCCCAACATGGAACACATATTGCAGAGGGTAACCGATGCATCTAGGATTTCCATGATCGACGGTTTTCTGGCTACAATCAGATATCTGTCATGCCTGAAGACAGAGAAAAAATGGCCTTCACCACTCCTTGGGGCACATTCATGTATGCCAAAATTCCTTTTGAGTTGATGAATGCAGAAGCCACATTTCAGCGAGCCATGGACATAGCCTTCATCGGGGAGAAAGATAAGTTCATGGTGATCTATCTAGATGACATAACAATATTCTCCAGGTCTGACAAAGAGCACTGTCGTCACCTGAGAAAAGTTTTTTCGAAGTGTCATAGGTTTGGCCTTTCCCTAAATCCCAAGAAATCTTTGTTTGCTATGAAGGAAGGGAAGTTGTTAGGTGATATAGTAACAGCAGAGGGAGTAAGGATTGATCCTAGCAGGATAGAGGCAATTCAGACCCTGTCACTTCCCAGATCCAAGAAGGAAGTTTAGGCCTTTTTGGGGAAGATTAATTTTCTGAGGATATTCATTTCAAATTTTGTTGAGCTGGTGAAACACATCACAGCCATGCTCAGGAAGGGAAACGAAGTGAAATGGACTATTGAACCCAGGGAATATTTTGTCCAAATAAAAATGGCATTGACCAAGGCACCTGTGTTGATCAGTCCTGACTATTCCAAAGATTTCCTAATTTTCTCTTTTGCTTCTTTTGATACAGTAGAAGTGGTCTTGTTGCAGAAAAATGAGGAAGGGCGAGAGGAACCCATTGCCTTCTTCAGCAAGGCATTGAGATATGCAGAAGTCAGGTATGAAATCATGGAGAAGCAATCCTACACCTTGGTGAAATCTCTCAAAGCTTTCAGAGTTTATCTCTTGCATTCAAAAGTGACTGCATTCGTTCCTTCAGCCTCTGTGAAGGACATCCTTGTACAGCCCGCCATAGACGGGAAGAGGAGTAAGTGGATAGCCAAGATCCTGGATTTTGACTTGGAAATAAGGCCTACCAAATTGATCAAAGGTCAAGGCTTAGCCAAGTTGTTGGTTGAAGCTAATTGCAAGGATTTGGGGGTAGATTTCATTAATTCACAATCAGAAAATCAGCAGAATCAGTTGTCCGGCGTAGACCTAAACAGAACCCATGTTGGCTCGATGTCCTTGGTATAAGGATGTCATATATTTTATGTAGGAGTTGTGACCTTTGGATGGCCTGCAAAGGGATAAAGCGAGATCCCTGAAGCTCAAGTTAGTCAGATACTTCCTTGTTGATCAAATTTTATACTAGAAAGACCCCCTGAGGCTGATTTTAAAATGCATGGATCCATAAGAGGCCGACAGGATCATGGTTGAATTTCACAGCAACCTATGCGGAGGGCACCATTTCTGGAAGACCACATTTCACAAAATCCTCAGAGATGGGTACTACTGGCCCACCTTGTTCGGTGATTTCTGTAGAAGAGTTAGAGGCTGTATCCCATGCCAAATATTTTCAGGAAAGCAACAACTCAAGTCTCTGCCTTTAAATCTTGTAGTTGTTTCAGGACCTTTCCAGGAATGGGGCCTAGATTTTGTTGGAGAAATCCACCCTGGTTCCAGTGGGCAGCATAGATGGATCCTGACTGCCATGGATTTATTTACTAAGTGGATCGAAGCCATCCCCACCAGGAGTGCTTCCCACAAGGTAATTATTGGATTCCTGGAAGACCTCATCACAAGATTCAGCTTCCCAAGAAAGATTGTCACTGATAACGCAACCTCTTTCAAGGCTGAGCCGTTAGTCAAGTTCTGTGAGAAATTTGGGATCAAACTGATTCACTCTACCCCATACTATCCCCAGGGCAATGGTTTGGCAGAATCCTCCAACAAAAGCCTGATAAGGATCATCAAAATATTATTAGAGGACAACAAAAGAGCCTGGAATTCGAAACTGAAATTTGCTCTATGGGCGGATTGAATGACCACAAAGAGATCTATAGGCATCTCCCCTTTCCAATTAGTTTATGGGGAAGAAGTTGTCTTCCCTTCTCAGTTATCCATTCCCGTAGCAAAATTCTTCCAGGATTATCAAGAAGAACCCAATGACATGATCAGAAGGATTCATCAACTGGTAGAAGTCCAGAAGGCCAGAGAGCAGGTAATGATTAGAATTCAGGACCATCAGCAGATGATCAAGTAGGTTTTTGATAAGAAGGCCAAGAAGGAGGAGTTCCAGATAGGAGACCTAATACTGAAATGGGATGCTCCTAATAAATACAAGGGCAAGCACGGCAAATTCGAAGCCCTGTGGATCGGGCCCTTCAAAATCTCTGAAGTTTTCTCAAATAACACATACAGGTTGCAGGATGTGGAGGGTGAAGAGGTTTTCAACAGCCCAGTAAATGGGCATTTTCTGAAGAAATATTTTTTTTAAGCCTCAGATGGCTCCTTTGTTTGTAAATATTGTCCTTTTGTTTCTTTGTTTGTTTTCATTTTTTTTTTCCGGCTTAGTGAATGACTCCATAGCCCAACAGCAAGGCACTGGAACTGAAAAATAATTCCTTAGAGCATCACGGGGATGACACTATCCCCCATGGAGCCTAATGTTAGCAACAATTTTTTTCTTGGGACACAAAAGTACCCAGGTCTGCAGGTTGCACGGGAAGCGTCCGAGCGCAGCGCGGGAGAATCTCTTTCCTGGTCAAGAGTCAAGCGAGTGGGCAGAGTTTTGTGGTCAACAGCCAAGATCCATCTATAAAGTTGATCAATGGTCACCAGGATTTCGGGGCTGCCGAGTTTCCTGAGACTTACCACAAGGGGTAGCACCCATAGTTCAAGATAGATACGGGTTGATCGATCCAGTTGGGACAGGTGGCAGCCAGTCAACATTGCGGGGATCGGTGTTTCAGGAGACAAAGGACCTCCCATTCATTGCAGCTGAAATTTTCGATCAACGAAATGTTGAGGGCACCCTTGGAGTCGAGCCTACGGTCCTAGGGTCAAGTCACATCAAGCAAGCCTGGGAATGAAGACAGCCCCTTTTAAATAACAAATGCTACCTCAACCATTCATCTTAAGGACACGCAGTGCACATCCGTTCCAGGTTGGCATTTAGGAATTCGAGGCGTAGGCGCTCCTCTTCATTTCACATCTTGAAACCTCGAACCCCGAAGTGCCGAAAACTCCCAAGTCGGACCCGCAGTATCACGGAGCATTAAGACTTCTCGGCATTTCGTTCATCGTGACTATGATGAGCAAAGATCATCCCCTTCCTATTCACGAAAGTCGAAAGCACCTTTGAGATCAAACACAAGGTCACAGCCCGTGGTCACTTGGGAAATAAAAAGAGTTGTGAAAGAGGGTCCAAAGGCATCGGATTCAGTCACAGAGAGGATCATCGCGATCTCCAGGTGCCATTGGATCTGATCTCAATCCTGTTTCTTGCTTAGAGTAAATGAAGGTGAGAAGGGGGTGGTTGAAACTTCTTCTCATTCATTAAGTTTAAGGTATGGAAGGTCTGGCAAGCTATCTGCCCGAGAGGGTCCTGTGTACCAAGATTTCCCAAAGAAGCCAGGTCGAGTCCTCAACTAGCTAGAGAGGTCTTCACATGCTAACTCAACATTTAATAGCTCAGCTACTCCCCTTGCGGGAGCCATGAGCAGTTAAGGTGGCGTATGACGAAGAATATCCGTCCGAATTTGGCTGAAGGGACACCAAGCCTCGGGTGACTGAGCACACCTCTGTTAGGTGAATTTTTCTGAGTATATAGACTCAGTCTTTTTATTTTGTAAGCATCGATGGTAGAGCGAAGCTCCCGACTGTAAAGTTTTAGTAGACATTCTAGCTTTCTGGTCATGCATCTGTATGTGAGATTTCTTATTTTATAACAAACAGTCTTTCTTACTCCATCTAAATTTTCATCTCATGATGAGAGAGTTCATGAACGACTGATTCATGCAAATTATTGCAATTATGTTATGATAAAGGATTTATTGTTGCATTATTGTATTCTCTGGTTTTTGTGTTTGAATGTAAGAAGATCTTGCGTTTAGATGCCTTCTCCTACAGTCTGTTAGAAACCAGATGTTTATGACAGACCCTTGCATTTTTCTGATACAATTCTTCCCCCTACTTACCCTTACTATGACTCGTTGTCTGAAGTTTGATTTAGACCCCACCTGCTCATGCATACCTGACCTAGTTTCAGAGTTAGAACAATGTTGTTTTGAGTTAGCTTCCATTCGATCACCCCTTTTATAAACAAATCGTGACATAAACTGATGGGCGTTGGGATCTACTCCTGCTGCAATCCATGGGTGACTTCTGACGCTAACACCCCACATTCATGCATGAAATACAAAGTAAAAATATCTGGTAACTCTACCTTAAACTCTGTGTCTGGTGTCGATCCTTTCGCATTCGATTGCTCCTCAACTACAAGTCTCCTCCCAAGGCTGACCTGCATTCACAAAAATAAAAACAAGAAACTATAAACATTCATCTCATATATGAATTAGTGGGTTAGATCTTAGTATAAAACATAAATCAAACATAAATATTGAACACATCATATGGTGGGACAAAAAAAGTATTCCTTTTATTAGAATCACAAAGTTTACTTACAATGAGATCGATGACTGCTCCTTGAACCTGGTTCGGGATCCTCTTCACCAAGCTCCAACTACGCTTCCATGTATCTTTCTCCTCTCACACTTCTTCTAGGGAAATTGCATAGGCTTATGATGGAGGAAAAATGCAAGAATGGGAAATTTTGGCACAAAACTCACAAGGTGGCTGCAAATTCTTGGGGCAAGGAGGGGATGTGAAACAGGAATAGTTTCAATGTTATTATTCTTATGTTATGAATGATACCCCAATACCTCCTTTTATATGACAAAAGGATGGTTATTCAGTTGGGTGACGAGCTATAGGCAGTGGGACAATTGGAAAACTACCCAACAACTCGTAATCTTAATGAATTCCTTGCAACTTTTTAATTTTTGCAACTTTTGTGGGAATACGCGGGTTGTAATGGTGCAACTATTGTACATACACAGGTTGTAGTGGTGAAACAAGTGTATGTATGTGGAAAGTAGTGGATAAGGGCATGTACATCTTCAAAAATATGGTTTTTAAGAAGAGATGCTAAGTGATGGCTTGGAAAAAATAGCAAGTAAGATGGCCTGATGCTAGGTATGCATGTATGGTGAAATTTAGGGTTATAAAATATTCCCCCTAATGTGTGAGGTCAGAATATCATTTGATGGCCAAAATACATTACAAATCTTCACCAACATATGAAGCGAGTGAGCCCGGGACTAGAGTTCGGGAGGTACCATCTGCAAAATAACAATTTTCTCACTGAGGTGGGCATAACCATGATAGGGATGAAATAAATCATGGCCGCCAATCAAATACATTGCATATCCATGCCATATAACTATATAAAGTGTATCCGCGAGCAATACATAGTGGATATACATCTCAAAATCAAAGACAAACATATATAGTATCCATCTTCAAGAAGTCAAATGACGCCTGATGGATGGAGATGAGGCCTGCAGAGCTTGAGAAACAACTTCAAGATATTCAAAACCTGGGTAGAAGTGTAATGTGAGTTTACGAATTCACTACCCAGAGGTCTTCAATAGCTCATTGTGAACAGACAAGATGATCTATGTAATCAGGTGTAGAACTTCATTGATTCCAAACAAAGACTTGATTGGAATTTGGGGATGGTCAGGCATGAGGTCAAGAGACAAACTGTAGAAAGGTCGAATCAAGTTGGGTAAAAATTCCCTTGCACAATAGTGTGATTGATGATCAGACTCAGGCAACATGATATTGACATAAGTTCACGATGCAAGAGGCAACACAAACTCTCCATGTGTTTGGAAGAATAACCAAACAGAGGAGGAAACAACTCTATGTTATAAGAACAACTTCCTAAGGTCATATTAAATCCCAATTCTTGATGCAATTGAAAGGATGTTCTTTTTCCAAGGGTGAGTCATTCTGCTGCCATAAAAATAAAATACTTTTCCCATCCTCTTTTTGGGGTATATTTGATTTTTTTGTCTTTTTCAATATTTTGAAGAGCTTGAAAAAGAATAAAATAATGCTACATTACAAAGGAGGAACGAGTTTTGCAAATCATACTAGTTCCAAGTGCAAGGAACACACTAATTCTCATAGAAAGGAGACATGTGCGGGGAAAGGACACTCAGGCAAATTCATCCATGGGTCAAGATGTCAGGTCGCAGAGGAAAAATGATACAAGGCTTGCGTATAAGGCATGCTTCAAAGGTTCAGTTCAGAGCAACATGGAACCAACATTAGGCCAAAGACACAGAGATGAAACTATGATTAACAAGACATGATGAAACCCCCTTCAATGTATTTTTCACAAGCCCAAAGAAGGTAAGCTCGGTGTAGTTTTTCGTTTTTAGAGAGTTTGAAAAACCATAAAAGGAGACTCCATTGGGGTACCTTTTTCAAAGGTAGTCTAGTCGGCTCGAAAAAGGGATAAACTAGAACCAAAAGGATGTCTATTCAAAACCATTTTAACGAGTGTGACATAGACAAGATCACTCGACAATCTTTTCAATTTTAAGGAGTCTGAAAAGAGCTTAACTATGGACTCACCGCCTTTTTCTAGATTTAGTCTCCTTAGCCCAAAAAAGAATAAAATATACTTAGGAGAACTCTCCCGACGAGATGAATCTCCCGAGGTGTACCTTTTTCCTCCTTAATCTACAAGCCAGAAAAAGGGGTAAACTCATGCCAGTAGATGTTTTTTCTGAACCAATTAACGAGTGTGAAAGAACAAGATCACTGGGTGATCTTTTGAATTTTAAGGAGTCTGAAAAGAGATTAACTATGGAATCTGTAGGGGATGTTTTTCTAGACCGGTTTAACGAGTGTGAAAGAACAAGTTCACTTGAAAATCTTTTCAATTTTAGGGAGTCTAAAAAGAGATTAACTATGGACTCTGTGGGGTTTCCTTTTTCGTAAATTTAGTCCCTCGGGCCCAAAAAAGGGTTAAACTTATACCTAAGAATACTCTTCTAGCGAACCAAAGTTCCTAGAGTATACTTTTGTTCGTAAAATTGACTATCCAGACTGAAAAGGGGGTAAAATACTGTCGGAAAGACATGCCTTCAAATTTTAGTTTAGAGAGCGTGAAGGACAACAACATCGTTGGGCAATGTTTTCATGTTTAGAGTGTCTGAAAAGGGCTTAAAAGAAGACCTTTTTTTCTAGGAGTCCTGAGGGTGAGGCCAAAAATGATTCAGACATATGAGGCTCAAACTCATAACAGAAATAACAAGGACTCCCATTTCTAAAGTCATTAACGATGACATGGACGCTAAAAATGCAACCAGGATCTACCTAGGGCATCCATGTAAAGGTAGGTTCTACCATTAAATTATGACACTTCTAAAGAAACAATGATGGTTCTATGTCACAATTCAGTGGGATCGATCCTATGGAAAAGAGGAAAAGACAATGAGATGAAAAATTGGAGGTGGAATCCTAACTTAAATGCAAAAAGTTGGAAAAAATGACTTTTACCAAAGAATCTTAAAAAGTGACCCGTCTCCTCAAAAAAAATTTCAAACCAAAAGTGAAGTGTATCATAACATCCAATGAGAAACTTAAGAACCATTCTAAATGATTTTCAAGCCAGAAAAAAACGACAAAAGGATTCCAAAAAGTGGAAAAAAGGGCCAAAAAAGTTTATAAATAGAAGCTGACAGCAAATTTTCACCATTGCAAATTGAGAATTAACCAAAAAGAAAAAAACACCCCTTTTCTAAAAGAGTTGATTCTGGGAGCTTCAGAGGATGAAACGAACTTATGCTCGGACCAAGTAATTAAAAACTAGCTCCTCCTACATTTCCATACTTATTTCTTGCTTTAATTTTAGTTTTTTGGGGGGCGTGCACTCTTAAAAAGTGGCGGCCCTGCATGTACGCGGCATGTCCAAGGACAGCCCACGGGCAGAAAATACTTTGCCCACGTGCATACATGACTGTGCTCACTACAACCCGCGTACACCCTCAAAAAGGTAAAGAAAAAGAAAATACAAGATCTAAATCCCCTTTGAACTTGTCATTGACAGGATGTATGTCCAAAGGAGAAAGAGGGAGCACGAAGGCATTGATTTTTTGGTCAAAGAAGACCCTGCTACTTTCGCCACATTAAAACAATGCAGGTTGTGGAAATTATTTCGATGTCCACTCATGAGGGCACAACCCAGATTGTTGAATGCCTTGGTGGATTACTAGCACCCTGACGTTGAGGCATTCATGCTCGAGGGGCAGTCATTGACTCTAACAACTGAGGATATATATTTTCTGACTAGCCTCTCGAGGAGAGGGAAACCATTCAACCTTCATGATTTTCCCCCTAGGCCTCACAACATTGTCGAGTTGATCGGGAAACACTGCGAGGATGGTAGAGATAAAGTGGGTTCTCAGGTGTCGATCCAAAAAATTACCAGCCTATCACTAAAAGTGATATTTTTACTTATTGGGTGGATCACTAGATCTGCATCCTTACCTCAGGCCTCCAAGGCCCAGATACATTGTGCAGTACAATGCTTAAATCCACGAGGGTTCGACTGGAGCACAACCATTCTAGAGTGCATGAAGAGATAGCTCATAGAGTGTTGTGGGAAGAGCAATAAAAACTTTGTGTTCGACATTGTTTTATGCTCTTTTTTCTTGGATAGGGTACCTAGTCTCAGTCCGTGAGAGACAGTACGGGGGAATTTGGCCTCCTTCCGAGCATTGTGCATATGGGAAACATTGTTGTTGAGACAAGGGGGAGGGAGGACCATTGAGGCCTTTGATGATACTTTCTTTCACTAGTGGTCTTGGTAGATTCTAGCTATAGATGAATACCCCTATGCTGGGATCAAATTCTCTAGGGATCTTGATAGGAGCAGAGCGAGGAGATATAGGTATGTTTTCTTTTAAAAAATATATATTTTTTCTTTTTATATATATCATTTTTGTGTATCAGAGTATTTGACAACTATGTATCTGTTATGTATATATGTGGGACCAGTGCGTCCAACAAATTTTGTGAGGAGCAGGCGACATCCTTGACCAGAGGCAGCACGAACAGTGACCACCGGACTAGCAACAGAAGCAGGGGGACCTCCAGCCAGAGAGGCTGAGAGAGTGTTGATACAGGTGGAGTGGAACCTCATCCTGCTCACTCGTATAGTGCCCATGGCTGAGATCGAGGATCTCCCACCATCTATGCAACCTCATGTAGTTGGGGTGCCAAGGACCTAGGTCCATCTTTTATGGCATTTGGAAAACATCATCATTCACTATGGAAGGGCCAACAAGCCCTGTGCCTAGATTAGGGTGGACCACTTATGTGCCGAGGGAACATTTTGTATATTTTTTAGGACATAAGCCTTGCGATGTATACCAGACATGTTATTTTTTGAGGTGCTTGTACCCACCTATGTACTTTGATACTTTTGATATATATATATGTGTGTATTTACATATTTTATGTCTTATGGATCACATTTTTACAATGTATGTACATGTGTATGTGTGTTCTTATTTTTATGTGTGTGCAATATGCCAATTTTGATACTTGATTAGCTAGAGTATATGTCATTTGATTCAATCTCCTAGGAACATGGATATACGTAATGTAATCAAAGAATCATTCTAAGAGACATACCCTAAGGAATCGTCGGTGTAGAGTGGGATCATAAATGCGGTAAACCCCATTTAACTGGGACACAACTAGTTGTGCATCCAAGTAGACCCATAGGTGAGAGATACCATGCGACAAAGCATCATGAAGAAACTCTATCACTATGTTGTACTCAACGACATTGTTTGTGGCGTCACCTAGACAGATACATCCATGAGATAGCAACTGGCCTTGAGATGTGAAGATCACCCAAGCTATGGACACAAGCCTCCAAGTGTGTCGACTAGCGATGTACGTGAACCCAACAAACACCTTTGATTCACTTGACATCTCTCACAGTGAAAAATATGACATAAAAAATGATATGTCTATAAAACAAAAAGACAAAACATACTAAATGTAAAATATCTATACATATGTACAAGAATTCACCCAAGGCGACCCACCTACGAGTAATAATTCTTAAGGTAGAGTCCATTTCTAGGCTCTGCCAAAGCATTCCCCTCAAATTCAATCAGATTATAAGCATCCTTCTTTAATACTTCCTTCACAATGAACGTTCCGAACCACATGGGTTTGAACTTTCCTTCCCTAAGGGGATCCTTATCTTGGTCATAGACCAGGACAAGGTCTCCTTTGGATAAAATACGAGGAAAAACAGACCGATCATACTGACAATTGACTATTTTCTTGTGAGCCTCATTATCCAAGGCTGCATCGCGTGTTTGCTCATCAAGCTGCTTGAGATATAATAACTGTTCCTCAAACGGTGAAGTGTATGGAAATAACTGTACTGCCAACTTTAGAGATGGGATCTAGCACTCTATTGGAAAGATTGCTTCTATCCCATAAATGAGTTCGAAAGTTGAAAAACCAGTGGTAGTCTTCATAGACGTTCAGTAGGCCCACAATTCTAAGTACAACATCAAATGCCAATTTGACATGGTTGAATTGATCGTTCGCTATAGAATGGTCTCGAGAGACTTATTCACAGCTTCCACCTGGTCGTTCGCTTGTGGGTAGTAAGGTGATGAGTGTTCTTGTCTCAACCCAAGATTTGATGTTAACTCAAACATCATTTTGTTCTGAAAGTGACTGCCATGGTCAGTGACAATCTCCTTTGGCATGTCGAACCTTGTTGTTATCTGATTAAACAAAAAGAGAGTTGTTCTCTCTCCATAATTATTGAATGTCAACATAGCTTCAACCTACTTTGTGAAGTAGTCTACTGCTATGATGATATCACGATGCCCCATGGCTGAGTCTGGGTGGAATATAGTATAATCAATCCCCCACTTGGTGAAAGGACCAATAGTAATGGCGAGAAACATGGGAACGAGGTGTGCCCTAATCTTCCAAGAGAAGATCTTACACGGGTGGCACTTCTTGACCAATTCAACGCAATCCTTGATTAAATTCATCCAAAAGTAATATTCCCGTAGAATATTTTGGGATGTTTCCAACCCAGAAAAATAACCACCACATTCTCCGGTGTGGCAGTGATTAAGAACGAGTTCCACTTCTTCATGAGTGATGCAACGGTGAAGGATGCAATCTACACCTCGACGACACAAAGTGTCATCGAGTATGAGATAGTTCTTCACCCGATGGCATATACGTCGACGCTCATCATGAGAAGCAGGGGCAGGAGACTTCAAAATCTAGAGATAGACTAATATATCTCCATACCAGAGGTCTGAAGATGAAATCAGAAAAACATCTCCTTTAATCGGTGATTCTTCAGGCGTAAGATCACTTGATTCAATCAGAAGTTCCAAGATAAGTTTCGTAAAGACCAGTGACTTTTTGGATTTCTCTGAAACAAAATCCAAGTCAAATTCCTAGAGGATAACTATCCATCTAGTGATATTTCCACCGATGACGCGTCATGTCAACACATATTGAAACAGATTCACAACGACAATGATGGTGGTCTTACGAAGAAGAATATAATGATGGAACCACTGGACAACATGCACTGCTACCAACACAATCTTCTCAACGTGAGAGTAGTTGAGTTTTGTTCCAACCAGTCCTTGACTCAGGTAATAAATCACATGATATTTAAGCAGATCATCCTCTTGAACCAAGACCATATCGATGGTCGACTCTATATAAGTCAAGTACAATAAGAAATCTTTATTATAATTGGGTGGCCAAAGCAGAGGGGCACATGTGAGGGCACGTTTCAACACTTCAAAAAAGAACTGAGCGGCTTTGTCTCAATGCAAAGGAACACCTTTCTTTAGTAAACGCATAAACCCTTTAGTGATTTCAGCATATTTTGCAATAAAACACTGAAGAAAAATTTCTTTAACCTATAATATTTGAAGCTGAGGGAATGTGCACGGGGGAGGCAACTGAACTATAGCCTCAACCTTCAGAGGATCAACCATAATCCCTATTGTCAAAACTATGAAACCTAGCAGATGACCCGACGTCATGCAGAAACTGCACTTGTTTGGATTCAAGTGAATCTGATAGTAGTGGCATCGCTCAAAGATAAGTTGGAGGTGTGTGGGATGATCAACTCTCTTACAAGATCGTGATGCTAAATCATCAAGATAAGCCTCGACTATATGCCTTAGGTCATGGAAAGAAAAAGACATGGCCCGCTAAAAATTGGCTCCAACATTCTTTAGGCCAAAAGGCATTCTTTGATAAGAAAATGTACCCCATGGACAGATAAAAGTTATTTTATGCTGGTCTTCGAGCTTAATATGTATCTAATTGTATCTCAAGAAACCATCCATGAAAGAAAATACCTCACATATTGCACACTCATCGGTGATTTGGTCAGTGAACGGGGTGGGGAAATTATCCTTTGGACAAGCCTTGTTCAATTCACGGAAGTCCATACATACGTGAATCGTTCCCTTCCTTTTGTTGACTGGAACAGGATTTGACACCCATCGAGTCAACTAAACGGGCTAAATGAAACTGGCATTGAGTAGTTTCTCTACTTCAGCCTTAATAACTTCCACTTTTCGAGGATTGACAGGATGAAGCTTCTACCAGACCGACTTGGCGTCAGGATAAGTCATTATTTCATGTTCGATGATTCTTGGATCAATGCCTGGAATTTCCTCGTAAGACCAAGAAAAATCGTCGTGTAATTATTTAAATAAATATGTGTAGATTCAAATCTCCTCGGGGGAGCATTCCGCTCCGACGAAGAAATTCTCCACGACGCCAGGGGTTTTGGAGATGTCAATAGGTATCATTTGAGAAATGGTTTCCATATTACCCTCGGCATAAACTATGTGCGTATCCATAGGATTAATAGGACAAGACCTATCTCCAGTCATAGTCAAAACAGAGTCTCCTACCTCTATTCTTCTTAATGTTGGGAGGAAGTAAGATCTATGATGGAGATCATCCCAGGGTCTGTCTGGACCAGTCAATGCCTCTAAAATCACCTTGTTAGAGGGAAAGACCAAGTGTAAAGAATCGGTAGTGGCAAGGGAATATTGAGTTGAAATAGGCTCGAGAACTGGATCTAACTCTAGTGCAGGAGTCATATCGGGGTCAACCAAATCTTGTTGGATAATAGAGTACAAAACTTATTCCATGGACAAGGGCATGGACATACCATTTACCTATCCTTTCCATCAAAGCCAATGGGGAAGGAAGAGTCCATGGATCGGTAAAGTAAGTCATACAAAATGACGACACTTGAAAAATATCATCCCTAGGCTGGTCGAGGACAACCGATATCATATTGACATCGCCAAAAGGAGGCGGGTATTCGAATGTACCCATCAAAGGTGGGCACAAACCAACCCCACATTAGCGATGTAAAGTTGTGGGTTATCAATCATCGGGACCGTGGATGCCCTCGATGAAGGGTCAGGCCTGGAGGACAATTGATCAATGGTCACGATTCAGCCCTCGTGTGGAAACAACAAGACTCTAAAAACTGTGGCAACCACTGCATGCATGGAATATGTCCAACTCCTTCCTAACAACAGGTTGCAGTCGAAAGGTGCATTGACCATGGTCTTCCCTCCCAACTGCATGGGGAAAGAAGGGATGATTCCATGTGGTCTAAAAGAATTATCTTCGAAAGAAGTAAGGAGATGTAGACAAAATGGGTTGGCCAATGGTCTTCCAACACACCAACAACATCACGCATGTCGAGGCACCCTCATCAACCACCATGCAGAAAATGTTCCGAGTAAATTTCGTGGGGTGAGCCACTAATATATGAAACACAACGTGGTATGGGAGATGAGGTTTCAAGTCAGTGATATCAAGCATGATCGTTCCCAGATTACAGGTCTCAATGGATCCTAATGAATCTAGCAGAGCCTTTATCTATGAAGGGAAGCTATGGAGGACCTCCAAAGCAGACATCGTGCAAGGGGTTTGTGACAAATCCTCCACCACAGAGTAATTCTGGGAAGCCCTCATGTTTGGATTGTTTGAATCCTTCTTGAATTCCCCTTTCGGGATGTGTGTCATTGTTTCCCCCATCGTCTTCTCGATCTGGAGAGGAACATATGGGTTTTCAGATTCTTTACCCTTTTCAATAGTGCTTGGCATTCTGTAATCATGTTCCCTAGTAGCTATGTGAGTGTCACCCTTCAGCATATAAACATTCATGGTTGAGGGGTTACTAGAAGATGGACGGGGTCCCTGACTTCCCCCATCCGTGCTCAAAGAGGCTTGAGTTAAATTTTTCCCATGTGGAAATGGGTTCCTTAACACAGTAGGTTGTTGTTGCACCAATAAATTTTGGGCCTCCACAAGTTGAGGGCACAGATGAGTCACATGGTATTCCATGCAAAGGTTACACAAATAATTTGACTTCTTTTTCTATTTGTTTCCCATGCCATCATTATTGGTGGGTTTCTTATCCCCCTTACCCTTATTTCGCTATTTCTTCTTTCCGTCAGGCTATTGGTTGGCCTTCGGGTTTGTTGACTGCACACTGTGTACATTTGACATTTGAGTAGGGGGAGAAGTTGAACTAGAGGTTTGGATGGCCATTGTCTGTTGTATCAACAATTTTTGCAATTGATTTGACAAATGATTAGTGGGATTCACTTTTATTGAACCAACTATGCCATCGGCATGTGGTCCAGACATGTGTCTGGTCTTTTCAAGTATAGACCGCGACACATATGGAAAAAAATTGTAAATTAAACCAGAATGAGAGTATATTAGTTCAAGATGTTCAGCTCTCATTATTGCCTCTTCCTCGGAAAATACCCCCGACATTGCAACGTCCTTGGATAATAGGGGTACCAAGGAATTAAGGAACCACTCCAGTAGGAATGTTGGTGGAACTGGTACTTTTATCAAAAAAATTCTACGTTGCCATTCTCGAATATGATCTGAGATATGGTCAGCCTTTTTTTTCTCAAAGTTGGCCATCTCACAGGTAATTGAAAATGGTTAAGGAAAACCATTGAAATTCGCCAAAAGTTGAGTATCTTGAGCGATCAAGCTCGATGTACCATTTTGTCGAACTCCTTATAAGAGTGTGTTGAAATAGAAGAAATTGTATGGAGTCATCTCTCAATGAGTTGGATGAGCACCATAGGTGAAACGTGGTCACGTGATCGCCTGGATCTTCATTAGGATTACCCTTGAAATTTGGAATGTCTGAGGGTAACTTTGTCGGCATGGGAGGCCAACGTGGATCGTGATAGATTGGGTTGTTTAACAATATTGACAAGTCTGGCAAATGCAACATTTCCAGAAATGGTAGCTTGGGCTACTGACTATGTACAGGAGGAAAGGAGCATGGAATTTGGCTAGCACTAGGTTACCAGGAAAATTTAGGCTGTTGGCCCGGGTTGTGGTAAATACCATGGCCTAGGCCAACATCTGAATACTGCGCTTGTTGAGACGTCATTGGCTGACTCTCATAGTAGGACATTGAGGGTTGGGAAGGGATTTCTCTCGACGATGTGCTCCAAAGGTTCTGGAAAGGGTTTCCTCCTACCAATCCGATGGGCATAGGTACTAAGCCTTGCCCAGAGTTCCATTGACCATGGAAAGGGTTTCCCCCAGTCGACATCCCTGATGAGGGGATTGATCCCTGCCACAGAATCTAGGGTCCTTGAGAGGGTTTTCCCCCTATGTAGGAATAATACCCTGCACAGGATTTTGTTTTCCAAAACCAGGGTTGCCCCCGACCGATACGGCAGCTGGCGATAACACATTGTTACGAAATGCGTTGAACAAAGAGAATGACAAAGAATGCATCGGTGTGGTGTTGGAAGAAGGTCCTTGACTACCTTCTCTGAAAATGATGTAGTTCATGTTTGGCTAGACGATCTATTGAGAGGCGCCATCGAGTGAGGGGGATGAAGGAAGTATGTGAACTCTGTCGTAAGGGAAAGCGTTATAGGGGGTTGAGGTTCCCCCCATGGACCCTTGCAGAGGAGTGTTTGATATCCCTACCCCTAGACCCATGGTCTGTAGGGTGGAGTAGGTGAGGACCGCGTTCATATCAAATTCGTGCCTCTCGTATGAAAACGAAGGACCCGTCGCACTCTGTGTGAATGGTGCAGTGATTGTCTCCATAGAAGGAATCAGATCGCTGCCCAAAGTAGAGGTGGTCGAGACCATAATGGTCCGGACCTGTGAAGGTGAGTTAGGAGGTGAAACGCACCCAGTTGTGGCAGTCATAGAGAGATTGTGAGGACTCCCTGACAAAGTAGAAGCATTTTCTTCCATCATTTCTTCCAAGACTATCTTACGCTCGTGATGTGTTACCCTTGGGGGGACAACTTGTACCACGATGGTCGCCAACAAGTCACTGATCAAAGGGTTATATGGACCGATATCTTCTGCTCCAAGATCATAAATAGTTCGTTCCTCCAAAAATGAGTGTTCTCATCTTGGAGATGGCTCGGGCACAGTTTCCTATGGCTTGATCACCACAAATGACCCTTGTTGGTCAAGTATTCACTGTAACAGTGGCGGTGGTGGCTCCAAATTAACCGACAGTAGGCCCAAAATCCCTCACGACTAGCAGGGCTCTTGATCTTCCACTGTGTGAGAATATCAATGACACAATAAGGATTTTTAATGTTGAAGACAAAGCACACACTAGAAAATTTCATATGAGACAAAGCCAAAAAACTACTAACTAGTTGGAAGAACATTTACACCAACCAACACTAGAGAAACTTACCGATGCAAGTGAAACTCACATGGAAGCACCCTATGGGTATACTCTAAAAAGAATGGCCCAATTTCTACCCTAGGTGTCGTGGTATACCCCCACAGTCACATGTGTAAGTCCCTAAAATAAAGTCAACTAGGTTTCCAGCTCGTGAACAATCACCAGGCAGGTACAGTCGACAGTCGGGTGGACCGCAATGAGCAGGGTATCAAGCCCAAAACCTATTGAGGGTATAAAAAGAAAATGTTATGGAAGATGATTGAGGACCTTGAACGGATTTGAGACCCATGAATCTCCCTGGCAAATGTGATCAACAGAATCCCAATACAAGTCCTCTATATGCGTTCCCCACTGTGATTGGTCCAACTTTGGAGGGGTTATCTCCGCTACCTTTCCACACGCAACCTCGTGTTTAGCACCTGTGTTAGAGGGAGGTCCCGGATGACTTTCACATTTACTGAATGTTTTACACTCCCTAACACTGACTCCAATGTTTGTTTTTTAAGCCTTGAAGAGTTTCCTCTCCAACCTAAATCAAAGCTCTAGCCTAGACTAGTTGATGGACCTAAGAAACATAAAGTCTAGTAAATTTTAATTTAGCGTTAATTTTGAGTGCCTCATTTTAATTCAAGGAAGTGGAAATGAAACTAGTGGTGTGTTTTGAGAGATGAAAGAGAAGAACAGTAACTGAAACTAAAAGCAAAATTACTTCTTTTTTACAAATAAATATTTGCAATTTTAACTCTTTAACCAACTTTTCGTAACTACTTTTTCTAAGATCTTTTAAAGGAAAAACCCAAAACTAAATTTTGCTCAACTACAAGCTACTTAAATTTATAAGAATTCGGTAAAGAAATTAAAGAAAAGAACTCTCTCTCCTGACAAGTAAAGACAACTAACCTAACTACTTAACTAAACAAAGAAATGAATTTTTTTTTTTTTTTTTTATGCTTCAAAATAAGAAACTTGAAATAACTTATTTTTCTTTTCTTCTAAAGCAAGTTGTTATCACTGAAATTTCATCTGCAAATGGTCACAAGAATCCAACATCTCCAAACACCTATTATTTCATTCATGGCCCAAAAAATTCATTTCCAAAGGGCACAAAGTATACAAGTGGTTATAAAATCAACATGCGCTCAGCAAATAAAGGATGCCCGCACACGTGCGCCAATCAAAAAAGTAGGAAAAGTGCACATGCGCCCGATGCACGATTGTGTACGCAAAAATACATGCACACCTAAGAATGACACATTTATGATTTTGTTCAGCCTCCCACCCACTTCTGGTTCATCTCCCAAGTTGATTTGATTCTCAAATTTGAACTGAATCGGAGTCGGGGGGTTGGTCAAAGACCTAAAGGTGCTTTAAAGGGTCCCTTGTTCACACTAAAGACCATTTGGATAATGGCTCAAATATTTGATATAAAAAGAGGCCATGGGTGCACTATATTTCCAAGAATATATTTGTATTGTTATTTTGCCTCTATTCTCCTACGAGGAACCTCTTTCCTTCCTGAAGCATACTAGCATCATTTCATTGATATATTCTCCTGACCTCTTGAGGGAATGAGCTTTGGATTTCTTCACCATTTCCTTTTTAGTTTGTCATTTGTAAGAATATCTCTCACATAGGTGATTCAAGATCCCTCCCTTGGAGGAAGAGGGGACCCATAAGTCTCCCTTTCTCTTTGGTGTTTTCCCACTAATACAATCTATCCATTGGTATCATGAATATTGTTCAATTGTTTGGTTGATTTTGGTTCTAATTTCCTTATGCACTTTAGTTTTGTTTCTTTATTTTTTATTAGCTTAGTTGCCTATTTATTTCTTATGCTTGATGTGTCTAACTCTTGCACTAACTTCTGTCTTGTTCAGCTGACCCAACTAGACTTGTGTGTGTCCCTCTTTTGCTCATCCAAGTGATGAAAATGATACAACAGATTCGCGACCATACTGGGGATAAGGTATCAATTTCCTCCCTATTTGGGTTGTTTGAGAACTTATTTTTTATCTATTTACCTTGCAGGGATCATAATCAGCCCAATCCTACCTGCAAAAAGCTAAATTCAGAGCTGGAATAAGAGAATTTCATTCAAAATTTTCTTCCCGGCCACTTATCAAAACGTGCGTCGGTTTTTCATCCCACAGGCACATCTTCCGAACATGTGCACCAAAAACACTGTGTTTCTTAGCACATTATGTGCATAGTGCACCAACAGGTCATTATTTCTTTGCACATTGGCACCACATTCGCCTTTGTCTACTCTGTGACCCACTCATATATCCAAAAATCCAACATTGTAAGGGTTTTTTGTGATATTTTGAAGGCCCTTAGCCTTCTAAATATTGATTCTATGCAATTTGTAATATGCACCACACTTAGATTACCTCTCCACATGAAGGGTTAGTCAAAAAATAGGCACTTAGGGGGTTAAAAACCATATTTTTTCCTCTTTTTTTCTTTTGAGTTTCCACATGGATGGCTTGTTCAATTGTAAAAGTTAAGTTGGAATCATTCACTATCGCATATAAACACTTGCATTGGGACCAAAAATCAAACTTCAATCATCGAGTATGCTCTTCTCTCGCACCATAGAGCGATCTTGAGAATCAGAAAAATGATTGAGGGAATATTTGATCTCCCTTAAAAACAAAATCTTTAGGAGACAATAAATCCCCCCTAGGGTTCCTCTTAGTTTCTTTTCAAAACATCTTAAAATTGTAAGGGCCCATACATGCCCACTTGTTGCAAATTTAGATAGTTTTTGAAGCTACTTTCTTAGTTTACATCACTAGGGGAATTTAAAGATTATTGTAATGAGCCCATACATGCCCACATGCTTGCAATAAAGAATAATATTATGAAGCTTTCTTATATTAAATCACACTAGGGAGTTTAAAGGAATTGTAAGGACCCTCATGTCTACATGCTAGTTCTTTAGGGACTTTAAAATTCTGCAAGGTTGTACAAATGACATCTAGTAAGATAGGTAATCAAGACTTTAAGGACCACACGAAGTCCATATGTTGCAAGGTGAAACCTAACTTATTAAAAAAATTGCATATTTTATCACTTGCTCACACACAAAGTCACTACTCACAAAATTTCATCTCGAATTGAGGAGATTGAAGTAGGCCTCCTCCAAAGGGATTCTGAAATGTCCCATTTTTCTTGAAGGAATTATCCACTCCCACTTAATTCAAATGAGATTGGTTCACACCCGCAATCTCTCAAAAAACCACATCTAAAAAAATTCTAAAAACTCACTAAGTTTTCCTCCACAAGAGGTGCCAAAAGAAATTTTTTAGTCTAGGTAGGATGTCCGGGATAGGCATCCAAATAACTACCCGTTATCTGGCTCTCACATCTTCAACCATTAGAAGTTGACAAGTAGGGAACTTTAAAATCCTCCAAGTCAAGTGTTCCTAACACCATAAGGTAGGGAGATACCCATGAAGGGTCGAAGGCGGAGGTCTGGTTGTTCTATGTGTACCCCCTTGAGGAACCCACCTCTTGGATGGGATCCAGCCCGTGAACCATTTCTGAGGCCAAAAATCTAAATGTTGCACTTTGACCAAGGTACCTAGTGGCCAAATTTTAGGACACCTACCCAGGTAGTAATTGTGGGCTGAAATTGCACCTTGATCGGATTTTGTGTGCCTATTGGGAAATATTGTCATCTCTTTCAAGATATGCACCCTCTACCCCTCATTATAAATGATTGTTTCATCCTTCACTAGTTCCTCTTCCATTGGCTTCAAACCCCATTGGTGAGAGCTATTGGAAGGTCCAGTGTTATTTAAGAGGAATGATGTTATGCCTTTTTAGGACACAAGAATTTGTTTTCTTTGTTCTCCCACGAGGACAAAATCCACCTACCCACTTATATGCTTCTTTTCAATTAATTTATGTATGATGCTCTTGTGATTACATGCGATTGTGATAAATATTGTGAAGGTCCAATCTATAAAAATTAGCTTGTTTATTTATTGCTCTCATCACCATTTTCACACATTCACTTTGCTAGTCGAACATCATAGGGGACCCACAGAGTCCCCGTCATTCCAAACGCTTGCTAAAACTCCCTCCTATTTTAGGGGGAGTTCCTAGTCTCGCCAACTGATCGACTCAACCCTCTCACACCCCTGTGAGTGCTACTTTCTTGGGAGCAAATATGCTTGGGTCCACCTTACTTGGGTCCAATTCCCAAGGCCAACGGTTCACTAGCTCTCCTTTACAAGGAAGCGGGGGGGAAACTTATTCCCAAGGGGGAAGTACAACCCCACCTAACCCCCCTCATGGGTCAGGTACACAAAACACTCACACCATGGCTGGAAATAACCCTCCACCACCAATCCATATGCCATACTTGGCCTCCCTCAATGTACTATATATAAGTAAGCTCACCAACGATCCTATATTACATGACCCCACATGGCCTGCAATTCCTACCAAACTACCTTCGGACATTCCCAAGTTTGAAGGAAAGGCGGGAGAAGATCCTGCCAACCATGACATGACCTTCCACTTATGGTGCTCTTCAAACTACATCATGGACGACTCCATCCGATTAAGGTTATTTTAGCACACACTCACAGGCCCATCAACCAAGTGGTATGTAGATGAAAAATTAGGGTCCCATGTGACTTTTGAATCATTGGCCAAAACAATTTTGACCTTCTTTCAACTACCAATTCACCATGACAATGGTCTAGAACTTCTCTCTAAGTTTAAACAAACCTCAGCCACACATGTCGTCGACCACATTCATGAATAGTGTCATTGATGTGGTTTATGCAAAGTAGAAACCACCAAACAACAATTCCTCGATTGGTTTCTCAGATCACTCATCCCGCTCCTTGCCGAAGATGTGGCCTCCTCCTTCCCCCAATATGAAGAGGAATCCATCAACAAGGCTCAATAGTATGACCTTATTTATTCACAATCAAGATACTTATATATGGTACTACCTGATGCCCTGAGATCCATACCAGTCTGTTAAGGTCCTAACCCGCACATAGGTAGATCAATGTATTCGGATGTAATAAAGGTCAATATTAATAAGACCTTTCAATAAAATAGAATAAGGCGGATGTAAGAAGACCTAATAGAAGCTTCC
>ML796339.1:335296-357834 GCA_009831015.1 Picea engelmannii
AAACAATAATAAGGATAAAAGCAATAAGACCAAATCCATTACAATTTTCATAAGATCAGAACAAAACCAATAAATTTTATGCCCAAAGGTTTAACAATCAAATATATCCAAATGCACAATCAAGGTAAGATAACGCTCAAGAACATAGGTTCGAGACAACCTTTAGAAATCATGTGATAAACCAGTGATCGAGTGTCTTTAAGCAAATCAACCAAAAACGACGACAATCAAAGCAATGAAAGAGGTGTTTTCACACTTACAGTTGTGAAAACTGAAACGAAATTGAATTGTAATTGTCGCAAAAATGAGACGAATGTCTAGAAGCACAATGCGGCAATGATTTGTCGTAATACCATAAGGGGTGTAGGAAGCTTTTTGAGAGCAATCCAAAAAAAATGGGTTGGCTGCCAACACTACCCGACATAAACATGGGTTCGCAGGCCTCCATAGCTACAAAAAATAAACATCCATAGCACTCATGGTGCCTCTAGATCACCACCACTAGGTCCTCTAGCTAGAGGAGGTTCCCCACTCACTGGGGGTCCTCCAAGTCCTAGGGGAAGCCGCCCAGTCATAGCTTCCCCCGCTACAACTTTTTTGCGGATCAACATTCACAACTCTGCTGGAAGGCCCACGCACTTCTCCAAGACTCCCTCATCCTGGATCTGAGCCCACATGCCCTCAAGTACTCCATGTAGCACCGCCTCTAATCGGTGACATAATTCCTCTAACACTTTGTCAGCCTCTTTTGGAGTAGCATGTGATTTCCCTGCACTGGGGTCATCAAATATCCATCTCCTACCAGCTCTCTCATCATCGACTAGCCTCACACCAACCTCATCCCTTTGATGTCTCTCTCCCACCCGCAGCTCTCCCCGTGGTGGTCTCATGGGGCCCTGACGAGTTGGCACTCTGACCAACTCCACCTCTCACCCATGCGGAACCACATCTGCAAACACAAACGATAGCATCAACATCTATCCATACATAAAACATATGATATAATATCAAAATCAAAAAACATCAAATACATCAACGTACCTTTGTAGTCCCAATCCTCTCCAGGAGGTAAGACCATGTCTAGGTCCTAACAATAGTCCATCCCGCCATACGGGTACCACAGGATGATCTGTGGCATCTGATGCCACACACATGCCAACTTGGTCGTAAAATAATGGCCACCATCCCCACCCCCATGTCATACCACAATTTATGCCCACCACATCAATCATGGCTCCCGTGCATTAGTTTCTTCCAACAAAACTCTCGGGCACAACATGGGCACCCTCTCCAAGAACCATGCCACTAGGATCGACCCAAAGAAAAAATCCCCTTACTCAAGAACTCGAGACTGGTTGAGTTGCTCCATCATCTTGGTGTGCAACATCAAGCCCCAAGAAAAATGGTCTCTGCCCAATTCCCTCTACATGATCCTCACCTGACCACCATTGTTCTGTTGAGTAGCTAAGTATCTGTAGATCCTCACGATCATCGCGACGATGCAACAATGCACCAATGCATCCATCGCCCCAATTCGCACAACCGAGTCTAACATAAAATCCTCCCCTAAACAATACATTCAGCCCAAATCCACCAAGTGTACCTCCCCTAGAAACTGGGGATTAGTAGGTAGGGTTCTCCCCCTAAAAGCGAGCTCAATCATAAAGTAGACATCCTCCATCACAGAAAATGTCAACTTCTCCCCCCACACAATGAAGCACTGCAGCGCAGTGCTTCAAATAGAAATCAAAAACTATAACAGGTACTCCTGTGACTATAGCAACGAACAATCAAAGAACTTTAGCAACCCACAAGATGCCAAAGGTCCCCAGACACCTGACTCATCATCCCTCATCGCCTCCTTGAGGCACACCCAATCCCTCTCCCTCCATTGGACTGGCATTCTGAACTTCTCACCTGTATTCACACAAACAACACTAGATCAGCCATCACACTTCATAAAAACAAAACTTCAAAAAGGACAAGTTTTTTCACCACCAAGTTTTGCCTCATGTGCACGGCTGACACCCCTAACAAGCACGCACATATGCACACCTGTTCTTTGCACAGTGGTGCATCAATGCCCAAATGACGAAGAAACAGATGCACATCAATGCACATCTGTCACACCCATAGGCACGCATTCATGCACACTTATTTGTTACACAGTTGTGCACTATTACCCAATTGTGCTTCGAATAGGTGCGCATACAATGCCCACCTGTTTCACTCACTTACACGCCCCCATGTGAGAATGTCCTCTCTATAGTCGCACACCCCAGTGTAGGTATCCTTCAATTGCTCGCACACAAGGGGGACCCCACCCAAAAAATCCCACAGTAAGACCCTCAATACGACCCTCTCCAGAAAAGAATCCCTAACTACTATGCAGGAGGATGAGACCACTAACCTGGCTCTTTCTAATCTTGGATCAGCTGGCTCGAACTCCCAGAATCTATAAATCTCCTCTAAAAACCTCTCGTCAACTCACTATGGCAGCAGGTACAAATGAGGTGGCAATGTGGGCCCTACAGCTATATATAGTCCATTTTGCCAAACTACCATGCTCCATTACAGGAGCTCAAAGAATCCATTTTTCAATCTGTCTTCAGCCACAAGATCAAGATCTTGCCACCTACACAGTCACATTCCCTGGGTCACCATCCATCCTTGGTACACATTCTCATGTTCAAAATTATCGAATAACTGTTATATGTTCTTTCTCTTCAGATATTGTTCACAACGAGTATTCATTTTTCATGTGTGCAGGTACTTGTTCATTACACACCAAGCACAACCTCTTCAGGTATATGATCGACACTGGCATGTAATATTTCCCTCTGAATATCAATTGCATATCCCAATCAAACCCTCCGACATTTTCCTGTAGGATCCTCACATTCGGCTCTGCAGTACTACCACCTCCGCTGCATTTCAGTACTATCAACTGGTAGCACTCTCTCCTACATGAGTTGTCCCATTCATAGTCTCCTTTGTCACTTTGACACTCATGCTTCGTTCACCCTTTAGGGATGGGAGTCTCATTAGTCTTACGCATGTTCAAGAATCAACCACATACTCCTTCTCCTCATTTTGCTATATTTCCCCATGGACTCCCAGGACATCTCCTTACGGTTCTAAATTGACTGCACCACTGAAGTATCATTAACCTTCCACTTTCATCCACAATCAGTTTTCCCATCTTCAAATTTCCCTCCATTCATTTACCTCATACAAAAACCCACCCATGGGGCCCCCACCCTCGGTCAATTCTCCATACAACCTGCACGCTCACAGGCCAAGCCATATTTCACTAGGGCTCCCATTTCTATATTTGTACGCTTATCCCACCTTATTCTTTATTTATTTCATAATTGTACAAAGCCTTTTGTTTCCAACACTTACATAGCTTTTTGTTGTCTCCTTTAGCGACCTTCCTTTTCTGGAAAAGAAACCCCTGCCACCCTTGGTTGGGTAATTCCTTTACATTCTATGCGTGTTGACATCATCCATAAACCTCGATTAACCCATCGTCCATGTACCTTTGATCTCTGAGTTTGTCTACTTTTTCACTCCTCTGGCACAATTTAAACCCACTTCTAATCATCCCCCTAACGCTAGATCCATTTTCACGATTGTTGCCACTCATACCTCACATATATCCCCAACCAAGGGAAGTCTTGGTCTCACCACATCTTCACTTCGTCCATGTTTCTCATCAGTTCCTGATCTCATCCAGTGGATTTCATGAATCCCTTTACTTCTTGGAGTCGCATCTCCCTTTCTGTCGACATCAACATAGTTTCCAGAAGGGTGACAATATTTTGACTCTCATTACCTTTACAACGAGGAGTCTCAGACGGCACAGGGAGAAACATGATTTCTCTCTGTTGTCATTGATCCCCATAACATTCAACTTCAACACCATTTCATGTTATAGTGGGTCTTACTTTGTGACTATTGCAGTTGTTTTATACTAGCTGAAGACCTCTGAAATTTGTTGGGCTATCAATGCCTGCGAATCATCGAAACTTCTTACTAGTGTCATCGCCTCTTTTTCATAGTATGTTTACCATAATAATTGTCATCTTCCATTATCATCCCGTCCCAAAGGGTACTACAGTTATATACATCAACATATAGCTTCAGTTACTATCTTACACATTTGAGTTACATGACACAAGCATGGGGCATGCTTGCCTCGTTTGTATATAGTTTTTATTTTTCCACACCTCAAGAAAGGTTTGGGTCCCATAGGTTCCCCTCTCCCTCCAATGGGTCAATCTTGCAATTCCTCTCAACACTCTTTCTTACAATGGTACTCTTAGTAGAAGAAACATTGATGTATTTTGGCTATATGTATGCTCCTAACCTCACACATCAGGGGGCATCTGTTATCACTGAAATTCCGTCTGTAAATGGTCACAGAAATATAGCATCTCCAAACACCTATCAGTTCATTCATGGCCCAAACAATGCATTTCCAAAGGGAAAAAAATATACAACTAGTTATAAAATCAACATGCACTCAGCAAATAAAGGACACGCGTGCATGTATGCCAATGGAAAACACGGGAAAAGCGCACATGCACTCGATGCACGACTGTGTACACAAAAATCCATGCACACCTAAGAATGATGCATTTATGATTCTAGTCGGCCTGCCACCCACTTTTGGTTCAACGCCCAAAGCGATTTGACCCTCAAATACAAACTAAATCTGAGTGGGGGGTGTTGCACCTCTTTTGTCACCTAAATGAGAAAAACAGTGGTGCTTACAAGCTTAGTTGGGTTAGCTAAGAAAGACAACAGTAAAGGAAAGGGTTAGAAGAATAAACATAAAAGACTAAGATAAGAATTAAACTAGGAAGGGAAAAAACAATTAAACTATTGTGCACAAGGACATAATAACAAGAAACAAACAAGACTCATGTCACCAATGGAAAGGATTGTATTAGTGAAAAAAAAACTCCAAAGAGAAAGGGGACTTTGGGTCCCTTCTTCCTCCAAGGGAGGGATCTTGGACCCCCAAGATTGAGCTCTTCTTACAACTTGAAAACTTGAAAGAAATGGTGAAAGAATCCCATGCTAACCCACTCAAAAGGTGATGTGTATTGCCCAAATGGAATGGTGCTAGTATGCTCTTGATGAGAAAAGAGGTTTCCCCAAGAGAATAGCAGCAGCATAACCTTGCAAATGAATTCCTTGAAGATGTAGTGCACCCATGGCCTTGTTTTATAGCACCACTTTGAGGTATTGTGCAACCAGCTTTTAGTGTGAAAAGGGGTTGTTTAGGGCACCTTTAGGTCTTTGACCAGCCACCTAGTTGGATCCAGCCGAGATTTGGATGTCAAATCGACTTGGAAGTTGAACCAGAAGTGGGTGAAAGGCATACCAACATCATAAATGTGTCGTTCTCAAGTGTGCGTGACTTTTAGCGTCCACATTCGCGCATCGTGCACATGTTCTCTTTTCCTACGTTTCTTGATGGCGCATGTTCGCGCGCACCCTGTATAGTCATAGCATATCTTGATTTTATAACTGGTTGGATAGTTTTGGACCTTTTGGAAATTCTTTTTTGGTAATTTTGGTCCATGGGTGAACTAATAGCTATTTGAAGATGATGGATTCCTGTAACCATTTGCGGACGAAATTTCAAAGATAACAGATGCCCCTTGATGGATGAGGTTAGGAGCATACAGATAGCCGAAATTCATCAATGTTTCTTCTACTAAGAGTATCGTTGTAAGAAAGAGTGATAGTGAGAGTATCAAGAGTGACTCATTGGAGGGATAAGGGAACCTATAGGACCCAACCTTTCACAAGGTGTGGAAAATAAATTGTGTACAAATGAGGTGAGCATGCCCCATGCTCGTGTCATTTAACACAAAAAAGGGTGTTGTACAGTAACTGAAACTGTGTGTTGATGTAGAAAACTGCAACACCCTCATGGGCGGTTTTGATAAAGACAGAGGACAATTCTGATGAGGAACAATACTCTGAACAGTAGGCAATGATACTTGTAAGAAGTATCATGGATTATGTGGACATTGATGGCCCAACAAAGTTCAAAGGTCTTTGGAAAATATAAAAAACAATTGCAATAGTTGCAAAGTAAGACCCACTGTAACATGAGAAAGCATTAAAGTCAAATGTATGGAGGGAAATCTGAAGATGGGAAAACCAATGGTGGATGAAATGGATGGTAAATGGCGTTGCGGGAGTGCAGTCAAAATAAAATCGTGAGGAAGTGCCCTGGGAGTCCGTTGGGTAGGCTAGCAAAATGAGGAGGAGTATGTGGTTGATTCGCAACATGATGTAAGACTATTGGGACTCCCATCCCTAAAGGTTGAAAATAGCATGAGTGTCAAAGTGCCAAGGGGGGCTATTAAGGGGACAACTAATTAGGGGGAGAGTGCTACCGAGTGATAGTACCCAAAATGCAGTGGAGGTAACAATACTCCAGAGTCGGATATAGGGACCCTAAAGGAAAATTTCAAAGGGTGTGACTGGAGATGCAATTGAGATTCAGAGGGAAAGATTACATGCCAATGTAGATCATATACCTGAAGGGGTCACGTTGGTGTGTGATGACCAAGTACATGCAGACATGACGACCAAATACCTGACGTGAACAATATCTGAAGATAATCAAACATATAACTGTTTATTTGATAGTTTTGAACATGAGCATGTGTACCTGAACGGGGTATGGAAAAATGGCTCCCTGGGGGCTAAGGATGAAAAATGGCATGGGGATTGTCCTGATGTAGATGATGGGGTGTTGATCGTGTGGCTGAAGACGGATCAAAAAATGGACACTCGGAGCTCCCAGAATTGAGTCTGGAAGTTTGGCAAAAAGGAACTATATATAGTTGTAGGGCCCACATTGCCACCTCATTTGTACTTGTTGCTATAGTGGTTAGAGAGGAGATTGTAGAGTAGATTTGGAGATTCTAGGAGTGCGAGGAAGAGGATCCGAGAGGTGTGAGAGTCAGGTTAGTGGTCTCATCCTCCTGTACAGTATTTAGGTGTCAATTTTTGGGTAGGACCGTACAGATGGTCGTACGATGGGTTTTTAGGGTTGTGGCCCCCCAAATGCATGGGCGATCGATGGAAACCCATGCATGAATGTGCAGTTGTAATGAGCATAGCCGCATAGGGGGAGCACACTATTTGGGAAAACAGGTGCGCATGGGGTGCGTGCATGTCCAAAACACAGCCACACATATGTGCACGGATGTGTTGCTGACTATTGCGCATGAGTGCACAACTGTGTAGTGAACAGGCACACATTTGGTGCACACCTGTGGGCTTAACAGGTGTGCATACATACACTCCTGTGGGGTAAATAGGTGTGCATGTGTGTGCATCTGTGGGGAAAATAGTCGCGCCCTTGAGGCAAAGTTGAGGGTGAGAAAACTTATCTCCCTTCTTTCTTTTTTTTTGTTTTTTTTNATTGTATATGTGGATGCAGGTGATCATTTGAGATGATGACGATCCATTGGAGAGAGAGGGACTGGGCCCGACTGAGGAAAGCCATGAGGGATGAGGAGCCGACATTTCGTGGTGCTTTGGCAGCCTGTGGGCTGCTGAAGTTTTTTGAGTGCCCACTGTTGAGGGCACATGAGTATCTGTTGCAATTCTTAATATCGATGTGGAGTCCAGAGTTGCATTTTTTTATTGTGTGTGGGGATCACTTGGCATTCTCTGCTGAGGAGGATGTATATTTTCTAACTAGGCTTCCGTTTTGGGGAACCTTGCTGCCGGTCGAGCCAGTGGTAGTTGTAGAGGGGCAGTTGGCTACCCTTGCCCAGACATATTGTTCGGGGGAGGATTTCATGTATGGGTCAGTGGTGAGGATTGGGGTGATGGATTCCCTCGTACATCATTGCATGGAAGCAATGGTTGTGATACTGTATGGGTCTCTCGTGACTCGGCATATCAGTGGTGGCTAGCTGCGGATCATGCAGCGGGCACTAGGGGGTGAGCATTTTTCCTGGGGCTTGATGTTGCATGCCAAGATCGTGGGACATATCACCAGGTGTCGAGCGACCAAATCAGGGGATTTTTCTTTTGGATCTATCCTAGTGGCTTGGTTTCTAGAGAGGGTGTCGATGTTCCACCCGAGAGTTTTGTTAGACCCGTTGGGAGCGCGAGAGCCATGACTGCAGTGGTGGTCGACGATTTTAGTTCATCATGGGGGTGGGGAGGGTGGCCACTACTTCACTGTCGAGTTTGCACAGGTGTGGCATCAAATGCCATAGATCACATTGGATTTTCCATACAGTGGGATAGATTTCCATGATGACCTTGAGATGATATTACCCCCGGGAGAGGTATTTGATCGCCGAGGTATGATGTGTTGGTTGTTGGTTTTGTTGATTTGTTTTTTAGATAGTATAGCATATGGTTGATATTTGTATGGATGTTGATGTTATCATGTGTTTTTTTGTGTAGATGTGGGACCGTATGGATGAGAGGTCGAGATGATCAGAGCACCAGCCCGCCAGGGGCCTATGAGACCACCACGGGTAGAGTTGTGAGCAGGGGAGAGGTGACGTCGAGAGCATGTTAGGGCAAGGCCTGGTGATGATGATAGAGTGGCTTGGAGACGTCATTATGATGAACTCAGGGTAGGGTTGTCACATGCTCCTCTGGCCGAGGCCAAGGGAGAGTTTGATTATTTCCGACGCCGACTAGAGGCGGTTCTACAGGGAGTGCCCAAGAGGATGTGGGTACAGATCCAGGATGAGGGGATCCTAGAGTAGTGTATTGGGTTGTCAGCAGATTCGTGTACCTTGATCCGTAGAGCAGCTGTAGCCACAGCTGTGATGACTGGACGGTTGCCTCCGGGACTTGAGGAACCTAGAGCTGGTGGGGTACCTCCGCTAGAGGGAGGACCTGGTGTTGGAGCACTAGAGGCACCCTGAGGGCTTCTATATATGTAGTTGTGTATCTGATATAGGTTGGTGAGCCCATTTTGTATAGTTGTGACATCCAGTTTTCTATAGGTAGGGATGAAGTGATTCACCTGCCTACGGGTGATGTACTATTTTTGTAAACACTTTATGACATGTGGATCGATATATATATATATATATGGATATACATTTTTGGATATTTGTGTACATGTGTGATGTGTTTTTTGTTGATGATTTGTTTTGATGTACTGGATGATGTCTAATCTATATGTTGTGACAAACTTCTGATGGTTTATGTGTATGTGAATATGTCTTGATGTGATATATGCTAATCTAGTATAATGTTAGCCATGTTATCTGCTATTTGATTGAATTGTCTTGGGATATGTGTAAATGTAATGGAATAAAAATGTTGAGATAAAAGTCTAACCTGCAGGTATTTGTGAAAGAGGCAAGGATCACAGACATGGTATACATTGTTGAGTTGGAGGATGACAAGTTGGGAATCTAATAAGACGCTAAGGTAACGAATATGGCGATGATTGGCCTCAATGAGGAGACCAATGACGATGGTGTAATCTGCTTGATTGTTGGTGGTTGAGCCTAAACATATGTCGTTGGTGTGGAGTATGTCATGTGAAGGTGAATAGATGGCCCAAGTAGCCGAAGCAAGATTCTATGTCCAGCGGCTAGCTCCGTCAGCGTAACCGATGTGGTAGGTCGATGGAGGTGGCATATGTCAATAAAACGAGTGATAGATTAGATGAGAGGTATGGATAAAAGAAGACTAAAAACTCTACAAAAGATGTACAAAAAAGAAAAATCCTAGTGTATTATACCTATGCTCAGGCGTAAAATTTCTTTAAGTACAACCCGTTGACGAGTTCCTTGAGAGGATGGCCTTCGGGGGAGGCTAGAATGTATGAGCCTTTAGTGAGGCAATGTTGGATGATGTACGGTCCATGCCACAGGGACTTGAATTTTCCATGGCCAAGGGTATCGTGAGAGATATCGTAAGTGAGGACGAGGTTTCCTTCATTAAATGATCAAAGGTTGACATGGTGATCAAAGGTGGCCTTTGATCATTTTTTGGCTGCTTCATTGTTTTGTAATGAAGATCGACGATCTTCATCCAGGGATTATAAGTTCAGAAAAATTTTCTCTATTGGGGCAGTGTTGGGTAATAGCTCAATAGTGGTGTGTAAGGTGGGAATTTCGCACTCGATGGGAAGAGTGGACTTAACCCCATGGACTAGATGAAAAGGTGTGAAACCAGTGGCAGTTTTGACTGCTGTGAAATAAGCCCAAAGCACGGAAAATAACATATGATGCCAATTGGTTTTATGGTTGTTAACCATGTGTTGCAACATGGTTTTTAATACCTTGTTAACTACTTCTACATGTCCATTGGACTGAGGGTATTATGGTGAGGAAAACTCATGGGAGAAGCCTAATCGGGATGAGAGTTCCATGAAAATATCATTTTTGAAATGTTTCCCGTGATAAAAGACTAGTTGGAGTGGTACTCCAAAGTGGGATATGACGTGGTTAAAGAAAAAATGCGTTGATGTGTCAGCGGTGTTGTTGAAGGTAGGCATGGCTTCAGCCCACTTGGTAAAGTGATCAAATGCAACGACTATGTATTTGTGTCCATTGTTGGATGTAGGGTTGCAAGTCATGAATTCGATGCCCCATTTACAAAGGGACTAGCGGTGATCACTGGGTGTAAAAGAGCAGGTGGTGCCCATGATTTGTTGGCATAAAGCTGGCATTTATCACATCGTTTCATGGCATGGACGCAGTCATAAAATAATGTAGGCCAAAATTAACTTGTGCGGATGATTTTTTGAGTGGTGGACGGCCCTGAGAGATGGCCTCCGCAAGCGTCGTTGTGGCAGTCATTCAATACTCTGTCGGCCTCGTCAATAGTTAAGCATCGACAGAGTATGGTGTTCACTCCTCGTCGATATAAGATGCCCCCTATGAGGAGGTAGCGAGGTGCCTGGTGTCAAATACATCGACGATCATCTCTAGAGAGGTGGTTTCTAAATTTTTGTATTTGGAGATAGACAAGAAGATCACCATACCAAGGGTCATCTGAGGGGATAAAAAAAATATGTTCATCAGGGAGGTTGGTATTGACCGGTGGACTAGTAGTGTCGGAGGGAAAATCTGTGATAAGTTCGGTGAGGATGAGAGCTTTCTTTCTCTTGGGTGTTTAAAATTTCATATCGTATTCCTGAAGGATGATGATCCATCAAGAAAATTTACCATTAATTTGTCGACGAATGAGCAAGTATTGCATGGGGTTGGAATCTGCAATGACTTTGGTAGTTCGAAGCAGAATGTAATGGCGTTGTTTTTGGACTGCGAGGAAAACTGCGAGGGATATCTTTTCTTCAGGATTGTACTTCAAGGGTGTGCCTGAAAGGTTTTTACTAATGTAGTAAATCACATGCTCACGGGCATCATCCCCTATTTGGATGAGCACTCCTGCTACTGAAACGGCTGACGCTGATATGTAGAGGAGATAATCATGGTTATAGTCAGGTGGACTAATCAATGGGGTGTTGGAGAGAGCCACTTTGATATCATCAAAAGTGTTTTGGGGATGTTTATCCCATTGAAATGGGATGTCGTGAAGAAGTAAGCGAAGGAAGCCATGTGTGCGAGTAGCGTAATCTGGGACAAAGTGTCGTAAAAAGTTGTCTTTGCCTTGAAGGCCCTGTAGTTTGTGTAAATTTTGTGGGGGTGGAATTTCTGTGATGGCTTGGACTTTGAGGGGGTCCACAGTAATTCCACATTGGGAAACTATGAACCCAAGAAGGAACCCAGTTGTTATCAGACTAATCGGTAGGTGCGGACACTAACTGATCTCCCTAGATCCACCTAGATCTAGAACAAAACACACAAGAATACGACGCTTTCCTTAAGTTTTAGATATTGAATTTACTAACTCAAGAGGGATGAGTGGAATACCATTTAAATGTCACTTCCTCTCGCCATCGCCATCCTAGCTCCATTCCAACGCTCATACAATGATGAACCTGCAAAAGAATGCAACCAACCAAAGTGATAGTAATAGCATAAACTCAATATAAACCTATGTATGTGATCAAGGAATCATACAATAAAACACAACAAGCTTTATAAGAAAGAATCATATTATTGTATCATATTAAATGTGAAAGAGATATTACAACCATGGCCTTGATTTTGTAAGTTCCCTTCCAACTATCCTTCGTTCCCCACACACTTCCACTTCAATAATTCTGAGCATAGATCTGATAATATTCACAATCTATCTTGACAAAGTGGCTCATCTAGCCAAGCCCAAAATCTCTAAAGCTAACCAAAGCTAAGCTAAAGCTAACTTTCTTCAAGAGAACTCCTCTCCTTTTATAAGTTAAAGAGGATAAGGTGAGGAGGTTAGGATGATCCCACTAAATCATGAAAGCGAGTAAGATCCAAACCATTCGTATGCCACCTCACCATAGAAGTTTCTCCTTCTAGAAGATTCAATAAAACGCTTGTTTTTCCCACGTGTAGGCATTCTCGCACCCTGCCTATAGACCAACCTGTGAACATCTTGCACCCTAGCTATGGTGCAACCTGCAAGAATCAGGCATTCTCGCATCCTGCCTATATAGCAACCTGCAAACTTCCTTTTTTACAGGGATTTTACAAAGGAAAATGCAACTTCTTTTCTCAGGAAAAGTTCTTCTCCCTTCTCTCTTCAGGAACTCAAGCCACTGACCCCTCTGAAGGCAACAGATAGGTTTACATCATTAATGGTCATAGGGATGACGAAAATAATGTGTAACAGAGAGCCCCCCAAAGTATGAAGTTAGAACAGAGTGATAGCTGAAATACTTTGTCGAGTGTGTGTAGGGAACAAGGAACAGTCGGTCGGAAACCTGCCAACAAACAAGGAAATAAAGTACAATAATATATCATCACTGAGGTAGGCATTCCCATACTCAGAATACAAATGACTTAAAGCATAAATGCCAACATGCGAAGATCCATGTCAGGTAAGACAGGTCATGTCCACCAAACATACACTGTGGATCCAATGCAATATGACTCAAATCTGAACATAGCCACCAAAAATACACTGTGGATCTATGTGTTAAAGACTCAAATTTGAACATAACCACGAGACATACAATGTGGATCTATGCAACAGTACAAAACTAAATATACTCCAACACAACCTGAATCTATCAGAAAAGATCTAGGGTCTTCATCTCCACCACTCTATAGTACAAATATAACCATGTGAATACATGTGTCGAAGTCGAACATGGTAGAAACCACTTGATTACCGGTCATTAGTGTATATCGTTAACAAGCGCGAGGGAAATCACCATTAATGTCAATGACTCCCAAGGTACTCTGGTACAATCCAATGAATGTGAATCAATGAGCGGAAGTCGAACACTCGGCGGAATCTCCCGATCAGGGGTCAATAATGAAAACCCACTGTCGAAAGTGAGGAAACCTGCCATTGAGGCATGCAAGTTCCAAGGTACCAATTAGTTTCTAAGTCTAATTTTTGGTTAATGAGTTGAAGTCGAAAGGAAAAGACTTGTCATAGGAGGGCCTTAATGTATCGCCCATCAATGAAACAAAACAAGTAACAAGATTTGATGTAGATCAGAGTAACAAGTGATTCAATACTGACTCAAGGATGGCCGACGCAATAGAAGGCTTAAGGACTACAGAAATGGCCGATGCAATAGAAGGATTTCTGGGTTGAACTTATTTTTTGAACATATTGATGACACGACAACTGTCTTGGAAATACTGACTCAACAACAAGGATCACAGACCAATTTCTAATCTTATAGGAGTATGATCAGGAGACAAGTGGATTTTTCAACCTAGACACAAGGTGAGTAAAAGGGTGTCATGTTCGAAAATGACTCTTCCATAGAATACAGGTTTAGACACAATTCTTTCCAAAAATTTCCCCCACCATTTTTGGTGAGTACCTCTTTATTTTTACGCAACCTTGAGGAGGATAACATATGCTTGTAAATGTAAGTTCATCCTTCAAACAAGTCCCTCAGAGTATGTTTAAATAACCCTAGGAAGGAGTCGTTCGGTCCCGTATGGGCCTGTCAATGTTTGTTTAACGAATCCAAAGATAGAAAACTCAAAGGTTTTTCATGATTATAGAGTCTGGAAAAACACTTAAAAGAGAACTCTCTCAGTTCCTTTTTTGTAAAGTATTCTGATGAGACCGAAAAAGAGATAAACTATCGCTCAATAGACATTTTCTTCAAATACTTTAACGAGCGTGAAAAGAATAATGTCGCTCGGCAATATTTTCATGTTTAGAGTGTCTGAAAAGAGCTTAAAGGGAACTCCAAGGGGTTCCTTTTTCGTATAACCTTTACGAGTCCGAAAAAGTGATAAAAGTATACTCGATTACATTCTCACTTATTTATGAGCATGAGAAAGAACAAATACTAAGCTCGGTAACTTATTCTCATGTATTTACGAGCATGAGAAAGAACAAAGACTAATCTCGAGATTGTTTTCATTTTTATGCAAGCTTAAAAACAAAACAAAACTATGCTTGGGATAGATTTTAATTTTTACACAAGCTTAAAAACTAAACAAAACTATGCTTGGACCTAGTTTCATTTTTACACAAGCTTGAACCAGAGGAAACTATGCTTGAGGTAAGTAGTTTCATTTTTACACAAGCTTGAACCATATAAAACTATGCTTGCAACTTCCCAACGCATGGTTGGTACTTAGCCCCCAGCTTAAGAAGCTAGTGGCTCAAACTTCAGCATGAAGTCCAGAGGCTGAGACAAATTTCCCCCAAGATTCATTTAATCCAACTGCAAAGGAGAATGAAATGAATCTTCAAATACTAGACGAAGGACTTGACTCAAATAGAGAGGGGGAAAACTATTTCATTTTTTAATGAGCTTGACACAGAAACCAGAAATATGCTCGTAACCTCTATTTAATTTTTTAACGAGGTTGTCTCAGAGGTGCAAAAAAATATCTTCATAAGTGGTTTCATTTTTTAACGAGCTTGAAATCAAAAAACCATGCTCAAAGACCTTTGTTTCATCTGTTAACGAGGTTGCCTCAGAGACGCAAAAACTATCCTCGGAATCTTTGTTTCATTTTTTAACGAGGTTGCCCCAGAGATGCAAAAACTATCCTTAGAGTCTTCTTGATCAATGATTCCAAGAGGAAAATGCTCCATAAGGAGACCATGTCAAGAGACAAAACTCGTTCATGGATTCCAAGAGGTCTTCATTTGACGGAAGAAACACATTCTGGAAGGACACCATGTCGAGGGTCACGACGGGAGTAAAGAGATCAGGCTCTAACAAACCTATTGAAGAGATCACCAGGTCGACTACTAGATCTAAGTCATCAGAAGTCAAAGCCATGGGCGACAATGCCACATAATTGACCTGTGGCGGGGGCGATACCGTCTGCATATAAGAACCATTCAGGGAGGCAATACAGGTGGGGTCAATGAATGAAAGTTGATCAACAGTCACAACATGTCCATTGTGAGGGAAAGATATCACATGAAAAAGAGTAAACACGATGGCTTTCATGGCATAGACATAATCCCGCCCAAGGAGTAAATAAAAATCCAAGGGGTCTTGGACTACCATGACGTTAATAAAGACAGTTTTCCCTCCCAAAGTTATAGGAAACTGAGGAAGGGTCCCTAAAGGTTGACTAGTTCTTCTGTTAAAAGCTAACAGATTTTGTGTAACTGGCACAAGCGGAGGATAACCCAAAGCTTGCCAAGAAATGGAGGACAAAATACTAACAGACGAACCTTCATCTATCAACGTCTGAAGAATGTCCTAACCACAAACGTGTATTGTAATCTGGAAAGGAATGTAAGAGGGAAGACAAGGTCCAGTTAGCACACCCCAATCAAAACGGATGGCCTCATTACTTGGAGGGGGTCCTACAGGAGAAGGAGGAATTCCCCTCGGCATGGGAGAGTCTGTATCAACGAGAAAAACATGGGTTGTATCGGGTTTACTCTCTAGCGGGAGAGTAGGATCGACCGATGGAGAGATCAGATTGACCACTTGAGTTTCATTCTCCAAGGAGAGAATGGGGTCGATAGATGGAAACGGATCGACCACTTGGGTGACACTCTTTAACGGGAGAGTGGGATCAACCGAGCATGGGATCGGATCGATCGCTTTAGTTTCACTCTCTGAGGAGAGAGTGGGATTGATCGAGGAAGGTATCGGATCAACCACTTTATCAATTGGTTCAACTAGGGACGTGACCAAATTGATGACATGATCAACCGGATTGACCGGTGAAGGGACCAGAGTGATCATTCCATAAACTATTGGAGGGTTGAGAGAAATCTTACTGTAAGAAACTGGAAGTTGAGGTTGTGAAACAGTCATGTCTTCCAGTAATTTAGAGGCTTCGTCCATACAAGGGCAAAGGTGAGTGAGACGACTCCCTTTGCATAACATGCACGGGAACTTGACTCTACTTTTCTTTTTCCCAACCATATCATGACTGGTTGACGGGGGTTTGTCAGCATGTTGTTCAGAGGCTAACGACATGGGTTGGCGAGGATTTGTAGACCATGCATCTATAACCTTGGATAGACCAGGGCATTCCTTAAGAAGATGGCTACCCTTACAAAGCCTGCAAGGGTACTTGGGCTTACGGGTTGTTTGGGTGATCTTGACATCATCAACACTCCCAGCATGACTAATAGTAACTGGTTGTTTTCCAACATGTTTGATAGTGGTTGGAGGTTTTGACCCTTGTTTATCTTTCTTCTTCTTAATCTTTATTTTCGTCTTATTCTTATTCACCGAGTTACTAGCTTCAGAACTTTCACCCGACGAAGAAGATGAAACAGAAGGCGACATTGCAAGCGAAGAAGGTGAAGAATACTTTACTGGTGAATAATGTGAAGGATCAACATGAGGTTGATTCTCTTGGGGGGAGGTGCTTGTCACTAAAGCATCAACTGCATTCGGGATTACCTGAGTGGAAAACAACCATACCAGTAATCCAATAGTGAGACCTGGAAGTCTCAAAGTAGCGATGTGAGGAGGACCAATGTTTCCATAAGAAGGAAAAACAAAATATTCCCCTGGAGCAGGGTTTCCTTCATTGGTCATTCCAGGAACTGACGCCATTAAATAAATCCAACCTAGAGTCTTCTAGGGAAAACAAACAACACATGCTAAAAATCTAGGAAGCAAGCAAACAAACGAAACCTTCTTACAATGAGCACACTAGTTGGTGATGAAATCCAACGTCGCGGGAACAATGTAAGAAGGGGTTGAGATAGAGCGGCTGGAAAATTTACGTTGACAACCTGCTTAATGGATTTACACCCTGGTGCAAGCTCCCACACATAATCGTGGGTATACCCTCCAAGGAGCCCGAGTGAGTTTGGCCAACGTCGATTCCAGGTACCATGAAGACTTGCCCCTCCACAGTCACCTCATGTAAAGAACCTATAGATATAGGCCACTAAGGTTACCAATTACTACAGTGATGCCTAGGGAAACAATCAACAGTCTGATCCACGCACAAGGGCAGGGTATCTAGCCTGAAATCAACTTGAAAATCTTCCACTCATCATTGTGGGTATACCTCTCAAGCGACCCCCATAATACATGTAATCTCTACACCAAGACCAACAAAGCAGGGTGAGTAACTCTGCTAGTCTCAATGCGACCTCATGATTGACACTTGTGTGAGAAGAGCTTCCCAGGACAAAATAAACTAAGTGGATTTAACTCTCCCTATCACAAGATACTATGTTTGTTCGCAGCTTTGGAAAGTTATCTTTCACACCTATTCCAAAGCCCTACAAATAATATAATGTAGGTTTACTACCAGAAAATATAAAAATGTCTAATGAATTTTTATAAGCACTTTATTTTATGGCTATTGTTACTCAAAAGGAAAATGGCGTGGACAATATGGTGTTTTGACCGACTCAAAAATTATGCAAAGATATGAAGATGCAATCTTTTCATTTCGATGAAAGCTATGCTACGAGAAGGAGAAAACTTTTATCATTCCCATATGCACAATGTCCCAAAATATATTAAACCCATCAATATCAAGATTCTCAAGAAATGAGAAAAAGGTATTGAACACCATGCACGATTCATAATTTAAGATCAAAAAATGCCAAGAATCATGCAATTTCGCTACTTCAAATGCAAGGATGGCCCCAATATAATATAAAGCAAGAAAACCCAAACTAAAAGTTTTCTTTTAAAGTGAACTATTTAGAAGAAATCTCATCTTTCCTTAAACAATTCTAAAGAAAACACACGCTTTGTAATTGAAAGACACTCAAAGCAAGAGACTATCCTTCAAAACCAAACAAAGAAAAAGTGGCTAAAACCAACTCAAAGGATGTCAAGCAAATTGTAAATAGATCAATATAGGCTCTAAAAGCTCAATCCAGCAGATCAAAGAAAAATTGGGTCATCAAAAAATGACAAGACCCAATCCAAAAAAATTTACAAACAAGTTCGCAGGATGGTAGTGTATTACAGTGCGAGAATCAAAGATTCTCGCAGGCTGAACAAAGGTTGACTGCGAGGGGTTCACACTAGACTTAACACCAGGGTGTGAACTCAGGTGTTTCTCATAGGCCACTAAAGGGTACAGTGCGAGAATGCCTGTAAACAAGCAAAAAAATGACAAAGGACTAAATTAGAGTGAACTTTCAGATCCAGAGAGTCTAGATGGATCTCCCACAAACTCAGAGACCAGAAAACAAGCAATCAAAGCAAGGGAAGCTAGAATAACTAGGAAACAATCTGTTCCCCAGTGGAGTTGGGAATTTTGTTATCGGACTAATCGGTAGGTGCAGACACTAACTGATCTCCCTAGATCCACCTGGATCTAGAACAAAACACACCATAATACGATGCTTTCCTTAAGTTTTAGATATTGAATTTACTAACTAAAGAGAGATGAGTGACATACCATTTAAATGTCGCTTCCTCTTGCCATCGCCATCCTAGCTCCGTTCCAACGCTCATACAATGATGAACCTCCAAAAGAACGCAACCAACCAAAGTGATAGTAATAGCATAAAATCAATATAAACCTATGTATGTGATCAAGGAATCATACTGTTATCACTGAAATTTCGTCAGCACATGGTTACAAGAACTCAACATCATCAAAACAGTAATGAAGTCATTCATGGCCATGAATTAATCCCACAACATTCAAAAAGGGCAAAAAACTATACAAAGTAGTGCAAAATTGAAGAGCGCTTTACAGAAGTTGGGCGCGCGCGCACATGCACGGAATAGAAACGTAGAATGCGTGCATACGCGCATGATGCGCGGTTGTTAACGCAAAAATCCGCGCACCTGCTAAACGGTGCATTTATTGAAGTGGTTGACCTCCCAACCACTTATGGATCAGCTACCAAGCCGATTTTACCCTCAAATCTGAGTTGAATCCGAATGGTAGGCTGGTCAAAGACCTAATAATGCCCTAAATGGCCTCTTTTCACACTACAAAGCAGTTACACAAAAGCCCAAAGCAATGCTATAAAAAGCCATGAATGCACCTCATTTTCTCAAGGAATTTCATGTAATGTTATGCTGCCTATATTGTTTTAAGGACTCCATCATTTACAAGAGCACATTGGCACCATTTCATTGAGCAATCCACCTCTCCATTGAGTGGATTTGAAAGGAGTTATTTCACCACCATTTTCATTTTTCTTGTTGTAAGGAGAGAAAGCTTGTGAGGGTCCAAGAGCTTTCCCTTGGAGGAAGAAGGGACTCATAGTCCCCTTTCTTCTTGGTTCTTTGATTTCATCAATAGATCAGCCTAAAAACATTAGTGACATGGGTCTTTTTGTGTTTGTCATCTCTATGTCCCTATGCTTGTGATTTTTGTTTTTATTAGTTTAATTCTTACTTATAGTTTTGTTTTTCTTTCTCTAACTCTTTCCTCTACAGTTGCCATGCTCAGCAAGACCCAACTGGGCATGTAAGCACCTCTTATTTTCTCACCAAGGTGACGAAAAGGGTGCAACAGATTGGTGACTCCCCTGGGGAAAGGTATCAAATTCCTACCTCATTTGGGTTTATTTTTCTCTTCTTTTAGTTTGATTAACTTGCAGGTGTACAAACCGGCCTAGGCCGACCTGCCAACCATCCAATTCAGAGGAGAATTGAGAGAAATTCATCCGGATTTTTCTTTCTCGGACGTTTTTCACAGGTGCACGGGTATTCCACCCCACAGACGTGCATCATGCGCGCATGCGCTTATTTAACAGCCATTCTCTGCACGCATGCGCTTTCGGACCTATCTATGTTCGCGTGTTTGTGCTCTATGCGCCTCTGTCTGCACTAGGGGCCGTGCAATCAAACAAAATTTCACATTGTAAGTTATTGGGATGTGGGGAAGGTCATTTTCCTTCTTAAAAAATATGTTAAGCATGCTCTAAACACTGCACTACACTTAGTCCCCTCATCATATAAAGGGGTTAGTCAGGCATACATAGGCACTTAGGAGGATAAAAATCAATTTCCTTTATTTTCTTTTTGCCACATGGATGGCTTGTTTTGACTTACAATCTAAGGTGAACATCAATTTTAATCACATCTAAACTTACATTGGGACTAGAAATTGAAATAGCAATCATTTAGTATGCTCTTCTCTCGCGCCTCCAAGCGATCTTGAGAATCAAAAAAATATTGTAAAAACAATTTCATCTCCCTTAACAAAGTTTAAAAACCTTTAGGAGAGGACAACGGCCCTTCTTGGGACCCCTCTTAGTTTTCTTTTTCAAAACACGTCTTAATATTGTAACGGGCCCATACATGCCCACATGCTACAAATATAGGATAGTGTTTGAAATTGTGCTTTCTTAGATCAAAACACTAGGAAAGTTTAAAAGGTTTGTAACGGGCCCATACATGCCCACATGTTCAATCTAGAATAGTTTCAAGCTTTTCTAGATTACATCACAATAGGGAGTTAAAGGATAGTAACGGACCCACATTTCCACATGCTAGCTTCCTAGGACTTTTGAATTTCGCAAGGTTGTACCAAAGACATATAGCTAATTAGGTAATCACACTCTTGTAAGGACCAAGCGAAGTCCACATGCAACAAGGTCAAATCTAATTTACTAAAATTTGGCACACTTTCACTCACACACAAAAGTCACTTATCACTCACATAGCTTCTTCTTGAAACGTGGAGGTCTAAGTAAGTTTCCTCCAAAGGGATTCCGAAAAATACCCCATCTTTTCTGGGTAGGACTATCCACTCCCATTTTTAATCAACGAGGTTGGTTTGCACCCCCAACCTCACAAAACAACTTCATCTAAAAACTTTCTAAAAACTCACTAAGTTTTCCTCCACACGAGGTGCCAAAAGAAATTTTCTAGTCTAGGTAGGATTTTGGGGATAGGCATCCAAATAACTCTCCGTTATCTGGTTCTCACATTGTCCAAACATAGAGGTTGTCAAATAGGGAACTTAAAATCCTCCAAGTCAAGTGTTCCAATCACCATAAGGCAGGGATATACCCATGAAGGGTTGAAGGCCGAGGTCCGGTTGTTCTGTGCATCTGTTGTGGGGTTATTCTACCCTACGGACTAAAAATCTAGGGCTTAAACTTGCATGCAGATCATGACCCTTTAGAAATAACCTTTAACCTTCTACCCCAACCTAAAACCCTTTTTCACAAGAAAACAAGGGAAGTACCAACTAACCTTTTTATCGACGGTTGGTGTAGATCCTCCGTTGAGATTTATCTCCTTGCTTCCACTGCTCCTTCCAAAAAGCGATCTTGCAATCAAGACAAAACTACGTATGCATGCTATTGTTCTACTAGAGGGTTAGAGATTAAACACAAATCAAATAAAACATATAAAACTCGTGTATTTGGGACGGGAAAAGTATCTTTTTATTAATCTCAATATGAACCAACTTACAATGATTATAGAGACCGGCCACCGTTCCTCGATCCTGATCCTGGGCTCCTCCTCTTCTTTGTCCTCCAACTGCTTTGCTTGAATTCTCCTAAAGCTTGAGGAAAGGCTAAAGGGTTGGGACAAAACAGACTCGGCAATTGGGCAGAGTTTCTTTGCTATGATTTTTCCTCCCTTGAATAATACCCCTACCCCTTCTTTTATAGGCTAGAAGGAGCTAGGGTTTTAGACGAACTCTCAGCCATGCATGGTTGGGAGTTCCAGTTAACTGACCCAAAGATTTTCGTCCCGGCGGAAACTTTCCTGATTTTTTTCTTTGTTAGGTAAATGCGGGTTGTAGTGGGCCAGCCAGCGTTCCAACGCATGCAGTAGAAGGCCAACAAGCGTTCCAACATGCCCAGTGTTAGGTTAGGGCATGGGTTGCTTATTTTAAGTGGTTTTTCAGGGTTTTATTCAGCATGGCTTTGGCAAGGAAGAGACATGAGTTGGCCAGATGCCAGGTAAGCCTATGTGGTGCATTTTAGGGTTATAACAGATGCCCCCTAATGTGTGAGGTCAGAAGAGCATCTGATGGACGAAATACATTACCAATTCTTTACCAATCTGTACTGATATGCTGAATGAGTGAGCCCAGGAA
>ML796340.1:63721-78851 GCA_009831015.1 Picea engelmannii
TGGACCTGCAATCTGTAAAAAAAAATTCTAGGTTCATGCATCCACTTATTAGTCCAAAAATTCTTTCTATGCATAATAATAACATATCTTTCATCATTTCCCTTAAATTTACTGAAATCAATTCTTTATTCCAACTACGCCCTATCCTTCAGACTAGGACATAATCTATTAAACATACTTAAATTCATGCTTTCAAAACAAAAATTTTCTCTTATCTTACTCTTATCAAAGCACAAAGATTTACCTCTGTTAAGATCTTACCTCTTTCTTTAGATCAGATTTTTTTCTTAGCACGGAGCTTCACAAGTCAAGTAGAGTACTACACACTTCAACAACAAATCTACACACAAAGCTTCTCTTTTCTTTACTTCAATTCCCAACAATCATAGTTTGAGGTCCCAACAACAAAACCATTTGTTGGCACAGGGGTAGATCTAGTGTTCAACTCTAACAATGCACCAACAAAACCCTAACTACCGACCCTTTCGGAAACACCTACGAAGCAAGTGAAGTCTAACCCAAGGTAGAAGTACGGGGGGTTACATGACACAGGTGTCTGTAACCAAGCTGGGACACACATATGCGATAACAACACTTCGCATAGTATTCTAGGAACACTTAGATGATGATATGAATTATTTTATTATCTTTATTAACATCGTAGAACAAGCCCTAATATAGATCGACACAGTAACAATAAATGGTTAAGAACTTCTACCACTTATCACATAGCACTGAGTTATATCTAACATTCATGTATCTTTAAAAAAAGTAAAGCACTAATCATCAACATATCTATCTATCATACATAAAAGCACTGAGAAGATTCATAACATAAACAATACAACACAAAGCACACCAAAGACACAAGATATACGTGATTCACCCCAGTGTGCAGCTACATCCACCAACAACTTCGTCTTCTTTATTATTCTTCAATCTCTTACATTCAGTGACCCCTGTGCACCAAGCCACAGAGTCAAGCTTCACATAGGACAAGATATCTAAGCACTGAGCACCAGATCCTCCTTCCAAACTAGGTCAAGGCACAGAGCCAACTCTCTATCAAGCACATAGCCTTAACATACATACATTCCTTTGCACAAAGCCATTCAACTACTTGCACTTAACTACTTAGGCTTCACTACTTCTACCATACATTCTTACTTATTTATAGTTTTACAATGCCTTACAATAAGGCCTAATCATGGGTAAAACCCCATGGGCCGACATCCCATAACCCATTACAAAACCCTAAAGAACACCTTTACTAGGTCAACATAGCCTGCATAATATGTGAGAACCGAGATCTCAGCTCTTCCTGGGCGCTCCTTCTTCGACCAATGTGTCGAAGTCCAAAAAGTGGTTCAAACCTGACCAAGGTTTCCTCAAAGCTTGGTCGAGGGCCAACACCTCTATACTCCATCTTTTCCTTGTTTGGAAAATACTTCAGATCACGATATATTCTTCATACAGAGTATGTTTGATCCCATTCAAGCGATGATAGAGAGCTCTCGCCGAGCTCTTCGACATGGAAACCTTTTCATTGAATTTTGAGACCCTTAAATTTTGAGGCATTCTAGATCCTTTTGTATCACTTGAGGAAGTTTGACAACTCATGTATGAAGTGTCCAACTTTTCCTAGAATATAGAGTGGAATTTGTAGAATATAGAGGGGAATTTATTGGCATTTATGTTCCACTAAATTTTTCATTTATCAAGGCACCATAAATGAAAACATTTGGATCCACACTTTCCTTAAGCATCTTATTTTCCTTTAAACTTGAACCAATCTTCCAAAGGTAGCAATAACTACACTAAATGATGCACAGTTAGGCACAAACCTTGCTTCCTACATTTTGGTAATAAAGTATTCTGATTCATCTAGAAATTACGAATTCGCAAGTATCTAAATGATAAAAACATATTTGCAAGTATCTAAATCATAGAAATATATATGCATAGGTCAGGCGAAACCCCTTGAACCTCCATTGAACCTTTCCATGGGCTATTGCAATTCCATACCCCTTGAACCTCCATTTTGAACCTTATCATGGGATTTTTCAATTCCATAGGCATCGATCATGCATCAATCTCTAATACAATTTGAGTTTTCCCTCTTTCTTGATTGCGCTTAAACACCTTTTCAACTTCTAACTAATAACCCTATTCCCCATATGCATCAATATTGGCAACATAACATTCACAACTCATTTCTCTAGCAAGATAGAACCTTTGAAACCATGCACATGCTTTCTTAAGAATCCTAATATTTATATACATCCTAATAATAGTTGATTGAGAGTCCTCATCCACATGAATACCCAATGCATTCATATCTTTAACAATAACTTCTACTTTACTGATCATGTATTTAATACAAAATGCATGTAACACTGTTTGAAAACCCATCATCTTTTTGAAGTGACACAATACTTCATCAATATCGTCATTTTGAGCATGAAATACCATAAGAATACTATACTTCCTTGTGTTACCGAAGAAACAAATCTCTTCCAATTTCTCCATGAGGGCATATACTTCTTTTAACATCTCATAAATATTTGATTTCTGAAATTGCATTCCATGAATTTTATGAGGGGTCAATCGCTATATATTCCATGATTTCTGAACCCTCATTAACATATATGATATTCCTATGTATTCTTTGGGTGCCAAGGACCACAATTCCATTCTCATGGGTACTTGAGACATATTTCATCTTCTAATGTCTTTTGCATCTTCCATCAAATCAACTTAATATTTCTACAATATGAGATAATGGTACCTAATGGAAAGGACATGTTCTAAATATTTGGATATAGTTGTTGTGTCTAGTTTGCATTGTTCCTCCAAAAACAGTTTACCTCAAAATCACTGTTATATGGCATTGAATTTTGCATAAGAGTGCTACTTCTGAAGTGACACTGGTTAGATAGTAGTTGAAAATATTTGAGGGTTACCCCTTCTGGCCTAAGAGCCAACTTGAGGCCTAAAGAAGGGAGGTTTTAAAAACCTCCAAAGGGTGCCTTGACACTATTCCCCATCTAGGAACAACCTAAGGAGCAACATCCATTTTGGAACCATTATTGGGGAGAGAAATCCTAGCAAAATCTGTTGCTCAAATCCTAGCAAACTCATCTCCATTATAATTGTCTCAAAATTCTTATACTTTTGAGTATAAACACCCCTCTATTCTTAGAAGTGCCTCCTGGCCTCAACAACACCTTTTTGCCTCGACCCGTGTGTCAAATAGTCCCGAACTACGTGTCATATAGTCTCGAACTGTGTGCCAAATAGTCTCGAACTGTGTGCCATATATGTAGTCTGCAATAAAAAGAAGGTGCTCAACCCTTTTGAATCCACTATACAAAAAAAAAATAGCTTACTATGAAACTCTCGCACTTTGTTTCAGAGGTCCATGGTTTGGTGCAATGTTATTAATCTTTGTTTTAAGGAATTGGGACCCAACAACCCCGGGGTCAAACCCACGGGTTGTTGATATTTCTCGTCCATGCAATATTTTGGAATCAAAACCCAAAACTTTGAACTATCCAACAAGGAATGAATGGTTGGTGTGTTGGCAAGTGGATGAGGTTTAACCATTGATAGAGGTAGAGGTCACGGGGTCAAACCTGTAGAGCTCCTCCCTTTATCATATCCATTATAACTACTTTAACTCTAGAATATCAACAATATTTTATAGGCTTCGATGTTTAACTTGTTGGTTAAGTGGTTGTGACCATATCCCAGAGGTTAGGGGTTCGATTACACCGACCACCCCTTTTTCCATTTTTGAATTGGAAACTTCTCGGTCATTCAGAGGTTGCCACGTGGTAGCCTTTGATTATCCTATGCCACGTCACCTACCAACTAGGTGCCACATCACCTACCAACTCAATCACTAACTCTGCTGCCATGTCACTTGCATCTGCCACATGTTCACTACTCGACTTACCACATGTATGTATGGACTTCCACATCAATATGTATGGAATTCCACGTGTCATATTTTGAGCCTTCCACGTCACATGTACGAACTACCACATGTCCTCTATACTCCCTTTTTCCTTATTTGATAAAAAATTCAGATCATGATATATTCATCATACATAGTTTGTTTGATCCCGTTCAAGCGGCGACAGAGAGCTCTTGCCGAGCTCTTCGACATGGAAAAATTTTCATTGAATTTTGAGACCGTTAAATTTTGAGGCATTTTGGATCCTTCTGTATCACTTGAGGAAGTTTGACACCTCATGTATGAAGTGTCCCACTTATCCTAGAATATAGAGAAGAATTTGTAGAACATAGAGGGGAATTTATTGGCATTTATGTTCCACTAAATTTTTCATTTATCAAGGCACCATAAATGAAAACATTTGGATCCACACTTTCTTTACCCTTCTTTTCAAACATCTTCTTTTCCTTTAAAACTCAAACCATTCTTCCAAAAGGTAGCAATAACTACATTAAATGATGCACAGTTAGGCACAAACCTTGCTTCCTACATTTTGGTTTTGATTCATCTAGAAATTACGAATTCACAAGTATCTAAATGATAGAAACATATTTGCAAGTATCTAAATGATAGAAATATATATGCATATGTCAGGCGAAACCCCTTGAACCTTGTCATGGGATTTTGCAATTCCATACCCCTTGAACCTCCATTTTGAACCTTATCATGGGATTTTGCAATTCCATAAGCCTTGATCATGCATCAACCTCTAATACAATTTGAGTTTTCCCTCTTTCATGATTGCACTTAAACACCTTTTCAACTTCTAACCAATAACCCTATTCCCCATATGCATCAATATTGGCAGCATAACATTCACAACTCATTTTTCTAACAAGATAGAACGTTTGAAACCTTGCACATGCTTTCTTAAGCATCATGAGATTATTATACATCCTAATAGTAGTTGATTGAGAATCCTAATCCACATGAATACCCAATGCATTCATATATTTAACAATAGCGTCTACTTTACGGACCATGTATTTAATACAAAATGCATGTAAAACTATTTGACAACCCGTCATTTTTGTGAAGTAACAAAATAATTCATCAATATTGTCATTTTTAGCATGAAATTCCATAAGAATACTATACGTCCTTGTGTGAGGGAAGAAACAAATCTCTTCCAATTTCTCCATGAGGGCATATACTTATTTTAACATCTCATAAATAGTTGATTTCTGAAATTTCATTCCATGAATTTTATGAGGGATCGATCGTTATATATTCCATGATTTATGAACCCTCATTAACATATATGATATTCCTATGTATTCTTTGGGTGCCAAGGACCGCAATGCCATTCTCATGGGTACTTGAGACACATGTCATCTTCTAACTTCTTTTGTATCTTCCATCAAATCAATTTAATATTTCTACAATATGAGATAATGGTACCTAATGGAAAGGACATGTTCTAAATATTTGGATATAGTTGTTGTGTCTAGTTTTCATTGTTCCTCCAACAACATTTTACCTCAAAATCATTGATATATGGCATTGAAATTTGCATAAGAGTGTTACTTCTGAAGTGACACTAGTTAGACAGTAGTTGAAAATATTTGAGGGTTACCCCTTCTGGCCCAAGAGCCAGCTTGAGGCCTAAATAAGGGAGGTTTTAAAAACCTCCAAAGGGTGTCTTGGCACTATTCCCTAGCTATGAAAAACCTAAGGAGCAACATCCATTTTGGAACCATTATTGGGGAGAGAAATTGAAAGGTTTATTTTCTTGGAAAATGACATTGACAAGGTTCCGATTCTTGGTGGTGAACAAGAATAGAACAACAAGTTGTTGGATTCTTTTTAAGAATATCTTAAGAAGAAAAATTTCACTTCGCAACTCCACTGCAAGACATGAAAGAGAATTCATCATGCAAGACAAAATGATAGTGATATCATAGCTTGGTATTTGCTTGCAACTTCTTAACCATACTCAAATCATTGTACACATATTCACTTCAAAAATGTAGAAGCATATTATATATCAGGGGCTGCAAATAAAGTTTTGAATCTCATACAAATATGTAATCATAGAAGGAAACCATTTGTACAATCCTGCTCTCTAATGACTGTGAATAATAGAGAAAACTACTCTAGAGCTACAATTGTGAACATACATAAAAGCATTGTGAAAAAATAAAGTATGCACAATCTGAGAAATAAATTTAAATTCTACAAATGAGGGGTGAATCCTCAAGTAGGTTTCTTAATCTTCAGTCAATACAATGGCCCATTGAGATTTCAAAAAGATCAATCTATAGGCTGCAAAATTCCAACCCCTACAAAGTGTTCAATTCTATCATTTATCCACTCTTGCATGCTAATTTACAGCCTTCTTTAGTATAATTGCTTTGCCAGAATAGAAATGAAGATGAAGTGTCTTGATGATATATATCTTTTACTCAACTAGTTAATGATTTAATTACTTTAAGAAGTGTGGAAACCAAGACAAAAGAAGTACTTAATAAGATTATGAGAAAAAATGAGCAACAAAAGAATGATAAAGACACAAGGAGATGATGATGGAGTTCACCTAGTATGGGCTACATCCTTGGGTCCACTTCCAATGGGAGTGGCCTCTTCTATTATGATGTAGAATGGAAAATTACATCAAAAGTATTCAACTCAAAACTGGTCTTCTTCTTGTTGCAGTACAATGGATTTCAAAAGCCTTGGAAAATTTATCTCTCCCGTTTACAATTATCCAAGAGGGCTTACAAGCTCATATATCTCCACAGTTACAAGACAAATCCTCTTTGATTAATGTAGAAAAATTGTCTAAATACATCAAACTTCAATTTCTAAAGTAAGCTCTCAATTCTCTTGCTCAAATCCTATCAAACACATCACCATTATAATTGTCTCGAAATTCTTATACTTTTGAGTATAAAAAACCCTCTATTCTTAGAAGTGCCTCTTGGCCTCAACAACACCTTTCTGCCTTGACCTGTGTGTCAAATAGTCTCGAACTACGTGTCATATAGTCTCGAACTACATGCCAAATAGTCTCAAATTGTGTGCCATATATGTAGTCTGCAATAAAAAGAAGGTGCTCAGCCCTTTTGAATCCATTATATAGAGAAAACACACCTTACTATGAAATTGTCGTACTTTGGTTCTAAGGTCCATGGTTTGGTGCAATGTTATTAATATTTGTTTTAAGGAATTGGGACCCAACAACCCCAGGGTCAAACCCACGGGTTGTTGATATTTCTCGGCCATGCAATATTTTGGAATAAAAACCCAAAAATTTGAACTATCGAACAAGGAATGAATGGTTGGTGTGTTGGCAAGTGGATGAGGTTTAAACATTGATAGAGGTAGAGGTAGAGGTCATGGGTTCAAACCTGTAGAGCTCCTCCCTTTAGCATATCCATTATAACTACTTTAACTATAGAATATCAACAATAGTTTCTAAGCTTCGATGGTTAACTTGTTGGTTAAGTGGTTGTGACCATATCCCAGAGGTTAGGGGTTCGATTACACCGACCGCCCCTTTTTCCATTTTTGAATTGTAAACTTCTCAGTCATTCAGAGGTTGCCACATGGTAGCCTTTGATTATCTTGTGCCATGTCACCTGCCAACTGGGTGCCACATCACCTGCCAACTCAATAGCTAACTCTGTTGCCATGTCACCTGCATCTGCCACATGTCCACTACTCGACCTACCACATGTATGTATGGACTTCCACATCAATATGTATGGAATTACACATGTCATCTTTTGAGCCTTCCACATCACCTGTACGAACTACCACGTGTCCTCTATACTCCCTTTTTCCTTGTTTGATAAAAACTTCATATCACGATATATTCATCATATAGAGTCTATTTGATCCCATTCAAGCGGCAACAAAGAGCTCTCGCTGAGCTCTTCGACATGGAACCTTTTCATTGAATTTTGAGACCCTTAAATTTTGAGGCATTTTGGATCCTTCTGTATCACTTGAGGAAGTTTGACACCTCATGTATGAAGTGTCCCACTTATCCTAGAATATAGAGCGGAATTTGTAGAACATAGAGGGGAATTTATTGGCATTTATGTTCCACTAAATTTTTCATTTATCAAGGCACCATAAATGAAAACATTTGGATCCACACTTTCTTTAACCATCTTTTCAAACATCTTCTTGTCCTTTAAAACTCGAACCAATCTTCCAAAGGTAGCAATAACTACATTAAATGATGCACAGTTAGGCACAAACCTTGCTTCCTACATTTTGGTAATAAATTGTTCGGATTCATCTAGAAATTACGAATTCACAACTATCTAAATGATAGAAACATATTTTCAAGTATATAAATAATAAAAAAATATTTTCAAGTATCTAAATGATAGAAATATATATGCATATGTCAGGCGAAACCCCTTGAACCTCCAATGAACCTTGTCATGGGCTTTTGCAATTCCAAACCCCTTGAACCTCCATTTTGAACCTTGTCATGGGATTTTTCAATTCCATAAGCCTTGATCATGCATCAACCTCTAATACAATTTGAGTTTTCCCTCTTTCATGATTGCACTTAAACACCTTTTCAACTTCTAACCAATAACTATATTCCCCATATGCATCAATATTGGCAACATAACATTCACAACTCATTTTTCTAACAATATAGAACCTTTGAAACCTTGCACATGCTTTCTTAAGCATCTTGAGATTATTATAAATCCTAATAGTAGTTGATTGAGAATCCTCATCCACATGATTATCCAATGCATTCATATATTTAACAATAGCTTCTACTTTACTGACCATGTATTTAATACAAAATGCATGTAAAATTGTTTGACAACCCGTCATCCTTGTGAAGTAATGAAATACTTCATCAATATTTTCATTTTGAGCATGCAATTCCATAAAAATACTATACGTCCTTGTGTGAGGGAAGAAACAAATCTCTTCCAATTTCTCCATGAGGGCATATACTTATTTTAACATCTCATAAATAGTTGATTTCTGAAATTGAGTTTCATGAATTTTATGAGGGATCGATCGCTATATATTCCATGATTTCTGAACCCTCATTAACATATATGATATTCCTATGTATTCTTTCGGTGCCAAGGACTGCAATTCCATTCTCATGGGTACTTGAGACATATGTCATCTTCTAACTTCTTTTGCATCTTCCATCAAATCAACTTAATATTTCCATAATATGAGATAATGGTACCTAATGGAAAGGACATGTTCTAAATATTTGGATATAGTTGTTGTGTCTAGTTTGCATTGTTCCTCCAACAACATTTTACCTCACAATCACTGAAATATGGCATTGGAATTTGCATAAGAGTGTTATTTCTAAAGTGACACTGGTTAGCTAGTAGTTGAAAATATTTGAGGGTTACCCATTCTGGCCCAAGAGCCATCTTGAGGCCTAAAGAAGGGAGGTTTTAAAAACCTCCAAAGGGTGCCTTGGCACTATTCCCCCACTAGGAACAACCTAAGGAGCAACATCCATTTTGGAACCATTATTAGGGAGAGAAATTGAAAGGTTTATTTTCTTGGAAAATGACATTGGCAAGGTTCCAATTCTTGGTGGTGAACAAGAATAGAACAACAAGTTGTTGCATTCTTTCTAAGAAGATATTAAGAAGAAAAATTTCACTTTGCTACTCCACTGCATTTTTTATGGTGAATTCTTGGGTATCTATAAGGTATGATCCATTTAAATTCTTTGTTGTGCATGGATTTCTAAATCTTATACATGATGTTTAATAATTCTTAAAACACCTTCCTATTTTTCAAGTAGAAGATGAAGATAACCTTAGGAATCATTTGAAGGTTTTTCACATCTCTGTTTATCAACATGAAATTTTTCATGAAGATGTGATAATGCAACTTTTTATGATGTCTCTCGAAAGAGATGCAAGGATATGGTATAAAGGTTTGTATGCTACAAGTATATTATATTTAAGAGATTTCCATTCAAAATTTAATACATATTGTAGGAGGTTTTATCTAGCTGAGGATTGATCCAAATTTTATGAGAAGAACAAAATGAAAAATAAATATTATTAATATTTTTGACATAGAGACACCAAGAACAATAACAAATATACAATAAAACTATCTTCTATTCAATAAAGAAATATGTTGAAACTGTAAAATGCAGACTGAAAACAAGCTTGCTAGAATGGTGGCGACTTATCTATGAGAAGAGATATGACGACTATGCTCATTCGAAAGAGGATGAGTACAATGAGGCTAGAAAGGAATTTTTACATCAAACATGAATTCCAAAATCCTAGACATCCAAAAACCTAACCCTAAGATATGAAGTGCCAAAAGTCATGTGGGCCCCCTTGGGGTATGTTAGTACATCAACTTCCCATGGTCGTAACGTTTGCATACGATCTTCGTTTTAGGTGCATGATAGACCGTTGGAAAGGTATATTTGAGGAATACACATTATTCCATCAAAATCGAACTCCATCTATAGTTCTACTATGGAAATCCCTAAAATTGCTATTTATGGCCTCAAAATGGCCCCAGAAGTCCAGTACCCGAAAAATGGGAAAAAACTGCTAATATGAAAACTGAAAGTACCAAGATGAAATATGTAACTGAGACAGTTGGAATAGGTGGGTGGCCACTAATATCCATATAGATCAATCCTCCCCCCTTAGGAAAAAAATGGTCTCATTGCATTGAGTTCCCCCATAAGATGAGGGAATTTATGTTGAATTTGGCCCCGGGTGAGCCACTTGCCTTGGTGCAGGAGCTACCCTTCTTTGACAACCCGATAAAATTGGATCCTCTATTGGAGAGTTCCCTTGAACTGTGTGTACATGATCTGATCAGTGGTTTCCCGTTCCATGCAGTCATGGTTGGGCTCTATTGGTGTCAACTATTCGACTATCTCTGAGGTGTCCAATAATGGTGGAAAATATGGCCGAAGGAGATCCACATTGAACATTGGGTGCAAGCCAAGGAATGAGTGAATGTTGAGCTCAAAAGCATTGTCACCCACAACCTTGGTGATGGTGTAAGGTCCATAAAGGAGTGGACAAACCTTCCTATGGGGCCCTGTAAGGTGTTCTTTTTGCAAGTGCAACCAAACTTTGTCTCGACCTGAAAGTTGTGGTTCACCCGATGTTGATCATGGCGTTGCTTGTACTTGGAATTAGACTTCTGTAAAATATTCTGAACCTGTTGGTGGATGTGTTGGATCCACTCAATGAAGTTTGATTTGTCAGCTTCAGGTTGCACATGGGACGAGTCTTCCTGGGTGGCTGCAAGGGGTAGTGAAACATCCATAGGACCCAATGGTTGAAATCTGAACCCCACCTCAAAGGGATTGTGGTCGATTGAGCTATGTATGGATATGTTGTAGCTATGTTGAACATAGGGAAGAATCTCATCCCATGTGCAGGGGTGCTTGGAATTGTACATGCACATGATATGGACGATCATCCAGTCGATGACCTCGGTTTGGCCATTCCTTTTTGGGTGGAAGGCAATGGATTTGGTGAGCTTGGTGTCCAATAGTGAAAAGAGGTTTGATCGGAATGTGTCAAGCAACCAACTGTCCCAATATGAGATAATGGTTTGTGGTATCCAAAAATGTACCCACACTCGTTCAAAGAAGAGGTTGGCAGTGGCCTCTGCTGTAATGTTATTCTTGCATGCGGCCACAATTGTCATCTTGGAAAAGCGATCAACAACCACAAAAACACAGTCATTTCCCCATTTGGTGGATGGAAGGCCTGGCATGTATTCCATTGAGATGGACTCCCAATGCCTGTTAGGAGTAGGAAGATGGGTGTGTAGGACTTGTTTCTTAGTGGTCGGTTTTGCAATAGCACATGCAGTGATTAACCTTATATACTTTCTGACATCCTATCGAATTTTCAACCCGTAGAAATGTTGATGCAACACTGTCGCTATATTTTCTATGATGAAGTGTCCTGCCACCCGACTGAAGTGGGATTCCCAAATCAACTTCGCTCGCTTGCTTGATGGAACATAGAGATGGCCCAGATGACACAACAACCCATCCTAAAGATGGATATTAGTGACATTTGTGATTATGCCCAACATCTAGTAGGTGGTGGTGAAGTCAGGATCTGTCTCATAGAGGAGGGGCCATCCGTAGGTCTCGTGGAAACAAGATTTTAACACCGTGGTGAGTGCCACGACTAGAGGTTGATTAAGGAAATCACTGATGTGGTTGGTACTTACTATCTTTTACTTGATGTTGAGGTGGAACTGCTGCAAGTATGTGGACCACCTCTGATGGCTATCATTTTGAAATTTTACTTGTGTTTGCATTAATTGCAACTGCTTATGATTAGTGTTGATGATTGTCTCCTTCCCGAGAATGTAATGCCTCCATTGGTGGCAGGATTTCACAATGGATTACATTTATTTGTCGTAAGTCGGGTACTTACAGATGAAATATGATAATGTCTCACTATGATAGGTCACAGGGTGGGCATACTGAGTGAGAACTGTTCCCACAACATAGTCTGAAGCATTTGTCTCGATATCAAAGGGTTGTTGCAGGAAGGTAATGAAAGCATTGGGGCTGAGCACAAGCACTGCTTCAAATCATCGAATTCTAGTTGTTGGGACATTCCCCACACAAAAATTTGTCTTATCACCACCCTTGGTTACTTTGTTGAGGGCCCATGCAATATGGGAGAATCCCAACACGAACCTGCAATAGAAATTGGCAAGGCCTAAGAATATCTTAAGCTAAATGAGTGTGGTTGGGGATGGCCAGTCACAGATGACCTAGATCTTGGATGGATCCACATGCACACCATGCTCATCAACAATGTAGCCTAGGTACTATACTCTATCCATGTCGAAGGAGAATTTTTCCAAGTTGGCGTATAACTTGTGCTATCTTAGTGTGTGCAAAACCTGTTGAATATGCTACAAGTGTTTTTACCAAGTCTTGTTGTACATGAGGATGTTGTTGGCGCAAGTTTGATCAGACCAGGGTCCTTCTCAGGTTACAAACAAAATGTACTGTGTAGTCTAGAGCGCTGGAATTTTCGTCTCCTCTGAAGAGAAGAAGTCTCACCCGAAGCGCTTCTGAGACAAAAGGATAGGGAAGGGAAAGGAATATACTTAGGAGGACTCATAGAACCTTCTAGATTCATCCTGATCTTGCACAAGACATCTAACTACAGAACAAATATGAACTCATATACAGAAGAAATGAAGCTACTTATGTTGTGGAAAAACATTCAAACACATAGACATCATGTGGAACTTATGAACCATAAATAAGTACTATAAAGATACAATGCATAAGGATAAACACATAAAGACACAACATATTTTGAAAATTTGGATTCTTCTTCATATATTATCTTTAGGTATTCCTCCATTACCATATTAGAGATACACAATAATGCTTTGTTACAGAATCCTGGCTCTGGACTCATGTCGCAGAGCTCTAACTGCCAAAATGGTATACATATTACATTACATACTCAAAATCTGACCTCTCAGCAGTAAACAATAATAACTATGACCTCAGCTTCGTAGCAAGGGAAGAATCAGACCAAACCCTTTTACAATCACGATCCAACAACCCTTTTACAATCATATTCATCCATATAGATATAAGCTAATTCATGTCTTGTGGATTTGGCTTGCATGCTTTCTTGTTCTGTTGCAACTGCTTTTTCTTTGTTGGCATTGCGCTGTCCTTTTCACAATTGATTTCTTTTACTTATCCTTTCTCTACTATATAGCTTCTTATGTAGCTTGTGCAACTCGTACTGGGCCAAAACTAGGACTATAGTCCTTCTTGTGCAACTGCTTATAAAAAACAAAGGGCCCAATAGGCTCCGACCACAAACCTTGAGTTACCCTCGAGTCAAGTATTCGGATCTTTCGCAGCTTCCAAGAGAAACTTTTGTTTTCCCTTGTCCTCCTTTTATTCTTTATTTTTCTCTTCTGCTTGCGCTTTCTCTTATTTTTCCTCTTCAAATGAAGGGCCCAACTCTGGGACCAACTCCAAGGCCTGATTTTTCACTTCTTGAAAGATTCCAACCTTATCCTTCCATTTCCTGGCAAGGAGTGAGGCCTCTTCCATGAACTGTTGGGTCACATATGTAATACATCCCTTGGACTTGGATGTGACCAACGAGTTCCATTCAGAATCTGTTGTTACATCCACTTGATGCATATGCATATAAAATGTCTAAATGACAGGCCAAAAATCGTGCAACTTCTTCTTAGCTACGAACTGCACCTCAAATAGGGCGTTCAACTCATTGTCTGCTTGTTGGATCTGGTTGTTGTTGTTCCAGCGGATCCATCATGGCTGCAAATTATTCATTCATCACCTGGATTTTGGTGCATACATCCTCCAAGGTCTGGTTGTGTCTAGCGATGATTCCCATCCAATCACTGACTTCCCTGAAAAGATTTGTGCACTCAACTGTGCAATTATGTAGTGCTACTCAGGCATTGTGTCCTTCCAACACTATCTTTGCATCTTCTCATGTAGCTTCTGAGGCTGATGCTATGCTTCTTGCTACGTTTTCCACAACTGCACTTCCAGATTCTCAACGAAGATGGCCAATTGTGACCATGCTCTTTGGGGAAACTAAATTTGATGCTCTGACTCTCTTGCATCGTTGGCTTCAGGAAGTTGGGGTGAAACCTTCTGAATCTCAGGCCAGGCTTCAACAAGCCTTTCTTGGACTCTTTCCAGTCTGTGCTCGACCTAGACCTTGACATGTTCCTCTTTCTTTCTGGATTCTTACACAAGGAACGCTTCCTCCCTTTCAATCTATATAGACCTCTCCGCCTACTGGAGCCTCTGCTCCAGTCGATCAGTTGATGCCTTGATCATTCCAACCAAGTTGTTTACTGGCCATTGTGCAAGGTCAACAGAAGAAAGTGTTGCGTCTCTGGGTTCTCAAGTCTGCAGTGGAAGTTCACTGACCGTTGAGTGTTCTGAAGGAGTCTCCACTTCCTCCTCCCTTATGGATGGTCTTGGCACCAGCCTCAACCTCAACGCTGATGGGAGAACTATTAGAACCTATGTTCTAGCCAGATAGAGTTACAACAACTCTATACACTGTTGAGGGTTTTGGAGAACCTGTTATCACTCCAAGAAACCCTCTGTGGTTG
>ML796340.1:78951-113524 GCA_009831015.1 Picea engelmannii
AAAATATTTCAAATCTCTGTCATATCCTGTTATACAAGCTTAAACTGCCATGATTGCTTGCTTCCACCAGCGCATGTCTCGGATCTTGTTGTGACGTGGGGGTGATCACCTCATAATTTCATGCATGCATGGATAATGAGCACATGATTCACGCTTCACGCAGCTACGGAGTTTGGAGAACATTCCTACCATCACGCTCGCTTGCCACTTTCACCAGCGCGCGAAATCTTCCGAAAACCCTGTTAGTTGCGGAAAGTGAACACTTTCCACAGCGCACCGTTTGATAGGAAATTCATTTTAGCTGCGGAAAGCAAAACAACGTACCACATCATTTGAAAAACGTTTCTTAGCGCGAAAGTAAGTACTCTCCGTATCGTGCCACGTGAGAACTGTCAGTCGAGCTTTTCGCGCCTCGTTACTTTCCACAACATTTTGGACTGATGAAACAACGCCCTTAGCTGTTGAAAGCTATCGATTTCCACAGCGCACAATGGGCCCTTTAACATGATGTTAGCTGTTGAAAGTAAACAGTCACATTTTCGAAATAGAAGACTTTATGGACCGATTATTTCCTAAGACATATCAAAACCAAAAATTTTCTCAACTGTAAAAACTCAAAAATGACTTGAAGATACTACTGAAAGCAATGATATCCACCCAAAACTCGGCCGAAAGGACGGTTTCATTTTGGGAGTTAACAGAACCAACTCCATCTGCTCCTGCGTGGATGTCTCACTCTGCCCGAAGGTTGACTCTAGTTCCTTTTGAACCTCAGGTAGCTCCTTCTCTTTGTGTGACTCCACTTTCGGAGTTGTGCTTCCCTGGACACCCTCAACCTTGGTTGTTGAGGAATTGTGTTGGGGACTTTGAACCTCTGGCTCCTCCATTGTTTGAGTGTCCTTTTTCTGCACAAAAGGCATAATGTGCTAGTACTGGGTGTCCAGGTTCAGACCAGTCAAATGCAGTCTCTACTCTGGTACTTTTGGATTTGGACCAGAAACTTTTGGTCTCTGCTCAGGTAATTCTGGGCTTGTTTCTGGGAGTTCTCTCTTTGGTTGTTCTGGGGGATCAAGCTGCATCGGCTCTGGATTAATGATTTGGGTTGGACTAGTGGTTTCTAGGGGTGGCGACTTGGTTGTGGTGATGATGGAGGGTGCTCAATGATGATGGTGTATGGAAGGGTCTTATGCTCAGGGTCATCCTGAATATGGATGACTAGGGTTTCTTGGACCACTGAGCGAGTGCGGGGGACAACAAATAAAAGGGGTTGGGGATTCAAAACTTTACTCGATGAGACCCTGTTTCTAAACTTCTTTGCCATTGGTTCTGTAATGAACGCAACACTCAGAATCTCGTTGACATCCTTACTTGTCAACATGGATTTATATGGTAGTTGTGGAAACATCGACAGCGTCCTCTTCTTTCACTCTAAGGGTTGTGTCTCCTTCTCCTCTTTAGAGTCTAATTGTTCCAGAGCTTCTTTCTTCTATGACTCTGAGCCTGAGCTCAATCCTACCCCTGCTTCTTTGCCTTTCTTCTTAAGCAGCTCGACAGAAAAAGTGTAGTGCATCCCCGACTTGCAATGGTTCCATTTAACTCCTGACCACGAGATTACATCTTTGTCGAAGGCCTCCTTGTCTAGGTAGAACAACAACATCCTTGAGTGGAAGTCTGCCCTGTTGGCATGCCTCAACCATACAAACATATGATTCTGGTTCATGCTGAAGGATATTTTCCTCGTGTTGCATTTAAGGAGCTCCTGCAAAATGTGCAACCTTTGCGTTGAGTCGATAAGCCTATTATACCAATTGGAGAACATTGTTTTGTTAAAGGCTATGTTCTCTGAGTCCGCTCTGGAATGCCAGAGCTCAAACATCTTCACAAGGCGCCCCTTGTTTGCTAGCGCCAACGGTATTCCAGCGGGTGGCTTCCACTTTAGCATTGTGAATGCCATTAACAAGTATCCATACATGAAGGTGCCTCCCTTCTCTTGGGCTTCCTCACAGGCCATGAGTAGTTCCTCCAGCAGGTAACTGCACTAATTGAATACAACGCCATTGGTGCAAAAATCAACCATTGATAATTCAATGTGTAAGCCATACTTCTAATTCTCTGCAACATCTTAAAGGGGCTATAGTGTTGTTCCTCAAACTATTCCTGGCTAGAGAATAGTGCCAAGGCACCCAATGTAAGTTTTGAAAACCTCCTTTCTTTAGGCCTCAAATTGGCTCTTGGGATAGAGGGGGTAACCCTTGAATATTTTCAATTGTTGGTTGACTAGAGTTACTTTAGCGACAACTCTATTATGCAAATTTCTATGCCATATTTCTATGATTGTGAGGTAAAATGATATTGTAAGAACATTGCAAAGTAGACACAACAAACCCATCTAAATCTTTAGACTAGGGCCTTTCCATTGGGTACCATTATCTCATATTGCAGAAATATAAAGTTGGTTTGATGGAAGATGCATAAGGAGTTAGAAGATAACTTATGTCTCAAGTACTTATGAGAATGGTATGCTAGTCCTTGGCACTCAAATAATACATAGGAATATCAGAAATGATAATGAAGGTGGCAGTCCTTAGCATTTCATGATAAGATAGAAAGTGTGTTGGGAATTTGGATAATGAATCCAATAGTTAAGGTCACTCAAAGACCTTTAGAGTATATTCCAAGATATTCAAGACATGCAAGAGAATTCATCATGCAAGAAAGAATGATAGTGATATCAGAGCTTGGTATTTGCTTAGAACTTCTTAACCATACTCAAATCAATGTACACGTATTCACTTAAAAAATGCATAAGAATATTATATATGAGGGGCTACAAATAAAGTTTTGAATCTCATACAAATATGTAATCATAGAAGGCAACCTATTGTACAATCCTGCTCTCTAATGACTGTGAATAATAGAGAAAACTACTCTAGAGATACAATTGTGAACATGCATAAAATCATTGTGAAAAAATAAAGTATGCATAATCTAAGAAATAAATATAAATTCTACAAATGAGGGGTGAATCCTCAAGTAGGTTTCTAGGTCTTCAGTCAATAGAATGGACCATTGGGATTTAAAAAAGATCAATCTATAGACTGCAAAATTCTAACCTCTACAAAGTATTAAATTCTATCCTTTATCCACTATTTCATGTTAATTTCCAGCCTTCTTTAGTGTAATTGCTTTTCCAGAATAGAAATGAAGATGAGGTGTCTTGATGATCTAGATATTTTACTCAACTAGTTAATGATTTAATTACTTTAAGAAGTGTGAAAACCAAGACAAAAGAAAATAATATTATGAGAAAAAATGAGAAACAAAAGAATGATAAATACACAAGAATATGATGATGGAGTTCACCTAGTATGGGCTACGTCTTTGGGTCCACTTCCAGTGGGAGTGGTCTCTTTTATTATGATGTAGAATGGAAAATTACATCAAAAGTCTTCAACTCAAAGCTGGTCTTCTTCTTGCTGCAGTACAATGGATTCCAAAAGCCTTGGAAAATTTATCTCTTGCCTTTACAATTCTCCAAGAGGGCTTACAAGCTCATTTATCTCAACAATTACAAAAAAAACCTCTTTTATTAATGAATCAAACTTGGCTAAATACATAAACCTTCAATTTCTGAAGTAAGCTCTCAATTCTGTTGCTTAAATCCTAGCAAACTCATCACCATTAAAATTGTCTCAAAATTCTTATACTTTTGAGTATAAACACCCCTCTATTCTTATAAGTGCCTGCTGGCCTCAACAACACCTTTTTGCCTCGACCTACGTGTCAAATAGTCTTGAACTACGTTGCATATAGTCTTGAACTATGCGCCAAATAGTCTCTAACTACGTGCCATATATGTAGTCTCCAATAAAAAGAAGGTACTCAACACTTTTAAATCCACTATACAAAGAAAACATAGCTTGCTATGAAACTCTCACACTTCAGTTCCAAGGTCCATGGTTTGGCACAATGTTATTAAGCTTTGTTTTAAGGAATTGGGACCCAACAACCCTAGGGTCAAACCCGTGGGTTGTTGAGATTTCTCGGCCATGCAATATTTTGGAATCAAAACCCAAAACTTTGAACTATCCAACAAGGAATGAATGGTTGGCGTGTTGGCAAGTGGATGAGGTTTAACCATTGATAGAGGTAGAGGTAGAGGTCATGCGATCAAACCCGTAGAGCTCCTCCCTTTATCATATCCATTTTAACTACTTTAACTATATAATATTGACAATAGTTTCTAAGCTTTGATGGTTAACTTGTTGGTTAAGTGGTTGTGACCATATCCCAGAGGTTAGCTGTTCGATTACACTGACCTCCCATTTTTCCATTTTTGAATTGGAAACTTGTTGGTCATTTAGAGGTTGCCACATGGTAGCCTTTGATTATTTTGCACCATGTCACCTGCCAACTGGGTGCCACATCACCTGCCAACTCAACCGCTAACTCTGCTTCCATGTCACCTACATCTGCCACATGTCCACTACTCAACCTGCAACATGTATGAATGGATTGCCACATCAATATGTATGGACTTCCATGTGTCATCTTTTGAGCCTTCCATGTCACCTGTACGAACTACCACATGTCCTCTATACTCCCGTTTTTCCTTGTGTGGAAAAAAATTCAGATCATGATATATTCTTCATAAGGAGTCCATTTGATCCCATTCAAGCGACAACAGAGAGCTCTCACTGAGCTCTTCGACATGGAAAATTTTTCATTGAATTTCTAGACCCCTAAATTTTGAGGCATTCTAGATCCTTTTGTATTACTTGAGGAAGTTTGACACCTCATGTATGAAGTGTCCCACTTATCCTAGAATGTAGAGAGGAATTTGTAGAACATAGAGGGGAATTTATTGGCTTTTATGTTCCACTAAAATTTTCATTTATCAAGGCGCCATAAATGAAAACATTTGGATCCACACTTGCTTTAAGAATCTTTTCAAGCATCTTCTTTTCCTTTAAACTCGAACCAATCTTCCAAAGGTAGCAATAACTACACTAAATGATGCACAGTTAGGCACAAACCTTGCTTTCTACATTTTGGCAATAAAGTGTTCTGACTCATCTAGAAATTACGAATTCACAAGTATCTAAATGATAGAAACATATTTTCAAGTATCTAAATGATAGAAATATATATGCATATGTCAGGAGAAACCCCTTGAACCTCCATTGAATCTTTTCATGGGCTTTTGCAATTCCATACCCCTTGAACCTCCATTTTGAACCTTATCATGGGATTTTGCAATTCCATAGGCATTGATCATGGATCAACCTCTAATACAATTTGAGTTTTCCCTCTTTATTGATTGCACTTAAACACATTTTCAACTTCTAACCAATAACCCTATTCCCCATATTCATCATTATTGACAACATAACATTCACAACTCATTATTCTAGCAAGATAGAACCTTTGAAATCATGCACATGCTTTCTTAAGAATCCTGAGATTTATATACATCCTAATAGTAGTTGATTGCGAGTTCTGTCCACATGAATACCCAATGCATTCATATCTTTAACAATAGCTTCTACTTTACTGACCATGTATTTAATAAAAAATGCATGTAAAATTGTTTGACAACCCATCATATTTGTGAAGTAACACAATACTTCATCAATATCGTCATTTTGAGCATGAAATGCCATAAGAATACTATATGTCCTTGTGTCAGGGAAGAAACAAATCTCTTCCAATTTCTCCATGAGGGCATATAGTTGTTTTTACATCTCATAAATAGTTGATTTATGAAATTGCATTCCATGAATTTTATGAGTGATCGATCGCTATATATTCCATGATTTCTGAATCCTCAGTAACATATATTATATTCCTATGTATTCTTTGGGTGCCAAGGAATGCAATGCCATTCTCATGGGTACTTGATACATATGTCATCTTCTAACTTCTTTTGCATCTTCCATCAAATAAACTTAATATTTCCACAATATGAGATAATGGTACCTAATGGAAAGGACATGTTCTAAATATTTGGATATAGTTGTTGTGTCTAGTTTGCATTGTTCCTCCAACAACATTTTACCTCAAAATCATTGATATATGACATTGAAATTTGCATAAGAGTGCTACTTATGAAGTGACATTGGTTAGCTAGTAGTTAAAAATATTTGAGGGTTACCCCTTCTGGCCCAAGATCCAGCTTGAGGCCTAAAGAAGGGAGGTTTTAAAAACCTCCAAAGGGTGCCTTGGCACTATTCCTCATCTAGGAAAAACCTAAGGAGAAACATCCATTTTGGAACCATTATTGGGGAGATAAATTGAAAGGTTTATTTTCTTGGAAAATGACATTGACAAGGTTTTGATTCTTGGGGGTGAACAAGAATAGAACAACAAGTTGTTGGATTCATTTTAAGAAGATCTTAAGAAGAAAAATTTCACTTCGCAACTCCACTGCAAGACATGAAAGAGAATTCATCATGTAAGACATAATGATAGTGATATCATAGCTTGGTATTTTCTTATAACTTCTTAACCATACACAAATCATTGTACACATATTCACTTCAAAAATGCACAAGAATATTATATATCAGGGGCTGCATATAAAGTTTTGAATCTCATACAAATATGTAATCATAGAAGGCAACCTATTGTACAATCCTGCTCTCTAATGACTCTGAATAATAGAGAAAAATACTCTAGAGCTACAATTGCGAACATGCATAAAAGCATTGTGAAAAAATAAAGTATGCATAATCTGGTAAATAAATATAAATTATAAAAATGATGGGTGAATCCTCAAGTAGGTTTATTGGTCTTCATTCAATACAATGGCCCATTGGGATTTCAAAAAGATCAATTTATAGGCTGCAAAATTCCAACCCCTACAAAGTATTCAATTCTATCCTTTATCCACTATTGCATGCTATTTTCCAGCCTTCTTTAGTGTAATTGCTTTTCCAGAATAGAAATGAAGATGAGGTGTCTCGATGATCTAGATCTTTTACTCAACTAGTTAATGATTTAATTACTTTAAGAAGTGTGAAAACCAAGACAAAATAAGTACTTAATAAGATTATGAGAAAAAATGAGCAAAAAAAGAATGATAAAGACAAAACGAGATGATTATGGAGTTCACCTAGTATGGGCTACGTCTCTGGGTCCGCTTCCAATGGGAGTGGCCTCTTCTATTATGATGTAGAATGGAAAATTACATCAAAAGTCTTCAACTCAAAGCTGGTGTTCTTCTTGTTGCAATAAAATGGATTTCAAAATCCTTCGAAAATTTATCTCTCCCCTTTACAATTATCCAAAAGGGCTTACAAGCTCATATATCTCAACAATTAAAAGAAAAACCCTCTTTGACTAATGAAGCAAAATTGGATAAATACAACAAAATTCAATTTCTGAAGTAAGCTTTCAATTTTGTTGCTCAAGTCCTAGCAAACTCATCATCGTTAGAATTGTCTCGAAATTATTATACTTTTGAGTATAAACACCCCTCTATTCTTAGAAGTGCCTCCTGGCCTCAACAACACCTTTCTGCCTCAACCTACGTGTCAAATAATCTCAAACTATGTTCCATATAGTCTCGAACTACATGCCAAATAGTCTCGAAGTGCATGCCATATATGTAGTCTGCAATAAAAAGAAGGTTATCACCCCTTTTGAATCCACTATACAAAGAAACCACAACTTAATATGAAACTCTCGCACTTCGGTTCTAAGGTCCATGGTTTGGTGCAGTGTTATTAAGCTTTTTTTTAAGGAATTGGGACCCAACAACCCCAGGGTCAAACCCACAGGTTGTTGATATTTCTCGGCCATGCAACATTTTGGAATCAAAACCCAAAAATTTGAACTATCCAACAAGGAATGAATGGTTGACATGTTGGCAAGAGGATGAGGTTTAACCATTGATAGAGGTAGAGCTAGAGGTCATGAGGTCAAACCCGTAGAGCTCCTCCCTTTATCATATCCATTATAACTAGTTTAACTATAGAATTTCAACAATAGTTTCCAATCTTCGATGCAGGTTAACTTGTTGGTTAAGTGGTTGTGACCATATCCCACACGTTAGGGTTCAATTGCATCGACTGCCTCTTTTTCCATTTTTAAATTGGAAACTTCTCTGTCATTCATAGGTTGCCACGTGGTAGCCTCTGATTATCCTATGCCATGTCACCTGCCAACTGGGTGCCACATCACCTGCCAACTCAATTGCTAACTCTGTTGCCATGTCACCTGCATCTGCCACATGTCCACTACTCGACCTGCCACATGTTTGTATGGACTTCCACATGAATATGTATGGAATTCCATGTGTCATATTTTGAGCCTTCCACATCGCCTGTACGAACTACCACATGTCCTTTATACTCCCTTTTTTCCTTGTTTGGAAAAAACTTCAAATCACGATATATTTATCATACAGAGTCCGTTTGATCTCGTTCAAGCGGTGACAGGGAGCTCTCGTCGAGCTCTTCGAAATGGAAACCTTTTCATTGAATTTTGAGACCCTTAAATTTTGAGTCATTTTGGATCCTTTTGTATCACTTGAGGAAGTTTGTCACCTCATGTATGAAGTGTCCCACTTATCCTAGAATATAGAGCGAAATTTGTAGAACATAGAGGGGAATTTATTGGCATTCATCTTCCACTAAATTTTTCATTTATCAAGGCACCATAAATGAAAACATTTGAATCCACACTTGCTTTAACCATATTTTCAAACATCTTCTTTTTCCTTTAAAAATCAAACCAATCTTCCAAAGGTAGCAATAACTACATTAAATGATGCACAATTAGGCACAAACCTTGCTTCCTACATTTTGGTAATAAAGTGTTTTGATTCATCTAGAAATTACGAATCCACAAGTATCTAAATGATAGAAACATATTTTCAAGTATCTAAATGATAGAAATATATATTCATATGTTAGGTGAAACCCCTTGAACCTCCATTGAACCTTGTCATGGGATTTTGCAATTCCATACCCCTTGAACCTCCATTTTGAACCTTATCATGGGATTTTGCAATTCCATAAGCCTTGATCATGCATCAACCTCTAATACAATTTGAGTTTTCCCTCTTTCATGATTTCACTTAAACACCTTTTCAACTTCTAACCAATAACCCTATTTTCCATATGCATCAATATTGGTAGCATAACAATCATCACTCATTTTTCTAGCAAGATAGAATCTTTGAAACCATGCACATGCTTTCTTAAGAATCCTAAGATTTGTATACATCCTGATAGTGGTTGATTGAGAGTCCTCATCCACATGAATACACAATGCATTCATATATTTAACAATAACTTCTACTTTACTGACCATGTATTTAATACAAAATGCATGTAAAATTGTTTGACAACCCGTCATCTTTGTGAAGTAACAAAATACTTCATCAATATTGTCATTTTGAGCATGTAATTACATAAGAATACTATACATCCTTGTGTCAGGGAAGAAACAAATCTCTTCCAAATTCTCCATGAGGGCATATACTTCTTTTAACATCTCAGAAATAGTTGATTTCTGAAATTGCATTCCATGAATTTTATGAGGGATCAATCGCTATATATTCCATGATTTCTGAACCCTCATTAACATATATGATATTCCTATGTATTCTTTGGGTGTCAAGGACTGCAATTCCATTCTCATGGGTACCTAAGACATATGTCATCTTCTAACTTCTTTTGCAATTTCCATCAAATCAACTTAATATTTCCACAATATGAGATAATGGTACATAATGGAAAGGACATGTTCTAAATATTTGGATATAGTTTTTGTGTCTAATTTGCATTGTTCCTCCAACAACATTTTACCTCACAATCATTGAAATACAACATTGAAATTTGCATAAGAGTGTTATTTCTGAAGTGACACTGGTTAGCCAGTAGTTGAAAATATTTGAGGGTTACCACTTCTGGCCCAAGAGCCAGCTTGAGGCCTAAATAATGGAGGTTTTAAAAACCTCCAAAGGGTTCTTTGGCACTATTCCCCAGCTAGGAACAACCTAAGGAGAAACATCCACTTTGGCACCATTATTGGGGAGAGAAATTGAAAGGTTTATTTTCTTGGAAAATGGCATTGACAAGGTTCTCATTCTTGGTGGTGAACAAGAATAGAACAACAAATTGTTGGATTCTTTTTAAGAAGATCTTAAGAAGAAAAATTTTGCTTCGCAAATCCACTGCATTTTTTATGGCGAATTCTTGGGTATCTATAAGGTATGCTCCATTTAAATTCTTTGTTGTGCATGGATTTCCAAATCTTATACATGATGTTGAATAATTCTTAAAACACCTTCCTATTTTTCAAGGAGAAGATGAAGATAACCCTAGGAATCATTTGAAGGTTTTTCACATGTCTGTTTATCAACATGAAATTTTTCTTGACGATGTGATAATGCAATTTTTTATGATGTCTCTAGAAAGAGATGCAAGGATATGGTATAAAGGTTTGTTTGCTACAAGTATATAATCTTTAAGAGATTTCCATTCAAAATTTAATACATATTGTAGGAGGTTTTATCTAGTGGAGTATTGATTCAAATTTTATGAGTAGAACGAAATGAAAAAAAAAATATTATTACTATTATTAAAATAGAGACACCAGGAACAATAACAAAGATACAGTAAAATTGGCTTCTATTCAATAAAGAAATATGTTGAAACTGTAAAATGCAGACTGAAAACAAGCTTGCTAGAATGGTGGCGACTTATCTATGAGAATAGATGTGACGATTGTGCTCATTCACAAGACGATGAGTACAATGAGGCTCCAAAGGAGTTTTTACATCAAACATGAATAGCAAAACCCTAGACATCCAAAAATCTAACCCTAAGAGATGAAGCGCCAAAAGTCATGTGGGCCTTGTTGGGGTAAGTTAGTACATCAACTTCCTAGGGTCGTAAATTTTGCATACGATCTTCGTTTTAGGTGCACGTTAGCCCATTGGAAAGGCCTATCTGAGGAATACACATTATGCCATCAAAATCCAACTCTGTCTATATTTTTACTACGGAGATCCCTAAAAATGCTATTTAGGGCCTCAAAACAACCCCAGAAGTTCAGGACCCAAAAACTGGGAAAAAACAACTAATATGAAAACTGAAAGTACTAAGATCAAATATTTAAGTGAGCCAGTTGGAATAGGTGGGTGGCCACTGATGTCCATATGGATAATTTCTCCCCCCTTAGGAAGCAATGGTCTCCATTGCATTGAGTTCCCCCATCATATGAGGAAATTTTTGTTGAATTTGGCCCCAGGTGAGCCACTTGCCTTGGTGCAGGAGCTACCCTGCTTTGACAACCCGATAAAACTTGATCCTCTTTTAGAGAGTGCTCTTGACCTGTGTGTACACAATATGATCAGTGGTTTTCTGTTTTATGCAGTCATGGTTGATCTCTATTGGTGTCAACTATTCAACTATCTTTGAGGTGTCCAATAATGGTGGAAAATATGGCCGAAGGAGATCTACATTGAACACTGGGTGCAAGCCAAGGAATGAGTGAATGTTGAGCTCAAAAGCATTGTCACCCAAAACCTTGGTGATGGTGTAAGGTCCATAAAGGAGTGGATGAAGCTTCTGTTGGGGCCCTGTAAGGTGTTCTTTCTGCAAGTGCAACCAAACTTTGTCTCCCACCTGAAACTTGTGTGGAACCCGATGTTGAACATGGTGCTACTTGTACTTGGCATTGGACTTCTGTAAAATATTCTGAACCTATTGGTGGATGTGCTGGATCTTCTCAATGAAGTTGGATTTGTCAGCTTCAGGTTGCACATGGGACGAGTCTTCCTAGGTGGCCGCAAGGGGTAGTGMAACATCCATGGGACCYAATGGTTGAAATCCCAACCCCATATCAAATGGGTTGTGGTCGGTTGAACTATGTATGGATTTGTTGTAGCTGTGTTGAACATAAGGAAGAATCTCATACCATGCATAGGGGTTCTTGGAATTGTACATGCACAGGATATGCACRATCATTCGATCGATGATCTCGGTTTGGCCATTCGTCTGGGGGTGGAAGGTAGTGAATTTGGTGGGCTTTGTGTCCAATAGTGACCAGAGGCTTGACCAAAATGTGTTGAGGAACCAACTGTCAGGAGTAGCAAGACGAGTGTGTAGGCCTTGTTTCTTAGTGGCCGGTTTGGAAATATCACATGCATTGAGGGACCTTATATACTTTCGAACATCCTATCGAAGTTTCAACTAGTATAAATTTTCTTGTAACACTACCAGTATATTTTCTACACTGAAGTGTCCTACCACCCGAATGTAGTGGGATTCCCAAATAATTGTCGCTCACTTKCTTGATGAAACACAAAGATGGCCTAGATGACACAACAACCTTTTCTGAATATGGATATTAGTGACATTTGTGTTTATGCCCAACATCTGATAGGTGGTGGTGAAGTCAGGATCTGTCTCATAGAGGAGGGGCCATCCGGAGGTCTCGTGGCAACAAGAGTTTAGCATCGTTGTGAGTGCCACGACTGGAGGTCAGTTGAGGAAATCATCGACGTGGTTGGTACTTATTGTCTTATACTTGATGTTGAGGTGTAACTACTACAAATATGTGGACCACTTCTTATGGCTGTCATTTTTCAATTTTACTTGTGTCTGCATGAACTTCAATGACTTATGATCAATGTTGATGATTGTCTCCTTCCTAAGAATGTAATGCCTCCACTGGTGGTAGGATTTCATAATGTAGTACATTCTTTGTCATAAGTAGGGTACTTATAGATGAAATATGATAATGTCTCACTATGATAGGTCACAGGGTGGGCGTGCCAAGTGAGAATTACACCTACAACATAGTCTGAAGCATTTGTATCGATCTCAAAGGGTTGTTATAGGTCAGGTAATGAAAGCACTGGGGATGAGCACAAGCACTGCTTGAAATCATCAAATTCTTGTTGTTGGGACATTCCCCACACTGAAATTTTCTTCTCACCATCCCTGGTTAATTTGCTGAGGGCCCATGCAATATGGGAGAATCCCAACACGAACCTGCGATAGAAATTGGCAAGGCCTAAGAAGATCTGAAGCTAAATGAGTGTGGTTGGGGCTGTCTAGTCAGAGATGACCTGGATCATGGATGGATCCACATGCACACCATGCTCATCAACAATGTATCCTAGGTACTAGACCCTATCCATGTCGAAGGAGAAATTTTCCAACTTGGCGTATAACTTGTGTTGTCTTAGTGTGTGCAAAACCTGTTGAATATGCTACAAGTGTTTTTCCCAAGTCTTGTTGTAGATGAGGATGTTGTTGGCACAAGTTTGATCAGACCAGGGTCCTTCTTAGGTTACCAAAAAAAGGTACCGTGTAGTCTAGAGCACTGGCATTTTCATCTTCTCCGAAGAGAATAAGTCTCACCTGAAGCGCTACTGAGACAAAATGATAGGGAAGGGAAAGGGAAATACTTAGGAGGACTCACAAAACCTTCAAGATTCATCCTAATCTTGTGCAAGAAATCTAACTACATAACATATATGAACTTATATACATAATAACTAAAGTTACTTATGTTGTGGAAAATCATTCAAACACAGAGACATCATGTGGAACTTATGAACCATAAAGAAGTACTGTAAAGATACAATGCATAAGGATAAACACAGAAAGACACATCATATTTGAAATTTTAGTTCCTTCTTCATATATCATCTTCAGGTATTCCTCCATTACCATCTCAGAGATACATAGTAACACTCTGTTATAGACTCTTGGCTCTGGACTCACGTCATAGAGCTCTAACTCCCAAAATGGTATACAAATTACATTATAGTCTCAAAATCTGACCTCTTAGCAGTAAACAACAACAACTATGACCTCGGCCTCATAGCAAGGGAAGAATCAGACCGAAACCTTTTAAAATCATAGTCCAACAAACCTTTTACAATCATATTAATCCCTATATATAAGCTAAGTCGTGTCTTCTGGATTTGGCTTACACACTTTCTTGTTCTGTTGCAACCGCTTTTGCTTTGTTGGCGTTGCGCTGTCATTTTCGCAACTAATTTTTGTTACTTCTCCTTGCTCTGTTGTCCAGCTTCTTCTATAGCTTGTGCAGCTTGTAATTGGCCAAAAATGGGACTATAGTCCTTTTGCAAATCCTTATAAAAAACAAAGGGCCCAACAGGCTCCGACCACAAACCTTGACTCACCCTCGAGTCAAGTACTCAAAACGTTCGCAGCTTCCATGAGAAACTGTTGTTTTCCCTTGTCCTCCTTTTCCTCTTTATTTTTCTCTTCTGCTTGTTCTTTCTCTTATTTTTCCTCTTCAAATGAAGGGCCCAACTCTGGGACCAACTCCAAGGCTTGATTTTTCACTTCTTGAAAGCTTCCAACCTTATCCTGCCATTTCCTGGAAAGGAGTGAGGCCTCTACCAAAAACTATTGGGTCGCATATGTAATACATCCCATGGGCTTGGATGCGACCAACAAGTTCTATTCAGAATATGTTTTTGCATCCACTTGATGCATCTGCATATAAATTGTCTGAATGACAGGATGAAAATTGCTCAACTCCTTCTTAGCTACAGATTGCACCTCAAATAGGGTGTTCAACTCATTGTCTGCTTGTTGGATCTGGTTTTTGTTGCTCCAACGGATCCATCGTAGCTGCAAATTCTTCATTCATCACATGGATTCTGGTGCACACATCCTCCAAGGTCTAGTTTCATCTAGCGATGATGCCCATCTAATCGTTGACTTCCCTGAAAATCTTTGTGCACTTAGTTGTGCGCTTATGTAGTGCTACCTGGAAATTGTTGCCTTCCAACACTATCTTCTCCATCTGCTCCTGCACCTTCTGAGGCTGCTTCTCTACTTCTTGCTGCGTTTTCCACAATTTCACTTCCATATTCTTAGCACGAATGGAAAATTGTGACTATTCTCCTTGGAGCAACTCAATTTGATGCTCTGAATCTCCTGCATCGCTAGATTCAAGCAGTTGGGGCACGACCTTCTAAATCTTCGGCCAAGATTCAACAAGACTTTCTTGGACTCTTTCTAGTCTATGCTTGACCTGGACCTTGGCATGTCCATATTACTTTCTAGATGCTTACACAGGGAACACTTCCTCCCTTGCGATCTTTGCAAACCTCTTCGCTTGCTAGAGCCTCTGCTCCAGTTGATCAGTTGATGCCCTGATCATTCCAACCAAGTGTGTTGTTGGCCATTGTGCAAGGTCAACATAAGATGGTGTTTCATCCCTGGGTTCTTGAGTCTGTAGTGGAATTCCACTGGCTATTGAGTGTTCTAAGGGAGTATCCACTTTCTCCTCCGTTGTGGATGGTCCTGGCACCAACCTCAACCTCAACGCTGATGGGAGAAGTGTCAGAACATTTTTTCTGGCCAGGTAGAGTTACAAAAACTCTGCCCACTATTGAGGGTTTTGGAGAACCAACTCCATCTGTTCCTGCATGGATGTGTCACTCTTCCCGAAGGTTGACTCTGGTTCCTTCTTAACTTCAGGTAGCTCCTTCTCTTTGTGTGAATCTGCTTCCATAGTTGCACTTCCCTGGCCACCCTCAACCATGTCCATTGAGGAATTGTGCTGGGGACTTTGAGCGTGTAGCTCCTCCACTGTTTGAGTGTCTTTTTTCTGCACAAAAGGCACAATGTACTGCTCCTGGGCATCCGGGTTCAGACCAGTCAGTTGTAGTCTCTGCTCTGGTACTTCTGGATTTAGACCAGAAACTTCTAGTCTCTGCTCAGGAAATTCTGGGCTTGTTTTTGGGAGTTCTCACTCTAGGTTTTCTGGGTGATCGAGCTGCATCGAATCTAGATCAATGGTTTGGGGTGGACTAGTGGTTTTTGGGGGTGGAGATTGGGGTTTTGGTGGTGATGGAGGGTGCTCAGTGATGATGGTGGATGGAAGGGTGTCAAGCTCATGTTTTTCCTTAATATGAATGACTGGGGTTGCTCGGACCACTGAGAGAGTGGGGGGAACAACATATGAAAGGGGTTGGGGGGTTCATAACTTTACTCAGTGATAGCCCGGTTCTGAACTTCTTCACCATTGGTTCTGTAATGAACACAACGCTCATAATCTCGTTGAAATCCTTACCTGTCAACATGGATTTCTCTGGAAGTTGTGGGAACATCGACAATGTCCTCTTCTTTCACTCTAAGGGATGCATCTCCTCCTCCTCTTCAGAGTCCGACCGTGTCGAAGCTTCTTAATTTCATGGCTCTGAGCTTGAGCTTGGTCCTACCCCTACTTCTTTGCCTTTCTTCTTCAACAGCTCAACAGAAAAAATGTAGTGCATCCCCCACTTGCAGGGGTTGTGTTTAACTTCTGGCCATGACATTACCTCTTTGTCAAAGGCCTCCTTGTCTAGGTAGAACGACAAATCCTTTGAGTGGAATTCCTCCCTGTTGGCATGCCTCGGTCATACAAATGTATAATTCTGGTTCATGCTAAAGTCGATGTTCCTTGTGTTGCAGTTAAGGAGCTCCTGTGGAATGTGAAACCTCTGTGTTGTGTCGATAAGCCTGTTATACCACTTGGAGAACGTCATGTTGTTAAAGGGTGTGTTCTCCGAGTCCACCCTGGAATGTCAGGGCTCAAACATCTTCGCAAGGTGCCCCTTGTTTTCTAGCACCAACGATCTTCTAGTGGGTGACTTCCACTTTATCATTGTGAATGCCATTAATAGGTATCCATACATGAAGGTTCCTCCCTTCTCCTATGATTCCTCGCAAGCCATGATTAGTTCCTCCAGTAAGTAAGTGCACCAATTGAATACAATGCCATTGGTGCAAAAATCATCCACTGATAATGGATCCAGCATGCATTCTCCCTTGTAATACGACCTCATAACCTTGTTGGCTATGATGCAGCAACCATTCTTGACTGTCTCTGGTAGTATCAAATCAATTTTGGCTGTGCGCCCACCCCCTCTGAGTGTGGAACCTTTCATAGAGGTTGGGCTCCCCTTTCTTCTTGCCATGCTTACTGGGAGCCTATAGTCCTTTAGACATGTTCTCTCCTTTGAGGGATAGTCCAATAAGTTGATGGATGTTGTCGGCATGGATTGGATACTGCCTATCCAACCAGAGACTTCTGTCATGCACCTTGTTGATAAGGAATTTGGTGCACCGCGCAACATCACCAATGGTACCGAACACTGGTAGGTCTCCAAGGTTCATTATAGTCGATTTGAATAGGTTGATAAATTCATGTCTTGGCACGAACTGCATGCCTCCCAACTCATTTGGAGTGATACTCCAGAATACGTCTATGTTCATCTGGGGGGAAAATACTGGGTATATTAAGTCAAGATCAAGAAGCTGGACTTGCTCCACCTTCCCCTTTAAATCACCCATGACATCGACTTGAGGGTTGAAGGGCTCATCTCGTACTTTGTCTTTGGACATGGTGCCTCGACTCCCTATAGCTCTTGACATTGTGGGTTCTGGATATGATCAAATTTCACGGTGAAACAAGGATTTGGTGGTCACAACTATGGGTTGCAGGGTTGCACAGGCTTGCTCGCTCTACAAAATTCAGAAATTGCTAAGTTCTTTGAAAAAAATGCGTTCTATGGTGAGTTATCAGAGCCTTATACTCGGGCTTAGCTGGCAAGTTCAGTAATAATTGTTGTTCATCATGACCATATGGACGCAACTTGGATCTGAGTTTTTCAACGAGACGGGTTAATGGGGTAAATCCTATTGGGCAATTCCGGCATTTATTGTGCAAGTTGGATAGGGGCGTGGTCAATTTCATACCTTTCCATTTGATAGATGGGAATCCTAATGCGAATACCAATGGTATCTTCGTGTATCTTGGCTTTATGGCTTAACCAAATTCATACGGGGTACCATAATAGCAATAAAGGTTGTGACTAGACTGGGTTTGTGTGGCACATGGACTCAGATTGCGTTCAGATTTTTTCTCCCTCTAACCACAAAGGGGTCCCTGTCATATTAATGAATGTCATTAATGAGTTCTTTATGATTCCGATCATGCACTGTTGAGTAATCATTTCTACATCAAACAACACTTAAACATAAAATGAATGAACTACATGTCATGGCGCAACACTGCACACGTTGAATTTATTAATTGAATTTATGAAAATTGCCCAAAACTCAAATCTAAATACTATACATGCTCCTTTGGACTAGTGAAAAAGTCCTTTAGCTTAGTTCTGAGACATGTAGGGTTTCAGATGAGTGCCATTCACCCATCTGTGCTGCAACATACCATCCAGTTGTACATGCTTGACTGCTCCAGACGGTCAGATCTCCGCAACTATAAATGGTCCCAACCAATGCATTCACAACTTGCCAGGATGCTTCTAGTACCGATTGTCATAGAGTAGGACCTTGTATCCTTGTGTAAATACTTTAGTCTTAATGTGTCTATCGTGCCAATATTTTTTCCTTGCTTTCTCAACTGACTGATGGAAGTTTGCTAAAACTTGGTGTCTTTGAGTTCTTGTAACTCCATGAGTCTCTGCGTGACTGATTATTTCTCCGACATATGAGTGATCTATGCAATTTACAAACTCGGAGTGATGAATTATGTAGGCACCACACCATCTTTCCCATAAACTAGCTGAAATGGTGTGTACCTGTGGAGCTTCTTTGTGGTTTTTCGATAAGCCCATAGTACCGTTGGAACTCTGTCATTCCAATCTTCCCGGTTTGCACAACAGACCTTTGTTAATTCTCTCTCCAGAATCTTGTTGAACACTTCTACTGTTCCATTGGCTTGCGGGTGGTAGGGGCTACTTTTTTTATGTTGGATCAAGAACTTTGTTATAAAATTTGCTATAGTGCTACTAATAAAATGAGCTCTCTGATCATTGGCTAAACTCCTAGGACATTGAAATCGAGTGAAAATACTCTCAAAAATGAGCCTAGTAGCAGTATCGATCGAGCAGTCCTGAACAACTACTGCCTCAACCCAACGTGTAAGGTAGTCAGTTGCGGTAATAATTAGTCTAGCCTTTGAATACTTAGATGTGGGGTTGATCGGTCCAATGAATTCAACCACCCACTTCTCAAATTCCTGTAGAGCTCGAACTAGTTGAAGTGGTAATTCATCTCATCGTGACATCTTACCCACTCTTTAACAAACATCGCATGATCTAACATATACCTTTGCATCCTTGAAGAGCATTTCCCACCAAATTCCAGCTTAGAGGACTTTCTGTGTAGTGCCCTTTCCTCCTACATGACCTCCCACAACTCCATTGTGGCACTCCCACAGTATATCATTCCTTTCATGATCCAAGACACATATCTTGAGGATACTATCTAGTCCCAATTTATACAATTTCCCTACAATCAACTACTAGTTTTCTTCTCTAACAACCATATGGAATTTCTGGGTTGTAGAATATGTTTCTGGACAGGCTGTTGTACTTAATAAGACTACTATGTCTTCCAAGTACTCTGGTATGGCCTCAACCTAGAACAGATATGCATCTGGGAGCTGATCGTCAATTGCTCTGCCACTTTCCCCTTACTCTAATATAGACATGTGATTAGGTCCTACGTTTCATTTTCCAGGCTTAATAATTACTTCAAAAGATAATTCCTTAAATAATAGCAACTATCTACAGATTCTCCCTTCCAACGCAGGTTTTTTAACTAGATATTTTAATGCAGAATGATCAATAAAGAACTTAAATGAGAACCTAACAAATAATGTATAAATTTATGTAAAGCATAAATCATGGCTAAACCCTCCCTTTCTATTGTTGTGTAGTTGTGCTCAGCTTGTGACAACTTCCTTCTCGCAAAATAGATAGGACGATCCATGGCGCCATCTCCAGGTTGTGCTAAGATAGCTCCTAAGGAAATACCTGAAGCATCTACGTGGACGTGAAATTCATTTTCCTAGTTTGGGAATATCATAATCAATGTTGTGATGAGCTTCTACTTTAGGGTCTCAAACACTTTATCACATTGTGGAGTCCATTGGAACATTTCAGCCTTTTTCAATAGATTCTCCAGAGGTACAGTAATGGTTTCATATCTTTTGATGAACCTACGATAGTACCCTATGTGTCCCAGCATGGAGCACAATTGCTTAACACTCGTAGGTGGTGGAATGTTCACAATAACCACGACTTTGCCTGGGACTACTAGTACTCCTTCTCAACATACTATATGGCACAACAAATTTCCATGTGGTACACATAAGATACATTTTCTGAGATTCAATTATATCTACAATTCTTTGCATCTGTCAAACATCAGATGTAACAACGTTACATGTTCCTCAAGAAAACTATATATCGTCCAATCATCCATATAAAATTCTATAAACTTGTGAATAAACTCTATGAAAGATGATATTAAAATCATGGAGAAAACTGCAGGGGCGTTCTTTAAGCCAAATGGCATCACATTGTATGCAAAACACCCCCATTCTATTATGAATGTGGTCTTATTTTTATCCTCTTCGACAATCCTTACTTGGTGGTACCTTGTAAATCCATATGTAAATGAGTACGCTTCTTTCCCCACAACCTATTCTAGCACCTCATCAGTAAAGGGTGTTGGAAAAGGGTCATGCACACAGGCAGAGTTAAGGCTTCTATAGTCTACACAGACCCTAATATCCTATGTGTCTTTCTTTCTCTGGATAACTATTGGGCTGAACCATTCTGATTCTTCTACTGCAAAAATAAGTCCAGCTTCCAAAATCTTGTTTATATCCTTCTTAACCTTCTCTTTTACTCTAGGGTTGAGGTGGTATGGTCTATGCCTCATAGGCTTTGATCCTAGTTTTAATTCAATTTTCATTTCTCCCATAATTCCTTTGATCCCCTTTAACTCTGAAAAGGTCTTTGGGAAAAAATCCTCATATTCCCGCTACAAACTTTGTATTTCTTGACTAGTTTTTTCATCCCAATAGTCTCCCACCATAGCCATCTTAGGTTTCTCTGTGGTCCCTATATTAGCTTTTCACAACTTTAATGGGTAGTTATAAGAACTATTAGTCTGACTGGGTATGATGTTCTGGATTTCTTTGTTCCCTTATGTCTCTTTAATGTCTAGGTTTCTCAATTCCTCTAAATCATCTAGGATTTCTGAATCTCGGGCAATCTTATAACATTCTACAGGATTCTTGTATAAGGTTAGGTGAATATTATTCTGAAGTTCTCATCTATGTTTTGCACATACCACTAGGTTTGGTTTCTGATCACTATTTTCTGTAAAAAGAAATTATTTAATTCTTTGCAGGACTACTTCAAGCTCAAGGTACTTACTTGTAAACGATAATTCCTTGCAAAAGTGATCTACCAATGTTTTGCAGTCGTCGGTCTGTCTTCTAGTTTCTTCATGTATGAACCAAGCTTTTAGTTTTGGATCTAGTGAGTGGGGAAATACCTGAACCCAGAAGCGAGAGGGTATTTCCACAACTTTCCATTATGTCACGCATTGTTCGATATGTGCTCTAGGATCAGATTCTCCGTTGAACAGTTACACAACTTGGAAATCCATCTGCATATCTGATTCCAACTGCTCCTTATTCTGAAACCTATACTTGATAGCTTGCTTCACATCGTGCCAATTTCTAAGTAAGGCGTTGTGATTGGCCCACCATCTGGCAGGGGTATCTTGGAGGGCTAAATCTAGTACTAAGATCCTTTGATCCTCTACTACCTTATCTTCCATGCTGAGAAAAAATATGTGAGGTCCTGAGGTACCATCATATACTGGGTGTTTTCTAACCTCGGTCCCAACCCATATAGTTTCCCTGATAGTTGCGCATCTCCTTGAGAATCTTTCGTATGAACCTTGTTGAAAACTGTCAAATGTCAGTTCTGAATCTTCATCCACTGACTGTATACTTCTCCAACTTACCGATCGACCAACAATAGGATTTATGTAATATTCTCTTGTTCCTGTTGTTATGGTGTACAACTGATCCAAGTATTCTCCCTCCATATTTTTGTCTATTGGCTCTGTATATATGGGGCCTAGATACAGATCCAAGGGTTGAACTACCTTGATTCCATCTGCTTCAAATGTCATGGTGTATTTCTTTAGGTCGATTACTGCATAATTTTCACAGGCCCAATCAATCCCAAGTAGTGTAGGGTAAGGATCCTTATCCCCTATAATCTCAATCACCTCAAAGTCAGCTATAGTCTTCACTCACGCAACATCTATTTCCACATTCTCTAGTCTTCCTATTGGGAAGATGCAATATTGGTTGACTATCCTTAGCTGAATTGGGGAATATGTGAACTAGGGTTTTACTAAGGCTTCCCAAGTCTTTTTAGGCAAAATATTCACATCGGATCCTAGATCCAACATGAGATCCTTAATCTCAAATTCATCTAATTGGTCTACTAGTCTGAATTCTTTTCCAGTTCGTACGTTCCTTCTCTACACCCTCTGAGTACTCTTCTCAAGAATATTAGGCCTTATTCTTTCTTTTGTGGGTTCATCATTCCCTAAAACTAGGTATATCACATTGCACAACTTTTATGTTAATTGGTTGTTCTCGAGAATATCAGAATAATTGAAACCAAAGGTCGACTACATTTTGAGGTTTCTCAGGTTGTCTCAATGTGACTATAGGGTTTCTAGGTGTAGGGGGTGAAGCATGGACTTGCGCAACCTTAGGGTAAACAATAGGCTATGGGAGTTTCTCTTACATCTCAGGGCTAGGTATATTCTAAAATACTTCTATGGCATTTTTAAAGAACAACTTCCGTTTCAGAGGATCATACATGTCTTCCTTAGGTGATGCCTTCTGGATCTGAGGTAAATTGTCAGCATCAACTCCAGTCTTTTCCCCTCCTCGAGTGACGATATTCAGGTTGGGAAATTGTCCTATAATAAATATCTTTATTTCCAAACTAATGAGGTTAGTTCCTCATTGACATACCCGATCTTCCCATTTTGCAATCAATTCTGGGCAGTCTTCAATTGTGTGCCCATTGGTTCTGCAGTGAGAGAACCATGACCACCTCAGATGAGGATAGTCTCTAGCCATATGGCCTTTCTCATAACAGTTATAACATCTTCTTGGCCCTCTTCACTTGGTTCTTCCTCCTCTGAATTCTCCTCCGGCTCCACCTCCACGACCTCTTCCCAGTCCCTGAGGGTTTTCATTCACCCTGAATGATGTTTGGTCCAACCTGTCTGCAAGTGCATCCAACGCTCTACATTGATTGGTAGTATGTGTGGTAGATGCGCATAACTCACAGTGTATTGTATTTGGTACTGTCGAATATTTCTACATGATGGGGCACTGTCTCGGCCCATTCCCATGGAATAAAGAAAATCTCGCAATACTCAACTGTTGGTGCTGCTTGGATCCTTGGAAAAGCATGATATGGGGTGGGATTATGGAATGGTAAATTCACAAACACTTGCGCAACTCCTCCCGTGGGTCTTGGTGAGGGTCCCATCGAATTCTGAGGAGGTCCCATTCCCTTCATTCGTGGACATTCATTCACCATATGTCCTTCTGTATAACATTCGGTGCACCAAACCCACAATCGTCCTAGTATAAGTATCGTCAGTTCTTGAATATTTTTTGTAAGCACTGATATTTTCCCTTGTAGTTGCGCCAGATTTTCATTTGTTGGGGTCTGGTCACTCTCAGAATCCCAGGATATCCTTCCATGGCTTCAATATTCATCGATTGTTCCAAGGCGTCTGTCAAAGTAGCTATCTGTTGTTGCGTTAGCGGAATATGTGTCAGAGGTAGCAATCCCTGAATGTACCATTCTCTTTGATGTTCCTCATGGACTGGATGTGCTAACCTCTCTGGATGTATTCCTAGGATAATTCACCTTCCCTTTGCTAAATATCACGCAACTCATACAAAGCTTGTTGTTCTGACTGAGGTAGCTTAAACTCCGCTATGAACCTTGTCCATACCTGGCCAAGTTTGAATGATTGACCTTGTGTTCCTAAGATTCCTGGCTCAATAATATTCATGTACCATTTGAGAGCGTGATCTGTCAAGGTAGTCTGGAAATCAACCAACTTATTCACATCCATAGTCCCTCTGGATCTCCAGATTGCTTCACACAAGAACCACTACTTCTCAACATATTCATCTCCCTTACCCCATAATTCTGGGTATCGAGCAATTGAACCTCCCGCGAGACCAACCATTGCTGATCTTGGTGCTCCTATCAAAATGAAACCTAATGGTCCTACTTGCGCTCTACCAGGGGATCCTAATATCCTCCTTGTACTCTCACTTCCTAGTTGTGACTGACTAACTAATTGTATTGGAAAATAACTAGCATAAGAGGGTAGTATCGAACTTACCACTTATATAGAATACACTTGGGGTATGGACGATTCAGGGTTGGTGTCACTAGCTTCGGGGCAATTTTATTTGATCTATGGGGTCTCGTTTTCTTCCTTTGGAGTGGTCTCTTCAGCCGTATTCCCTATCTTTCCTGTCATCGGGGCTGAATATTCTCTTTCCACTTAAAGATCAATGCCAACTTCCTCCTCTCTTGCTTCTACACCTTCTCCCTCTTGTCCACCCTCCTGGGGTCTTCTTTCTCTTTGTGCTTCTCTCTCACTTAAACTTTTACTGGCCATTCTTTCATGTCTTCTCATCTTCCGCAACTCTTCCATCTATCTTTCCTCTACTTCTCCTGGTCCGAATTATTTCCACAACTTATCAGATTGTCTTTCTCCTTTCTTGATCTCGCCACCACTTCTCAACTATGGCGACTCTTTTCAAGGCTCCCTTGTCTCTTGAGTCCATTTCTTGTTGTTTACCTCGCTTATCAAAGAACCCTTCCCCTCTCTCAGGCCATGATTCTACTCCAACATCACCCTACCCAAAGCAAGGGTGTTTACATTTCCATCTCAGTCAGGGACACAGTCAACATCCTCTCTTCCATGAAGAAAACTTTAATCCACAAGGGGATTTCTCTCAACAATCTTTCCTTGGCATCTTTCTTGAAATCTGCCTCTGCTCGTGAAAAATATTGGTGATTCTTGGCTGAAAACTCAATAATATATCCTTCTAATGTGGTATTGACCCATAAATCAATCACTCATGTGATCGGATAGTCCAACCAATGAAGTTATGCAATAGTTTTTGTGTCCCAAGTACAGGTCCTCTTGACTTGTTCTTGGAACTTTGGATCTTCTTGGAGCCAATATATCTAGTGGAAAAATTATTCCAGGAACTTAACCCAAAATATCTCGTACCGGTCGCTCGATATTTCTGAGTAAAAGACTACCTCCCGAGTATCTTTCATAAATTTTCCCCTTAGCTCCGCTTCTTTCCATATGAAGGACTCACAATTTATCTCCCACCATTGGTCAATATTAGATCTGTGAATCCGTGAAAGCATCCTCCCTATAGGTTCCCTTTTAACGCATATCCCGAGAACATAACCATTTTGTTGGTGCAAGTTTGATTAGACCAAGGTCCTTCTCAGGTTACCAACAAAAGGTACCGTGTAGTCTAGAGTGCTGACATTTTCATCTCCTCTGAAGAGAAGAAGTCTCACCCGAAGCACTTCTGAGACAAAAGGATAGGGAAGGGAAAGGAAAATACTTAGGAGGACTCACAAAACCTTCAAGATTCATCCTAATCTTTCGCAAGGCATCTAACTACAGAACATTTTTGAACTCATATACACAAGAGTTGAAGCTACTTATGTCGCGGAAAATCATTCAAACACAGAGACATCATGTGGAACTTATGAACCATAAAGAAGTACTGTAAATATACAATGCATAGGGATAAACACATAAACATACAACATATTTTGAAATTTTGGATCCTTCTTCATATATTATCTTCAAGTCTTCCTCCATTACCATCTCAGAGATACACAATAATGCTCTGTTGCAGAATCCTGGCTCTGGACTCGAAATCTGACCTCTTAGCAGTAAACAACAACAAGTATGACCTCAGCCTCGCAACAAGGGAATAATCTGACCAAACCATTTTACAATCATGATCCAACAACCCTTTTACAATCATATTCATCCCTATATATATAAGCTAAGTTGTGTCTTTTGGCTTTGGCTTGCATACTTTCTTGTTCTGTTGCAACCTCTTTTTCTTTGTTGGTGTTGCGTTGTCCTTTTCACAACTGATTTCTATTACTTCTCCTTTCTCTACTGTCCATCTTCTTCTATAGCTTACGCAACTCATACTGGGCCAAAACTGGGATTGTAGTCCTTCTTGTGCAACTCCTTATAAAAAATGAAGGGCCCAACAGATGTCATCTAGATACACCACTAAAAAATAATTAGTGAACGACCACAAGATATCGTCCATCATCCTCATGAAAGTTGTTGGGGCATTTGTCAAACCAAAGGGCATGATCAACCATTCAAAAATACCTTCTTTTGACTTGTAGGTAGTCTTTCATACATCTATATGCTCTATTGGTACCTAATGGTAGCCAAACTTCAAATCAATCTTACTGAAGTATTTTCCCCCCTTGAGTTGATCAAGGAGATCATCAATTCTAGGAATCGGGTATCGGTTCTTGTCTGTGATTTTATTTAGGGCCTGATAATCACGATTGGGATTCCATAAGGTGATGATTTGGGTCTGATGTGCCCCTTTTAGAGTATTTCTTGGATCTGATGCTTGATCTCCTCATTTTATATAGAGAGCAATGATATATTGGCCCATTGGGTAGCGATGCGCCGAAGGTCAGATCAATGGAATGCTTGACCTAATAGTGTAGAGGTACCCTAGTAGGTAAGGAGAAGATGTGTTTGTATTCTTCCATGACCTTATCCACTTGCTTCTACTATTTGGAGAGGTCGGACATGGAGGGCCTGGATGTGGCTGCAATCTTTCGCTCACTCTGAGAGCGAATCACGAAGAAGACAAACTTCCTGGTCTGAGAGATGACCTTCTTGCATTGCTTAATAGAGATCAAGGAAATGGCACTAGGTGGGACTACCTCAGGTATCCTGTACAATTCATTATTCAAAGTAATAATAACACTGCGAGGCCTAGACTCATATACAACATGATATTTCCACAAATAAGGTTGGCCCAAAAGAACATCAAAAACTTCAAGGGGAGAAACATCACAAAATACCTCATCTTTGAAGGGATTGATGTTGTATGACATGTGACACTGTTGTATGACGCGAAGATCACTTTCTTATCAGATCCATCCGATGGTGTAGGGCTATGGGTGCGGTGTTGTTGGCAGGGCCAACCACTTGATGACCTCCGTTGAGATGATGTTCTTATAGCTATCGCTATCAACAATGAAGTGATGTGGGGTGCCTTTCACCCACATCTATGAATGAAAGAGGTGTTCGCCTTCCTTTGGCTCATTAAGTTCATCGAGATGGATCTTGGTGGTAGAAACAATGGCATTGGGTTCTACGTCAATGATCCATCTCCCCTTTTCTGGTTTTGACTTAGAGTTGGAACCCGCATCTGATTCATAGACTTTGACCTTAGCCACCAATGACTGGTTTGAGTGGAAATCAACAATGTTTTGCTAGGTGCTCTTATGGAAGTCGCACCACTTCCTAGTGTCTTTCTTCATCTTTCCATTTTCCTTCTTTATTTGGAGCTTAGACTGATTTTCCTGAGACTGTCCATCTTTACTCTACCCTTTGATGTATGGGTTGGGGATTCCCTTACTCTGCTTCTGCTGTGAAGGGTTCCTAGACCCAAACTTCCAGGTCTTTTTTTTAAGCATATGGTTGATTTTGACGACATATCAATAGGTCGTGCCCAAGGACGAGATGTCCAGAAACTCCATTTTTGCTTGGATGTATCTTTGTAGACCACCACAGTACTTGAGCACTAGAAGTCACTCAAAATATTTGATACCCATCTTGGTGCACAAGGTATGGAAGATATTTTTGAAATCTGGCATTGCTTGGTGCGCAAGGTATGCAAGATATTTGTGAACTCTGACACTACTTGATCCCTTTCTTGTCGCAGTGTGGTCCATTTTGTATACAGGTAACTTCCAAAAAGGTAATATTATTACTTAATATCATCCCTGAAGGACTCCCAGGTGAGTGTGAGTGTAAATAATGAGGGTTCCCCTATTTCATTTTTCTCATAGAAGGTCTCCCACCAATGTTTGACACTAGGGATAACTTTGAGGAGTGCAAAAGTAATCTTTTCTCTATTCAAAAAGTTATCGATAGAAAAAATACCCTTCTAGTATATTCAACCACTTGTCTACAACATATGTGTCTATATGACCTTAAAATATATGAATATCAAAGCTGATGTGTACCTTGAAGGGGGTAGCACCTCCACTCGAGGAATATGTGTTGCTTGTTGGTCGTCATCGAAGGATTTGTGAAAAATGATCCATCATCTCATTCCTCTGTTGCGCAAGGGCTTCCTCGAGAAACAATTTGAAGGATCTCCCATTTCATCATCTTTATATTCTCCCACCATGGAAGGTCACTTGGGCATGTGATATTTTTTTTCCTCAAGAGAAACAAGCTCGAGACCCAACTATTTGTACCCTGACCTCGTCGAGGACATGCACTATGAATGACAAGGATCATACCACTCTGATACCATTGATCCAGATTTTATGAGCATAATTAAATGATCAAAGATTATTATTATTATTAACATAGATACACAAGGAAAAATAACAGAGATATGATAAAACTGGTTTCTATTCAATAAAGAAATATGTTGAAACTGTAAAATGCACACTGAAAACAAGCTGGCTAGAATGGTGGCGGCTTATCTCTGAGAAGAGATGTGACGATTCTTCTCATTCGCAAGAAGATGAGTACAATGAGGCTCCAAAGGAATTTTTACATCAAACATGAATTCCAAAACCCTAGACATTCAAAAACCTAACCCTAGGATATGAAGCGCCAAAAGTCATGTCGGCCCCGTTGGGGTAAGTTAGTATATCAACTTCCCGGGGTCGTAACTTTTGCATACAATCTCCATTTTAGGCGCATGATATCCTGTTGGAAAGCTATATATGAGGACTACAAATTATTCCATCAAACGTTGACCCCATATATGGTTTGACCACGGTGAGCCCTAAAAACGCTATTTAGGGCCGCAAAACGGCCCCAAAAGTTCAGGACCCAAAAACTAGGAAAAAACTCCCAATATGAATAACTAAACTGCCTATATGAAATCTGTAAGTGAGCTAGTTGGAATAGATGGGTGGCCACTGATATCCATCTAGATCAAGGATTTACTTGAGGATTGTTGCAAAATGGAATTTGAAATAAAAAAATCATTAAGGTAGTGATGATGAAGAAGACTTAGTTATTGAATGTCAAGAAGATATATTCTAGGAGAGAATTTATGAGGATATACAAGAAGCACAATTAGTTGAAAGAACTGTTATCTCATATTTTTATGAGGAGGTGTTGGCGTTCGGAGGTCACTCCTGGATTGCTAGCGGGAGCAGAGCCCGAAGCCCATCAGTTTTATGTCACGATTTGTTTAAAGGGTGATCAAATGGAGGAAAACTCAGAACAGCATCGTGTCAACTCAGAAACCAGACCAGGCATGCATGAAAGAGTGAGGTCTTGATAAACTCCAAACAGTGAGTCATAGTAAAAAGGGTGATCAGGTGGAAGACTTACGCAAGAAGGGTGCAAAGTCTATCACAAACATCCGGTTTGCAACAAACTGAAGAAGAATGCATCCGAACACAAAATCCTTTCACATTCAAATACAAATACCAGAGGGCACAACAACGTCACAACAAATCCTTTATTGTAACAAGATGCTCAACTGTTAATCCTCAAGCATGAGAAGAAAGGCATATGGAAAAAGGAGAACTGTTTGTTATAAACCAAGAAATCTCAAACATAGAGGCATAACCAGGAAACCGGAGCATTTGCTGAAACTTTACAGTCGGGAGCTTAGCTCTACCATCGATAGATACAAAATGGAAAAAATGCCTACATATACTCAAAACAACAACAGCAGCAGAACCAAGAAACTTCATTGAAGGCTTTGCGTCTGCATGGCTTCTGACAATACGGAGCTGTAATCTCTGAATGGTCATGCAACTTATGGCAGATGCGATCGATCCCCTGACAATTTATTCGGTGAATCGACGTGTCTTTAATTCAATGCAGGACTTCCCATTATGGCGGAGACGATGTCTAACCACCACCAACCGCTTCAATAACTGCTTCTTGGGTTTGAAGACGACCGGACCAACTCAACATTTTGAGATGTGGGAGACCTCTCGCATTGCCACCTGGAATAATGGAATAACTTGAGAAACAGATTTGGAGGTCAGCGCGGAGGATGTGGCGCATGATAGACATGGTGGTGTTGGGTTATAGGGGCGTGGAAGAAGTGACGAGATGAGAGAAAGATGACGGAGGACGATTCATGGCGGAATTCATCGGGTGGAAAAGAAGGGGGGAGGAAGACGGGAGAATTCTCCTTCGAGTGAGAGGCCGACATGGAGGGAAAAGGATATGTGGCGAGTGATAAATGGGACGAGGGTAAGGCCATCTGGAGGTGTGGGAGAGAGGTCATCGGTGACACATGGCGACAAGGGAAAGGCGGGCAGAAAGATGTCGTGGTGGGAGGCGGGCCCATGAGGGTTATATATAGGGCAGCGGAGAAGGTCGAGGCCATGCCTGAGTCGTTGATCTGGACACACTCATCTGGACCGTTGGAAAGATGCGCCCCCGATTCCGGACCCCCCCCCTCCGCTTAAAGGTAGAAAGGCGGGGGGGGTTCGGAATTTTCCTCATCGCCACTGATCCGGGCGCGCTCATATGGACCGTTGGAAAGATGTGCCCCCGATTCCGGACCCCCCCCCCCTTGCTTAAAGGTCGGAAGGCAAGGGGGGTCCGGAATCCGATATGCGCCGTCGATCTGGGCGTGCAAATCTGGACCGCCCGGTCTTGCTTGTTGCTTACCACGGGCGCATTGTCACCCAAAACTTTGGACAAGTGGGTTTTTACCCCTTCTTTGCGTTCTACCCCCCTTATACAAGGAATATCGCTAACATTTGGCTCCATGGGGGATAGAGTTGTCCCTGTGATGCTCTAAGAACTCTTTTGCAGACTTAGTGCCTTTACTGTTGGGCTATGGAGTCATTTATTAGTCCGAAAAATAAAATAAAAACAATATTTACAAAACAAAAACAAAACGAGCCGACTGCGGCTCAAAGAAAACATTTCTTTAAGAAATGCCCATTGACTGGGCCATTAAAAACTTCATTGCCTACCAGATCCTGCAACCTGTAAGTGTTGTTTGAAAATGCTTCAAGGATCTTGAAAGGCCCAAACCAGAGGGCATCAAATTTACTGTGTTTGCCCTTTTCCTGTCTAGGTGCATCCCACTTGAGCACTAGATCACCCTGCTCGAACTCTTTCTTCTTATTTTTTCTGTCAAAAGCTTGCTTGATCTTCTGCTGGCGATTGTAAGCTCTGTCCAGAACCTGCTCTCTGATCTGCTGCACCTCCACCATCTGATGAATTCTTCTGAGCACATGGTTAGGTTCCCCTTCATAGTCTTGGAGGAGATTTGCCACCGGCATGGCAAGCTGAGTGGGGAAGACGGCCTCGATCCCATAAATGAGCTGGAAGGGGGAGATACCCAAGGATTTCTTTGTTGTCACTCGGTCGGCCCAAAGTGCAATTTTGAGCTTCGAGTCCCAGACTCTTTTATTGTCCTCTAATAGCCTTTTGATAAGCTTGATTAGACTCTTATTAGAGGATTCTGCCAGTCCGTTTCCCTGAGGATAGTAGGGAGTGCAGTGAATCAGTGAAATCCCAAATTGTTCACAAAATTTGACCAGAGGCTCAGATCTAAATGGGGAAGCATTGTCAATGACAATTTTGCTAGGGCAGCCAAACCTAGCTATGATGTCTTCCAGGAAGCTGATGATTACTTTGTGGGAAGTGCTTCTGGTAGGGACAGCCTCTATCCATTTTGTGAAGTAGTCGGTTGCCATCAAAATCCATCGATGTTGGCCACTTGAGAGAGGGTGAATCTCCCCGATGAAGTCCAATCCCCACTGCTGAAAGGGCGCTGAGACCACCACAGGTTTCAATGGGAGGGATTTGAGTTGCTGCTTCCCTGAGAATTTCTGACATTTGATGCAAGCTCTAACTTCCCTGCAAACATCGGGAAATAAGGTGGGCCAGTAGTACCCAGCTCGGAGGATCTTGTGGGCTGTGGTCTTCCAAAAATAATGGCCTCCACAGAGACCGCTATGGAAATCATTCATAACCTTCTAAGCCTGCTGTGGGTCCAGACACCTTAGTAATATCCCCTGGGGGTCTTTCCAATACAACGCTTGGACAATAAGACAATATCTGATAGCTTTGAGCTTTAAAGCTCTGGCTTTACCTTTTTCCATTCCATCAGGTGGTCTCAACTCCTGCAGGAAATACAAGATATCTTCGTACCAGGGGCATGCTGCTAGTGGCACAGTGCTTTGGGAACCCTTGTTGGATGATTCCGCTTGCTCATGGACAAAATTGATTTCCAAAGCTTTATAATTGGACTCGGCCAGGAGCTTGGCCAAACCCTGCCCCTTTACTAGCTTAGTGGGCCTGATTTCCAGGTCAAATTCTAGGATCTTGGCGATCCATTTACTTCTTCTTCCGTCTATGTCAGGCTGTATAAGAATGTCCTTCACAGAGGTTGAAGGGACATATGCAACGATTTTTTAGTGTAATACATAGACCCTGAAAGCTTTGAGAGCTTTCACCAAGGCATAAGCCTGCTTTTCCATGATCTCGTATCGAAGCTTTGCGTCTCTCAGCACCTTGCTAAAGAAGGCAATAGGTTGTTCTTGCCCCTGATCATTTTTCTGCAACAGGACCGCTGCTACCGTGTCGAAGGAGGCAAAAGAAAATATCAAAAAATATTTAGAATAATCTGGACTGATCAGCACAGGAGCCTCGGTCAATGCTTTCTTTATTTGGTCAAAAGACTCTCTAGGTTCAGTAGTCCATTTTATTTCATGACCCTTCCTGAGCACGGCTGTGATATGCTTCACTAATTCAGCAAAATTTGAGACAAACCTTCTCAGGAAATTAATCCTTCCCAAAAATGCTTGGACCTCCTTTTTAGACCTGGGAAGTGACAGGGCTTGGATTGCCTCTACCCTGTTAGGATCAATTCTTACTCCCTCTACTGAGACTATATGGCCTAACAGCTTCCCCTCCTGCATAGAAAACAATGATTTTTTGGGATTTAGGGAAAGGCCAAACCTGCGGCACTTCAGGAAAACCCTCCTCAAGTGGGAGTGGTGCTCAGTATCAGTCTTGGAGAAGACTGTTATGTCATCTAAGTAAATTACCACGAAATTATCTTTTTCCCCGATGAAGGCTATGTCCATGGCTCGTTGAAATGTTGCTCCTGCGTTCATCAACCCAAATGGCATCTTGGCATACATGAATGTCCCCCAAGGCGTGGTGAAAGCCGTCTTTTCTCTGTCTTCCGGCATGACTGATATCTGATTATAGCCGGAAAAGCCATCAATCATAGATATCCTAGATGCACTGGTGACCCTCTGCAATATATGTTCCATGTTGGGCAGGGGGTAATTGTCCTTTCTTGAACTCCTGTTCAGGTTCCTGAAATCGACACAGAGTCTGATTTCTCCTCTCTTCTTTCTTACTGGGACCAAATTGGCTACCCAGCTAGAGTACCTCAAGGGGACTATGATTTGGGCATCCAACATCTTTTTCACTTCCCTCTCCATGACAGGTAGCAGTGTCGGATTTATCTGTCTCAGCTTCTGCTTAAACGGCTTAGCCTCCTCTTTCAGTGGGATTTTGTGCTCAATGACTGACGTGTCATATGTCTTGAGGTCTTCATAGGTCCACGCAAATATGTCAGCAAACTCCCTCATCAACTTAGTATATCCGATCCTCTGCTCCTCGGTCAAGATCTTTGACAGCTTGACCAATTTGGGCTCCTCTGGTGTGCCTATGTTGCACTCAGTTGTATCAGCATCATCACCTGAAATCCTGCCCTTCATCGCCACATCGTTCCCATTGAACAATCTTTCTAATGGGATCAGCCCTCTTGGTATATTATTTCTCGGAAGTTGAATAATCTGATGGTTGGCGACATTATTCAGCAACTCCCCAGGGTGGTTGTTTTCATCTGTGTTCGGGTCCTCATCTATGCGTGATGCAGAGAAGTCATCAATGGATTGGAGGAATTTCTCGATCTCTTGATCATCTTCGAATACTTTCCAATGTCTGACATTGTCTAGCACGGAGGGTCTGTATCTTATTTCCACCTCTGAGCCGATATTTGGCTACGCGGGGGCTTCGAACAGACTAGCTGAGAAGGCCTGAAAATCGGCTGGAGCATTTTCTTCCCTTGGAATGAAAGAGATGTTAAAAGCCAGGAAGAAACTATCAATAAGGTCCCATACCTTGTTCCTATAGTTCTTGAGATGCGGGTGCTTGGTCTGATAGGCGTTTTTGACCTGCTGGACGATTAATTCAGCATCCCTGAACACAGCTATCTCCCTGATTCCCATTTCTTGTGAAACCCTCAACCCCAGAACCAGAGCTTCATATTCTGCCACATTGTTGGTGACTTCAAATTCCAGCTTGTATGACAGAGATATGATTTCCTGAGAAGGAGATTTGAATACCACCCCGGC
>ML796340.1:127020-144360 GCA_009831015.1 Picea engelmannii
ACCGACGAACAATTTCTTGGAGGTCGACCCCTTGAGGAACTGGTGTCACTAGTTCAATGGGAATCTCAGGGTTATCTTTTGAGGTAGTTTTTGTTTCAAGTGTAACATTGTTTTCTGAGCGACTACGCGTTACGATAGGGGAGCGAGTGTGTGGGGGAGGATTCTTGCGACCTCCACATGCCATCTATTGAATTCAAGCCCTCCTTCTAGCGCCATTTGTTGACGGACGTAAATGACACACTGTCAACTGGAAGGATAGATCCAAACCAGGGTTGTCTAATTAATCCAAGTCGTTTGGTGTGATCTATCCTGATGGGTTTAATGGCTCCGTTAGCCAACTAGGGTCCTAAAATAACGAGAACAAACTACTCTAAATCTGTAACTATGATACTATGTGCATGAATCTAATTATTTACAAATGTTAAACGAAAAAATAAATATGAACATGTGATTATTAACAGGGTATTTACAAATTGCAAGTTTTCGTGGATGTCTTGTGAAATCAGGATTTTTGTAATTGTTTACGAAGTAGATAAAGAAATCACATATTTTTGTATTTTCTGTTTTATAATTTAAAATCTAAGAACTAAAAAAAGATACTAATCAAAGTGTAACCTGAAACAATAACGTAATAATAGTCACAACCAATTTAAACTGTCTTATTTCACTATTAAATAAACTAGTAACAAAAATTGAATTCGAATAAAACTAACCTAAGATTAGTCTCATACTGTGTCTATATCCCATTGGAATCCAAAATTCCAGCTATCTTGCCTATGAGAGAAATCTGTGACAAGATTGTACTAACATCTCCAGAATAAACTCAAGGTGTTTATTGATGGTAAGGATATAAGAACAGAGTAATAAACATATAGATACAATGACCTTGTGGCGATGAATGATTACAGTAAAATAAATTTTAATGTGAAGCATTTATTTGATACATCAACTTAACATCAAGCGTAAACCATGATATTAGAGTTGAAATAATGATCACATATATAATATATGAAACATCAAGTTATAGACAAAATTTAAAGCATTGAATAAAATGAAACATTATATGCTAATGAGACTAAAGTTGTATAACATATCAATATTCCATAATATAAGAGGCAAAACATAAATGGAACAATGTCACGCTAGTCTAAAGCCGAAATGTGAATCACTTGGCCATATAGGCTTGGGAATTACATGTCCATAAAGCGTTCCAAAAAATATCCTTCACTATTAACAATGATCACTATTTAAACTAGTTTTGGATTCACAATTCTTACCATGCAAGATAGAGTGTAATCCTCCCAAAAAATAGATTTGTTTTTCAAAAATAGTACAACTGGAAACTACCCCTGTACAACAGAGCTTTTCAACATAAAAGACATAAACTACTGAATAATAGAGCGTATGATCCAAGATATTTGCTCCATGCAATCAACATCATAATCATCAATTTCTCGTGGATACCAAAACAAATTTGATATTCAGGAAACAATGTTAATTGTTATTCAAAAAATAGTCTCTCTATAGAATCATAGATTCTTTAGTTGGTCTTATTATTAACAAAAACAAAATCAAAACTAAATATTCCTATTTTGACTTTCATAAAAATAAAATAAAATCAAACAAAATCACCTCTACCATTTAGAAATTAGAAAGAGAAGGATTGAACAGTTTTTCAATTAATGATTTCATTAAACTAAATTCCCGGATCTTTTGGGTCTCTTGTTTGCTCATTCTATGCATCAATTCTTCGTTTTCTTTTTCGAGTATAGCATTTTGAGCTACCAAACGTTTTACTTGTGCCCACAATAACGGAAAATCCCTGAAATAATGTTCATGAAGGAGGAATATGGACCATCGAATCGCGGGACACGTGGTGAGAGGACAATGTTTAGCTGACTTGCACATAGGAAAGGTTAGGAAAAGAGTTGAGAAAAATCATGAAACATAAAATCCCAAAGTGATCACGATCGTTGGATCACAAAAGGATGTGAGCCGTCGATGTGAGACACTGATGTTCCAGGGTTTTGGGAGTGAGGAGAGTGAGGTGAATAATATCGAGAAATCCCAATATGCAAAATCGCAATTCGATCTCGACCGTTGGATCATGAAAGGATGTGAGTCGTCGAACTGAGACACTGATATTTTAGGGTTTCGGGAGTCAGGAAAGTGAGGTGAATCACATTGGGAAATCTCGATACGCAAAATCATGATTCGTTCTCGACCATTGGATCACAAAAGGATGTGAGCCATCGATGCGAGACACTGATATTTGAGGGTTTCGGGAGTCGGGAGAGTGAGGTGAATAACACTGAGAAATCCCGATACATGAAATAGCGATTCGATCTTGACCGTTGGATCACGGGGAAATCAGGACCGTTGATCTAAAGTGTTTTATATCGGATTTTGGGGATTGGGGAAATAGAGGTGAATCACATCGGGAAATCTCGATACGCGAAATCTTGACGCACTTTTGGAGGTTGGCCCTAGGTCATGGAAAAAGGTCACATGGACGGAGGCTAAGGGAGGAGCCAGGCTCTTATGTCGGGATTTTATGGATCGAGGAAGTCAAGGTTGGCTTGCATTGAAATACCCGATACGCAAAATCTAGAAATGACTTTTGGGTTGAGTCGTGGGTTTTGCATGTTTATACACTTCAAGGAATCGACTAAGTTATGAGACCCATAACACATAAAGATTGTGGTGGTAGTTTAATTAATGAAATCATAAAACTTGAAGCTTAGCAATATACAAATGCCTTCAAAGTGAAAATCTTAGGTAGAAGATATAAACCCAAAACCAAATTTTTATTTAAATTCATGCTTACAGTCATGAATTTAAAAACAAAACAAAAGAAAATCCAGTGAAAAACTCATAAGATAAATTTAGCTCAATAATCGCCAAGAAGCTCAGAAACGTGCATGTTCTAAATTTAAGGAGGTGGTAGCTACAAAAAGGTATAATCCTTTTGTGGTTATTTTAATTATGATAAAAAATTAATAGGATTATTGGCTGCCAACAAGAACATAAATACCGAGTAAGGAATAACAAAACACCAATGATATATCCAAAACAATATCAAAATAATACCAGAATAACACCAAAGAGAGCTCCTCTATTAATGATAGAAATGTTCACTTGCCTTTTCGAGGGGGAGACCTACAACAGAGCAGCTATCTGTTACAATAATCTCCAAGATAACTTATCCAATGCCTCCTACTCTTATTTATACCAATTGTAACATCTAAGGAAATTTCTAGAGGAATATCTTTCTAGAAGCAAAAGATTCTATTAGGTCTTCTTACATTGACTTATTTTCATTTATTTATTAGGCCTTGTTAACTAATGTCGGACTTTATTACATAGAAAACATATCCTACTAACTAATGACCCATGGAGAGGGGTTAGGATCGGATCCTAACATGCCCTCTCCCTTCAAAAGCAACATTGTCCTCAAAGTTGTAGGTGCGGAAAATACTGAAGTGTGGTTGTTGGTTCCCAGGTTGCATCCTCAGGTGATGTGTCCTTCCATTTGAAAAACATTTCCTTGATAGTTCGACCATGCAGCTAACATTCACGGTGGTTGAGGATTGCTTCTAGTTGGAGCCACATGGAGGCCTCTTCATCTAATTCTGGAAGGATGGTTTGAACTAGGCAATTTTGTTCCACCACTTTATTTAGACATGACACATGAAACATCAAATGGATTTTGGAAGTAGTAGGAAGGGCTAATTTGTAAGCCATGGAGACAATATGCTTGATGATCTTGTAGGGCCCATAAAACTTGGGTGCCAACTTGTGATGTCCCTGATCTTTGAGAGATGTTTTCTTGTAATGTTGAAGCCGGAGAAACACCTTATAACCCTCCTGAAAAATCCTCTCTCAATGATGTTATTCTTCCTATTGCTTCATGTGATTTTGTGCCATGTTGAGGTTATCCTTCAGGGTTGTTAGGATGGTTGTACGACCTTGCAACATTGTATCAATAGATTATACCTTTGATGTTCCTAGAAGATATGTAGTGACTGTCGGTGGTATTTGGCCATACATGGATTCATAGGGGGTCATTTTTGTGGCCGTATGATAACAAGTATTGTACCACCATTATGCCACGGGAACCCATTGCACCCACTGGTGTTGTTTGTCTGAAGAAAAACACCGCAAATAGGTTTCCAAGCATTTATTGACTACTTCTATTTGGTCGTCAGACTGAGGATGATAGGATATGCTCATGTTCAATTGGGTGCCCTACAATTTAAACAACTCTTTCCAAAATGTGTTGGTGAAAGTTGGGTCACGATCAAATACAATAGAGGTTGGCATTCCATGTAGCTTAAAAATCTGATCAAGGAAAACTTATGGTATTAGTTCTGATGTGAAAGGGTGGGGTAATGCACAAACATGAGCATACTTGGAAAGGATATCGACCAACACCATGATGACAGACTTGTTCCCAACTTTAGGAAGGCCCACTATAAAATCCATGGAGATTTTTGTCCACATAGAAGTTGGAATGGGTAAGGGTTGTAGTGCGCCTGGAGCCTTGAATGTTTCACCTTTATTGCATTGGCATACCTCACATTCCGTGACAAAGCTAAGTATATCCTTATGTTGAGATCAATTCCTTCTTCCAAAATTTCCCTCCCCTTTTCTATTTTCCAAACTTCTTTTCTCCCCTTCTTTTCCCTCTTCTATACTTACCCACTTTCCCCTTTTCCTTTTTCCATTCTATTCTCCTTTTCTAGTTCTATACTTAGTCATTTTTTCAGAACGATGGGTTTCAGGGTTGGTGGACTCATGAATCCTCATCTCCAATCCACATTCTCACATATAGAGTTCGTCCGACTGCCACATTATCCCATACTTAGCCATTTCTACAATCGTAGGTTCCCAGGTTGGCGGGTTCGAACTCTCATATCCCATGTTCCGCGATATACATTTTTCATCCAAAAGATTCGCGATATACATTTTACCCCCAGACTCCTCGAGCTTCCAAGTATCTCATTTCTCCTATGYTGAGTCCATCCGACCACCTCACAACACTTATCCATTTTTCAACCTTCTCCATTCACGGGTTGGCGAGTTCCCRGGTTGGTAGGTTCACAAAGATTTGGCTAATTTTCTCTTTTATTATAGTGTTTCCAAAACTACAGTTCCTCGTGCATTACAATTCCCCATCAGTGGGTTGAGATCTACAATGAGGCGGACTAGATCACACTAGGCTCCTCAGCCTATGATCCAAATCTCAATATCTACCCTTATTTTCTCTCCTCAACTAAACATCTTAAAAAACAAATCATACTTACCGACATTCCCTCCTCAAACGACATAGTAACAATAATCAACCAAAAAGGAACCGTATTCCAACCCGAGCAACCAACAACCACCCCAACCTAGACCTCCTAGGTACCTACTTATACATGTTTTTGGTTTACTAGCCTTAACATTTTCTTACCAAAACCCTAACCCTAGCATGGTTAGGTCTTCTTGCATGCATGTCTCACATGCTTTCCTCCTCTGCATTCATGTTTACCTTGCACGTGTTGTTTTTACTACATGTGCATCTTCCTTACAGGTGCTTCTTTTCCTGCATGTGCATATTCTTTCCTCATGCTACTTCTCCTACCAGTTGTATTTATCCCACATCGTTCTTTTCTCCTGAACTAGGCCTATGCCTAACAGGTCTCGAGCTTGTTTCTCTTGAGGAAAAAATCTCTTGCACGCCAAAGAGACCTTCCATGGTGAGAGAAAATAAACATGATGAGACAAGAGATCCTTTCAAACTATTTCTTGAGGAAGCCCTCGCACAACAGAGGAATGAGATGATGGATAATTTTGCAAAAATCCATTCACGACTACCAACAAGAAACACATCTTCCTCGAGCGGAGGTGTTTCCCCCTTCAAGGTACATATCAACTTTGATATTCCTATATTTGAAGGTCAGATAGACACAAATGTTGTAGACAAGTGGTTGAATATACTAGAAGGGTATGTTTCTTTCCATAACTTTTCGAAAAGAGAAAAGATTACTTTTGTGCTCCTCAAATCCGTTCCCCGTGTCAAAAATTGGTGGGATACCTTCTATGAGAAAAATGAAATAGAGGAACCCTCATTATTTATAGTCACACTCACCTGGGAGTCCTTTAGGGATGCTATTAAGGAAAAATACTACCATGTTGGAAGTTATAATGATTTGTATAGAAAATGGACCACACTGTGGCAGGAAAGGGACGAAGCAGTGCCAAATTTCACAAATATCTTCCATACCTTGCGCACCAAGCAGTGCCAGATTTCAAAAATATATTCCATACCTTGCACAAAAATCTGGGTATCAAATATTCTGAGCGACATCTGGTGCTCATTACCGTGGTGGTCTTCATAGATACATCCAAGCAAAAATGGAGTTTCTAGACATCTCGTCCTTGGGCGCGACCTATTGATATGTTGTCAAAATTGAAAAGAAGATTAAAAAAAAGACATGACAATTTGGGTCGAGGAAACCCTCACAGCAAAAGCAGGGTAAGGGAAGCCCCAACCCGTAGAACAAAGGGCAGAGAAAATATGGCAAGTCGTAGGACAACCTATCTAAGATGCAAATAAAGAAGGACAATGGAAATATGAAGAAAGACATTGGGAAGTGGTGTGACTTCCATAAGATCCCATAACATAATATTGTTTATTGTCATTCAAAGCAGTCATTGGTGGTTGAGGTGAAATCATTTGAATCAAATTTTGGTAATGACTCTAAGTCAGAACCAGAAAAGGGGAGACAAAACATTGACACAGAACCCAGTTCCATCGTTTCTACCACCAAGATCCATCTCGGTGAACCTAATGAGCCAGAGGAAGGTAAGAATCTCTTTCATTCATAGATGTGGGTGAAAGGCACCCCATTGTACTTCATCATTGATATCGGTAGATAGAAGAACCTTGTCCCAACGGAGTTCGTCAAGCAGTTGGCCTTGCCGAAAAAACAACACTCATATCCCTACACCATCAGATGGATCCACCAAGGAAGCAATCTCCACGTCAGCCAACAATGTCGCATGTCATACAACATCAAGCCCTTCAAAGATTAGGTATTTTGTGATGTTTCTCCACTTGAAGTTTGTGTTGTTATTTTAGGCCAACCTTATTTATGGAAACATCATGTTGTATATGAGTCTAGGCATCATAGTGTTACGATTACTTTGAACAAGAAATTGTATAGGATACTCGAGGTAGTCGCACCTAGTTCCATTTCCTTGATCTCTGCCAAGCAATGTAGGAAGGTCATCTCTCAGACTGGGAAGTATGTCTTCTTCGTGACTCTCTCTCAAAGTGAGTGAAAAATTGTAGCCACATCCAGGCCCTCTGTGGCTAACCTCTCCATGAAGTAGAAGCAAGTGGATAAGGTCATGGAAGAATACAAAGAAATATTCTACTCACCTATTGGGGTACCTCTACACTATCATGTCAATCATTCCATCGATCTGACCCCCAATGCACTTCTACCTAATGGGTCAGTATATCACCACTCTTTATTAGAAAATGAGGAGATCAAGCACCAGATCCAAGAACTAATCCAAAAGGGGAACATCAGACACAACTCATCGCCTTGTGGAATCCCAATCATGCTTGTGCAGAAGAAAGACGGGACCTAGTGACTCTGCATTGATTATCAAGCCCTAAATAAAATCACAGTCAGGAAACGATACATGATTCCTAGAATTAATGATCTCTTTGATCAACTCAAGGGGTTCAAGTACTTTAGAAAGATTGATTTGAATTTTGGCTACCATTAGGTCCCAATAGAGTAGACAGATGTATGGAATAATGACTTCAAGTCAAAAGAAGGTATTTTTGAATGGTTGGACATGCCCTTTGGTTTGATAAATTCCCTAACAACTTTCATGAGGATGATGGACGATATCTTGCAGTCATTCACTAATTATTTTATAGTGGTGTATCTGGATGACATCCTCATCTACAACAAGACTTGGGAAAAACACTTGTAGCATATTCAGCAAGTTATGCACACATTATGACAACACAAGCTATATGCCAACTTGGAAAAATGATCCTTCGACATGGACAAGGTCTAGTACCTAGGATACATTGTTGAAGAGCATGGTGTGCATGTGGATCCATACAAGATCCAGGTCATTTGTGGTTGTCCATCCCCAACCATGATCACTAATATTTGAATCTTCTTAGGCCTTTCCAATTTCTATCGCAAGTTCGTGTTGGGTGTTAGCGTTAGAAGTCAACTCAAGACTGTTATTGAGTCAAGCCTAGCACACCTTGATTAAAAAAAATAATTTAGTTGGGTTTAAGAAAATTTGAAAGTGGTAGGATCAATGATTGAAGTTCAGTAACAAAATCAAGCCCCTTGATTTAACATTCTATGTGCAACAATTCAAGCAAACAAAACTTAGAACAACATTAAGGTTGCAGAAAAATGGAGTGAAGACATGAAGAAAAAAAAACTTCAAGTATATCAGAGAACACCCTATTTCTTTATACACTTACATGGAAGAATACTCAACATTCAAAAAACCATTTTTGACTGTGAATATAAGTCTCAAATGTGGTCGGTGGAAAATAGTACAGCATATCCTATACTACAATCTTCTCAACACTGAATTGCATACATATATCCTATAACAACAAAACACATTTAAGCAGATGAATAATAAAAATGATGAACTGAGGATAGGGAAAGAAAAAGTGATCATAAACTTTGTTATCAGTTGAAATATCCACATAGAATTCTTTCACAAGGTTTTGCAATATGTTACATGAAATTTTAATTCCAAAGATCGAACCCCTTTRCAACTCTTTCTCAGTCCCTTGGACTAAATTTCTCCTCTTTACATATGGTTTTCCATGAGCTTTATAGATCTATGAGATAACAAATAGAACCTCAACATTTGGATCTGATATACTCAAAATACATATAGATGACACCTCCTAGGGTCTAATTTTCACTTAGTCATATCAACAAGATTACAAAAAATCTGGAAAATCTGTCCTATATATAAAATCTAGGGTTTGAAATTTAGAGCATTAAATACATTCAACTCAGATCAAATCTTTGAGGATGTTTAGAAAAAATATCCTCCCTGAACATCCATGTGTCTTCCTAATTTGACACCTTCTCTTGGCATGTGTGGAATCGAACTAAGGGGTGAATGTCCCATTTTACAACATATGGCAAATTTCTGAAAAATAGGGATGAAAAATCACTTCATATATCCCAAACAATAATAGTTGTGTAAAACAGAGAGAGTTTTTTGTTATTGGGTATATTCTTGACAAAATCCTCTTCCCTTTTTTCAAAATACCTCTCCATAGCCTCATAACATTCCCAAGGTTGATGACTAAAACAGTAAATTCCAAAATTTTCAAATTTGAAAAATAAGTTGTAAAGATCTGCTTGTATCTCCCAAACAATGACACCTATGTAAAATCTGAGAGAGGATTTTGTAACGAAAATATTCACCCTTAGGGATCATAGGAGTTAGTTTGGATATTGCCCTAAATATCAGGTAGACAATAAATGATTGTGACTTATGTAAAACTCTATATATTACATGAAAAAACTGAAGAGCGGGGGAGATCCCTATTTTAGATTTCATTGTAAAACTTTAAAGAGCTAAATTTTGCTTATATTTTCTTATGTAAAGATATCAACTGCTTATGAATCCAATGGTTAGAGTGAGTCTCTATTCTTTGTTCATCATCTCTTTTACTTCATCTTAAACATATTTTGTTGTTGTATAATACATGACTGCAAATCTGTGTTGAGAAGGTTCTTTATAGGATAGATTGCAATATTTTCCACATAAATGTTTAAGCTCTTTGATATTATTTGGAAAATATTTATGAGTAAAGGTTTATTCTTCTACTGAGTCAAGGCATTAAATAACAGGTTTCTCTTTGGTGAATTTATCATTTTGTGTTCTACAATTCTTCAATACCATATCTCTTTATCTTATTTCACTAAGCAAAGGTTTCATTTACCTGGTTTGCTACACATAGAGAAGCGTCTTAAATAGCTCAAATCATAAGCGTCATTGAAACCATATGTGTGATATTTCYACCTTCRTAACTTTATTMAGYATTTTGAAACAAGATGTGTTAGGCTTGACTCAATAGCAGTCTTGAGTTGAGTTCTAGCACTAACATTGGGATTCTCCCATATTGCATGGGCCCTCAACCAAGTAACCAGAGGTAGTGATAAGGAAACTTTTGTGTGGGGCATGTACCAAAAACAAGCATTTGATGATTTGAAGCAACACTTGTGCTCAGCCCCAATGATTTCATAACCCGACCTACAATAGCCTTTTGAGATCAAGACAGATGCTTCAAACTATGCTATGGGCACAGTTCTCACTCAGCACGACCACCTTGTCACCTATCATAGTCAGACACTATCATATATCATCTGTAAGTACCCTACTTACGACAAAGAAATGTACTCCATTATGCAATCATGCCACCAATGGAGGCATTACATTCTCAAGAATGAGACATTCATCAACATTGATCATAAGTCGTTGTAGTTCATGCAAACACAAGTCAAATTGAAAAATGACCACCATCATAAGTGGTCCACATACTTGTAGTAGTTCCACCTCAACATCAAGTATAAGATAGGAAGTACCAACTACGTTGTTGATTTCCTCCACCGACCTCCAGTCGCGGCACTCACCATGGTGCTAAACTCTTGCAACCATGAGACCTCTAGATGGCCCCACCTCTATGAGACAGATCCTGACTTCGCCACCACCTACCAGATGTTGGGTGCAAACACGGATGTCAGTAATTTCCATCTTCAGGATTGGTTGTTGTGTCATATGGGCCATCTCTGCATTCCATCAAGCGAGCGAGCGAAGTTGATTTGGGAAGCCCACTATAGTCGAGTAGCAGGGCACTTCAACATAGAAAAGATAGTGGCAGTGTTGCAACAACATTTCTATTGGTTGAAACTTTGATAGGATGTCAACAAGTATATCAGGTCTTGCACTACCTATGTTATTTCCAAACCGGCCACTAAGAAACAAGGCCTACACACCCCTCTGCCTACTCCTTACAGGACCTGGGAATCCATCTCAATGGCCTACATGTCGGGCCTTTCATCCACCGAGCGGGGCAATGAACATTTTTTTGTGGTTGTTGATCGCTTTTCCAAGATGACGATTATGGTCACCTGCAAGAAGAGAATCACAATGGAGGTCACTGCTAAGCTCTTCTTTGAATGAGTGTGGCTACATTTTGAGATACCACAAACCATTATCTTCGATCAGGATACTCGGTTCCTCATCACATTATGGTTGAGACTCTGGTCACTGTTGAACACCAAACTCACCAAATCCACTTCCTTCCACCCCCAGATGGATGGACAAACTGAGGTCTTCAAGCCGATGATCGTGCATATCCTGCAAATGTACAATTCCAAGCACCCCCACACATGGGATGAGAGTCTTCCCTATGTTCATCACAACTACAACAAAGACATATATAGCTCAACCAACCACAACCCCTTCAGGTGGAGTTGGGATTTCAACCATTGGGTCCCATGGATGTTGTACTACCCCTTGCGGGCACCCAGGAAAACGCGTCCCATGCTCAACCTAAATCTGACAAAGCCAGCTTCATTGAGTGGATCCAACACATTCTCTAATAGGTTCAAAATATTTTACAGAAGTTCAATTCCAAGTACAAGCGAAACCATGATCAACATCAGGTGCCACACAAGTTTTAGGTGGGAGACAAAGTTTGGTTGTAGTTGCAGAAATAACTCCTTACAGGGCCCCATCGGAAGATTCATCCACTCTGTTATGGACCTTACACCATCACCAAGGTTGTGGGTGACAATGATTTTGAGCTCAACATTCACTACTTCCTTGTCTTTCACCCATTGTTCAATGTGGATCTCCTTCGGCCATATTTTCCACCATTATTGGACACCTCAGAGATAGAAGAATAGTTGACACCAACAGAGCTCAACCCTGTTGAAATATTGTAAATTCGAAGTATATTCTAATTATATTTGAGTTATTATTTTATAGATAAAATCCCCTTTTGTGGATTGATCAAGTCAGGTCTTGTATAAGATCAAATCCCCTTTTGTGGATTGGTCAAACTATATTTTTATAGTGGTATTTGTAAAGTCGGACCCTAGTAATTATAAAGTGGTTTTGTCCACTTCTAGGAGAATTCGTCTCAACCAAGTGAACAAACACAACCCTAGCGCCATCTCACACTTGTATTTATATGTGAGGTTGGTGTCTCATTTATATACACTCACTCATTCATCTAGTGCACATATCTTGAATGCAGTTGTAGTTGCAGGAGGAAGGAGAAGAGAGGCACATGCTCAATCTTGGTCTATATTTGGTGCTTTGGTCTTAGTCTTGGCATTGTATTGGAAATCTATTATTGAGGAATTTTTTGTTGCGTTTTCTTCCCCGTGAGGGTTTCCCAGGATAAAATGTTGTGTACCTTGTGATTGTGTTTCTTTTAGTGATCCTCTTTATACTATTGTTTTGGAAATGCATTGAATGCTCATGTAATTTGGAAATAACCTAATAACAACAGTAAAAACTTAACATGGTATCAGATCTTGACTGAATAGAGCATGTTTCACTGGGTATCTAGACGTCATTGTTGTCGTATAAGAAAATTAGGGATTTTTACAGAAGATGAAGTTTTTACCTAAAACCACCTTGGCAAGTGTGTCCTTCCCTAGTGCATATTTTGGCAGCTTGAGTGAACTTTTTCAATGGATAGATTCTACGTAAAGTCAAACCCTAGTTTTGAATGGTACCAGGAAACCAAAACTAGCACCAGAAGTACCAGTCCAAAATTGGCAGGTCAAGTTTCAAGGGGTAAAACTTAGAATTTTCTGAAACAGCCAGCTCCACCAAACTCACCTCATCCCAGCACATCTCCTAGTAATCTCAGTTTCTTTTTTTTAGCACTTACATTTTTTGGTCATTTTCTTAGCTCCGGGTCAAGATGCAAGCACCAAGCTTGTTGACAAGATATAATGTGTGGAAAATTTTTGTTCGTGGAAGTACATAATTGGACTCATTATTGAAGAGAATGACCTTGCAAAATTCATAAAATAATATGTACCGGAACTCGAAGAAAATGTATCCAAAGAGAAGTACAAGAAGGATATGATTAAGGCTAAAAGAATAATTGAAGATTCAATTAAATACCACTTTATCCCTCAAGTGTATTCTAAGGATACTCCAAAATATATGTTTGATGATCTAACCAGAATGTATGAAGGAAAGAACACCAACCAAAAGATGAACTTGAGAACCCAACTCAAGAATACAAAGATGCAAAAAGAAGAAATAGTTCAAGACCATTTCTCTAGGATTTCTCAATTCAAGGAACATTTAGAGGCAATTGGAGACAACTTAGATGAAGATGAAATCATGATGAAAACTCTTAATGGTGTCACAAGACCTGGGATGCCTTCATCCAAACTATTTGTACAAGAAAAGAGAAACTCCAATTTGACAGCTAATGGGAAGATTGTGTTCAAGAAGAAGCAAGAGTGGCAAACTGAGAAGTCATCCTATTAAGATGTGAAGATCAAGCCCTAACTTCTCATGATAAGTGTGGAAACGGAAAGTCTCATTTTCAAAAGGAGAATAACTTTCATAAAGAGTCTCACTCTTTGAAGAGATTCCAAAAATATCATATGGGTCAAAGAAAGGGAAAATATTTCTCCTCCTACTAGTGTTATCATTGTGATAATATGGGACACATTGCTAAGAATTGTCCTTCCAAATATGGACACTTTCAAGGATATCTTGCAGATATATGGAGCGAAGCAGCAGGAAATGTATGGAAGGGTCAATAAGGAATTAAAGGAAGTACAACAATCTATTTGTTTAGTCCACACAGTACCTACTGCGTCACAGACTGCAGAATTGGGGGATGAAGCAGCCCAATTGAGAAGACTAGTAGATGCGACAGAAGATCGACTCCAGAAATCCAGGAAGAGAAGGAGAAGGCTATAAAATCCTTGAAACAAGAGAAATATGAAGTTTTAGAACAATTACGAGTAGCGCGGTATAGTGTGGACACCTACGAAAGTGAGAGAGAAGAGTTTCGAGCAATGTTCCAGGGGAACAACCCGAAGCTTTAGAGAGAAAAGAAGCAGTTGCTCGCAGAAGGGGCCATAGTCAAAGAAGCAGTGAGTAAAGCATGCCACTCTGTGCCAGGATTTCCATGGGAGGAACAAGAGTCAATCGAGGCTCAAGTAGTGAATCTCGTTGAGACCATCCAGCAACTTCAAGCGAGGATAACAGAGTTGGAGGCCCAAGGAGCGTCGAGCACCCCGCAAGTAGTATGTGGTCAGAGGGAGGAAACAGCTAAGAACATTGTATTAAGGATCAGAGCCCTCACCTCAGAGTGTAAACAGATGAGCGATAGAAGTGCACAGACATATGAATGTCTCGTAGAAGATCCGGAGCTCGGGAGATTAGAAGTGTAGTTACAGGAGGTGCAACAGCAGGCACTCTTCGTGCAGGCGTAGATGAAGTTATTCACCACAGTTGAAAGAATGAAGGGATCTTAGGAACAACACATAGTGCAGCAACAGATCACTGCCCTCCAGGACAGGGTAATGGAATTCACACAGAAGCTACAACCTGTGCAGGATGAAGCCTGCAAGGTGTTCAAATAAATTGAGGGACAAGGCTCGCAATTGGACCAAGTGGTTGCAACAATGGAACAGCACCTGGAAGGGCCTGTTATAGAGCAGATGATCTAGGAGCTCACTGAGCAAGAGGCTCAAGCAAAGCAGCAAGTCCAGGCAGCTCGAGTCAAGATAGAGGCCTTCGAACCAACATTGTTTACACCTGAGTAACTCGAGACAAGTCACATGTGAGTGTTGGGGGTCGGTTGGCGCTCGACCAAGTTTTGAGGAAACCTTGGTCAGGTTTGGACCAATTTTTGGACTTCGACACATTGTTCAAAGAAGGAGCGCCCATGCGAAGCTGAGATCGCGGATCTCATTGATTTTGCGGGCTATGTGGACCCAGTAAAGGGGTCTTTAGGGTTTTGTAATAGGTTATGGGATGTTGTCCCATGGGGTTTTACCCATGATTAGGCCTTATTGCAAAGGATTCTAAAACTATAAATAAGTAAGAATGTATGGTAGAAGTAGCAAAGCCTAAGTAGCTAAGTGCAAGTAGTTGAAAGGCTTTGTGAAAAGGAATGTTTGTATGTTAAGGCTCTATGCTTGATAGAGAGTTGGCTCTCTGCCTTGACCTAGTTTGGAAGGAGGATCTGGTGCTCAATGCGCAAATCTATTGTCCTATGCAAATCTTGACTATGTGGCTCGATGCACAAGGGTCACTGAATGTAAGAGATTGAAGAATAATAAAGAAGGCGAAGATGTTGGTGGGCGTAGCCCCACACTAGGGTGAACCACGTATATATTGTGTCTTTGGTTTGATTTGTGTTGTGTTTTTTATGTTATGAATTTGCTCAGTGATTTTATGTATAATAGATAGATATGTTGATGCTCAATGCTTTACTTGTGTTAAATATAGATGAATGTTAGACCTAACTCAGTGTTATGTGCTAAGTGGTAGAAGTGCTTAATCATTTATTGTTACTGCACCGATCTATATTAGGGATTTTTTTGCAATGTTAATAAAGCTAATAAAGTAATTCATGTCATCGTCTAAGTGTTGCTAGAATACTCTCTGAAGTGTTTTTATCACAGATATGTGTCCCAGCTTGGTTACAGGCACCCGTTTCCTGTAACCCCCCTACTTCTACCTCGGGTGAGATTTTTCCTACTTCGCAGGTGTTACTGAAAGGGCCGGTAGTTATGGTTTTGTTGGTGTGATGTTAGAGTTGAACCCTAGGTATACCCCTATGCCAACAAGAGGACACATGGTAGTTTTTACAGGTGACGTGTCTGGATCAAAATATGACACGTGGAAGTCCATACATATTGATGTGGCAATCCATACATACATGTGGCAGGTCGAGTAGTGGACATGTGGCAGATGCAGGTGACATGGCAGCAGAGTTAGTGGTTGAGTTGGCAGGTGATGTGGCACCCAATTGGTAGGTGACATAGTGCAAGATAATCAGAGGCTACCATGTGGCGACCTCTGAATGACCGAGAAGTTTCCAATTCAAAAATGGAAAAAGGGGCAGTCGGTGTAATTGAACCCCTAACCTCTAAGATATAGTCACAACCACTTAACCAACAAGTTAACCATCAAAGCTTAGAAACTATTGTCGATATTCAATAGTTAAAGTAGTTATAACTGATATGATAAAGGGAGGAGCTCTATGGGTTTGACCCCGTGACCTCTACCTCTACCTCTATCAATGGTTAAACCTCATCCACTTGCCAGTACGCCAACCATTTGTTCCTTGTTGGATAGTTCAAAGTTTTGGGTTTTGATTCCAAAATATTGCATGGCCGAGAAATATCAACAACCTGTGGGTTTGACCCTGGGGTTGTTGGGTCCCAATTCCTTAAAACAAAGCTTAATAACATTGCGCCAAACCATGGACCTCAAAACTGAAGTGCGAGAGTTTCATAGTAAGTTGCGTTTTCTTTGTATAGTGGATTCAAAAGGGCTAAGCACCTTCTTTTTATTGTAGACTACATATATGGAACGTAGTTAGAGACTATTTGGCATGTAGTTCGAGACTATATGGCACGTAGTTCGAGACTATTTGACACACAAGTTGAGGTAGAAAGGTGTTGTTGAGGCCAGAAGGCATTTCTAAGAATAGAGGGGTGTTGATACTCAAAAGTATAAGAATTTCGAGACAATTCTAATGGTGATGATTTTGCTAGGATTTGAGCAACGGAATTGAGAGCTTACTTTAGAAATTGAAGTTTGATGTATTTAGCCAAGTTTGCTTCATTAATCAAAGAGGATTTTTTTGTAATTGTTGATATATATGAGCTTGTAATCCCTCTTGTAGAATTGTAAAGGGGAGAGATAAATTTTTCAAGGATTTTGGAATCCATTGTACTGCAGCAAGAAGAAGACTAGCTTTGAGTTGAATAATTTTGATGTAATTTGCCATTCTACATCATAATATAAGAGGCCACTCCCATTGGAAGCAGACCCAGATATGTATCCCACACTAGGTGAACTTCATCATCATCTTGTTGCGTCTTTATCATTCTTATGTTTCTCATTTTTTCTCATAATCTTATTAAGTACTTATTTTGTCTTGGTTTTCACACTTCTTAAAGTATTAAATCATTAACTAGTTGAGTAAAATATCTAGATCATCAAGACTCCTCATCTTCATTTCTATTCTGGCAAAGCAATTACACTAAAGAA
>ML796340.1:199554-211191 GCA_009831015.1 Picea engelmannii
AATTTTGTTAGTCGACCAATTCTCCAACCCCATTTTCCAATCTGATAGCATTGTTCCTGTGGCAGATGTGGCAATCCCCAAGGATGCCTTCCTCCAAGTGTCTGATCACTTTTGAAGGCACACAACTCTCAATGGGATTTTGGCCAATTCTGTTGAATTTTTTAAAGATAGCTCAAATGCACATTTAGTTTCTTTTCAATTTAGCATGAACTTGAACCATAAACAATGCAACAATACAATAGTTGCAGTAAACCAAGATCACAAGAAGAATAAACATGCACAAGACACAAGAAGTTATCGTGGGAAAACCCTTCTCAAACAAGGGAAAAACCCAACAACCCTTTACTATATTGCCAAGAGAAGAACCCTCTCCACAGAAAATCCTAGCACACAGAATAGGGTGCTCTATGACCAAGAAGGATAGCACATAGAAAAGAGTGTGCACTAAATTTCAGCTATCCAAGTATGCATTGTGTGAATGAGATGAATGATCCATAATGGGGATCATTCACTAATAAATACATGACCTAACTCAATGAACAGACATGTCTATTGGCACAATAGGGCCGAGTTGTACAACTCAATAATACAATTAATCTTTCACATAATATTAATTATCCTTACACAGTAGGGCCTACTTGTACCCTTCACAATACAAATTAGGGTTTTACAATAGTCTTACTCTTTGACAATATAGCAAGGGGTCTCACACACATCCTCTAGTGCTCTGCCATTAGGGACAAGTCCACATGTGCTAAACCACAAGGGGCATCACTCTCAACAGATCAACTCAACTAAATCCATAGAAGTACGAACTGGAGAGCCATCTCAAGTCAACTCAACTAGGTCCATAAGAGTACGACAGGAGGCCATCTCAAGTCATCTCAACTCAATCCAGAGGAGCACAACAAGAGATCGACACAAGTCATCTCAACTCAGTCCAAAGGATTACGACTCGCCTATCACATCGACGTTCTCACAGATCATCTCAACACAGTACAGAGGAGTACGATATGGAGAATGTCTCATGAAGCTGCAATCATCAACACTCCCTCTCAACTAGGGAGGCATTCTCCACCAGGCCAAGTCTCTCACGAAAGTACTAGAACTTCGTTCTGGCAAGCGGTTTGGTGAAGACATCTACAACTTGCTCGTGTGTAGAAAGGTAGTGCACATGTACTGCTTTCCTCTGCACCATATCTCTGATGTAATGGTATTTGATCTCGATGTGTTACAATTTATCGTGAAACACAAGATTCTCTGAGAGCTTCACACAGCTCTAGTTATCGCAAAAGATAATAGTGGAATCCATCTCATGTCCAAATAAGTCTGCAAGGAGCTTGCAAAGCCACACATAATGCAATGTATTTTGCTTTTGCGGTACTTAAAGTCACAGAAGATTGTTTCCTATTGCACTAGGAAACCATTGCAAATCCCAAAGTAAAACAACAACCGGAGGTGCTCTTCCAATCCACTGCGCTCCCCTCCCAATCTGCATCGACATATCCCTATAATCTCATGTCTACATCGAAGGCATATCTCAGTCCATAACTAACTGTGCCTCATAAATATTGAAGATTTTCCAAGTCTTAACAAGCTGCCAACTAGGTCTGTCTTTGACCTCAAGTTGGCTCTAAGTTTCAACTGTCAATCATGGGTTTGATATTGTTTTATAACAGCAAACTGTTTAGGAACTTCATTGTTGTTTTGTTACAGTTACATAGTCCATTTAGGTGTTCTAGCATGTAGTTTTTGTCACCAAGATGTTAGCACCTGCATACCATAAATTATGTAACACACCTAGATATATTTACTGTTGAAATAATGTTGTTCTAAACACTAGCATACATGAAAATGAACACAGGTGTTTTTGGTCAACACGACCCTGGATAAACCCCCCCTCGGGATTTTTGGTCAACACGACCCTGGATAAAAACCCCCCGGGGAAAACCAGTTTGGAATATGAGTGTATATATGTGGAGAATAGAAGGTGGAATACAAGAAGTACATGAAACAAATGAACCCGATACAATATCAGCTTGACTCAAGCTGCAACAAGTCCAAGAGGTAGAGATGCGCCCTCCTCACAAGTTGCCCAATCCACTGAAATGAAGCACCCTAGTTATTGGAAGCTCTAATGGAGAAACCCTCGCACACAACTCTGAATCTGTGCTCTACCTCTCCACTGAAACTGTCCTCAAAGCAATCTGACCACTGCAAGTCCTCCCTGCTATAAGTGTGCCCTCCTCCTCAAGTGTGCCCTCCTCCAAGCAAGATCAACTCCCACAAATAAATGAGGGTCTAAGCCTCCTGGCTACCTCCATGAATAGGGGTGCCCAAGCTTTCCTCAACCATAGCCACCATCCTCTCCTCAATGCTCCCTCTCAAACTCTCCAAGTGAACAAAAGAGTGAATGAGCTCCTCTTTGCCCTATGCGCCCCTCTTGAACCTCCATAAGGAAACCTAAAAATTGGATGGATGAAATCATCCCATCTCATCTCCAATCAAAGGTTGAGATCATCCCATAATAAACTCACTCAAAAACCCACTTTGGGTTAAGTTCCCTAAGTTCACTCTATGTCTCCTAATTCACCCACAAAGTGAATTAATAGTCATTTAAGCTAAAATGACCAAATTTCACTTTTGACTTAAATCTCCTAAATCAAAGTGAAATTAGACATAAAGTACAAGGCACAAAGTACATAGTACTTCCCACATGTGTTTAGAAGCTCACAAACACAAGGGAATCACTTCCCAAGGTACACAAATCTCAACACATGTTTTGTTGCTATCCAGTGTGTCTGTCTCGGCTGACTCTTAAACTGACTAAGTACACTCCTACATAGCATATATCAAGTCTGGTGTTAACCAGATACATCAATGATCCAATCAATTGTTTGTAAAGATGTGGATCAATCTCGCCTGAATCAGAAGATGTCTCATTCAATTTCTTCAGATTCATCACTATCGGTGTAGCCATGGGTTTGCAATCTATCATCCTGAATTTCTTCAATATCTCAACTGTGTATTTCCCCTGACTCAGGAGAATCTCATCAGTCCTCTACCACACTTCTAGTCCCAAAAAGTAGTGCATCATACCAAGGTCCTTCATCTCGAATTCAGAAGCTAATGCACGCTTGCATTCAACAATCAGGCTTTATGAACCGGTGAGGTATAAGTCATCAACATATAGGACCAAAATCAAGCACTCGTCACCAACAATGTTGTAGAATAGGTTAGGATCAACAACACTCTTATTGAAGCCCAAACTCATCAAGTATCCATCAATCTTCTCATACCATGCACGAGGTGCCTACTTTAGTCCATACAAGGCTTTCTTCAACATGCACACATGAGACTCCTTCTCATGTATCATGAATCCATCTGGTTGCTCGATGTAAACTTCTTCCTCAATTTCTCCATTGAGAAAGGTTGTCTTCACATCCATCTGATGTAATCTCCGACCCATGGATGCGACAAGGGCAATAATCGTACGGATGGAAGTGTATCGGGCAACGGGAGTTAATGTCTCCTCATAATCTATTCCCTCTAACTGAGAGAATCCTCTAGCCACAAATCTTTCTTTGTACTTCTCAACACTTGCATCACCTGCATGTTTGATCTTATAGATCCACTTGGAAGTCACTACAGACTTCCCTTTCGGTCTCGGAACAATATCCCACACATCATTCTTCATGATGGACTGATACTCTTCGGTCATGGCATCTTGCCAAACTTGTTGACCTGCTACTTCTCCATGACAAGAAGGCTCAGTATCAATGATGTGGCTCATAGCTGAAACATAGCTCGAAAATCTCTGTGGTCTCTTGCTCTCTCGGAATGTACCACAAGGAGTTGCATGTCCCTCTGCCTCTTGCATGTTGAATTTTATGGTAAGCTAATGCAATTTTATTTTATTAGTGTTTAGCATGAGCTACAACCATAACCAATGATTGCAAAAACAATAACTAGCTATAGTAAGCCAAGATCACAAGAAGAATAACCATGCACAAGAACACAAGAAATATCCCGGGAAACCCTTCTGCACAAGGGAAGAAAACCCAACAATCCTTTGTTATATTCTCAAGAGAAGATCCCCCATCCACCACCAAACCTAGCACACAAAAGGGTGTTGCAGTTCTCATAATTTCAGACCTCAACTTCTTAAATCATGAGATGACACAATGATGAGTGTGTAATCCTCAATGGGGATTCACCTTTATTTATACAAAACTTATCACATCAAATGATGTGTATATTGGCACAATAGGGCCGGACCTGTACAACTTAATAATATAATAAATATAATTAATAATTACAATATTAATTATCTTTACATGGTGGGGTCGACCTATACCCTTTACAACATAATTAGGGTTACAGGTAAATCTTACTCTTAGACAATATAGCAAGGAATCCACACGTCCACTAGTGCTCAGTCACTAGGGACACGTCCACCTGTGCTCAACCACAGAGACGTCATACTCAACAGAAACATCTGGAGTACCACATCGTCTCAACTCTCACACAGAGGAGAATGATACACCCATCACATGGGCACACCCAACCACTAGGGAACGACTCAACTCTCCAGAGGAGAATGATGCCCCATCCATTGGGGGACGACTCAAGTCTCACACAGAGGAGAACGATGCCCCATCACATGGGTATGCCCAACACTAGGCTCCCTCTCAGGTCGACTCAACTCAATCTTAGAGGAGAACGTGCCCTAGAGGATGTCTCACGAAGTTACAATCATCAACACTCCCTCTCAATTAGGGAGGCATTCTCCACCGGGCCAAGTCTCTCACGAAAGTACTCGAACTTCATCCTGGCAAGCGATTTGGTGAAGATATTTGCAATCTGCTCATGTATGGGAAGGTATTGCACGTGTAATGCTTTCCTCTACACCATGTCTTTGATATAATGATATTTTATCTCAATGTGTTTCGATTTATCGTGAAACACAGGATTCTCAGAGAACTTCACACAGCTCTGGTTATCACAATGAATAAAGGTAAGATCCATCTCATGATCAAATAAATCTATCAAGAGCTTGTGAAGCCACACTACTTCATGGACTGCCACACTTAACGCTATATACTCTGCCTCTGCGGTATTGAAGGCCACAGAGCTCTGTTTCCTGCTACACCAAGAAACCATGGCAGACCCCAAGGTAAAACAACAACCGGATGTGCTCTTTCGATCCATTGCGATCCCTGCCCAATCTGCATCAGCATATCCCTACAAACTCATGTCTACACTGGAGGCATATCTCAAGCCATTTCCAACTATGCCTCGTAGATATCTCAATACATGCTTTGCTGTTATTCAGTGAGTATGTATCGACTGACTCATGCACTGACTAAGTGCATTCACTGCATAGCATATATCAGGTCTGGTGTTAACCAAATACATCAATGATCCAATCAGTTGTGGGTATAAATGTGAATCAATCTCCCCTGAATGAGTAGAAGCATCATTCATTTTCTTCAAATCCATCACCATCGGTGTATGCATGGATTTGCAGTCTGTCATACCGAACTTCTTCAATATCTCCACTGTATATATTTTCCTTGACTCAGGAAAATTTCATCAGTCCTCTGCCATACTTCTAGTCTCGAGAAGTAGTGCATCATACCCAGATCCTTCATCTCGAATTCAGAAGTCAGTGCTCGCTTGCATTCAGCAATAAGTCTTTTTGAACCGGTGAGTAATAAGTCATCCACATACAGGACCAAGATCAGGCACTCGTCACCAACAATGTGATAATATAGGTTTGGATCAAAAACACTCTTGTTGAAGCTCGAACGCATCAAGAATCCATCCATCTTCTCGTACCAAGCATGAGGTGCTTGCTTTAGTCCATACAGGGCTTTCTTCAACCTGCACACATGAGATTTCTCGACATGTATCACGAATCCTTCTGGCTGCTCGATGTAAACTTCTTCCTCAATCTCACCATTGAGAAATGTTGTCTTTACATCCATCTGATGTTGAATTTTTTAATGATAGCGCAAATGCACATGTAGTTTCTATTTAGTTTAGCATGAACTTGAATAAACAATGCAGCAATACAGTAGCTGTAGTAAACCAAGATCACAAGAAGAATAACCATGCACAAGACACAAGAAGTTATCCTGGGAAAACCCTTCTCAAACAAGGGAAAAACCCAGCAACCATTTACTATATTGCCAAGAGAAGAACCCTCTCCACAAAAACTCCTAGCGCACACAATAGGGTGCTCTATGACCAAGAAGGATAGCACATAGAAAGAGTGCACACTAAATTTCAGCTCTCCAAGTATGCGTTGTGTGAATGAAATGAATGATCCACAATGGGGATCATTCACTAATAAATACATGACCTAACTCAATGAATAGACATGTTTATTGGCACAATAGGGCCAACTTGTACAACTCAATAATACAATTAATCTTTCACATAATATTAATTATCTTTACACGATAGGGCCTACTTGTACCCTTCACAATACAAATTAGGGTTTTACAATAGTCTTACTCTTTGACAATATAGCAAGGGGTCTCACATACATCCTCTAGTGCTCTACCACTAGGGACAAGACCACATGTGCTCAACCACAAGGGACGTCACTCTCAACATATCAACTCAACTAAATCCATAGGAGTACGAACCGGAGAACCATCTCAAGTCAACTCAACTAAGTCCATAAGAGTACGACAAGAGACCATCTCAAGTCATACCAACTCAGTTGAGAGGAGCACAACAAGAGACCAACACAAGTCATCTCAACTCAGTCCAGAGGAGTACGACTCACCTATCACATAGGCGTTCTCATAGATCATCTCAACTAAGTCCAGAGGAGTACGATCTAGAGAATGTATCATGAAGCTGCAATCATCAACAAATTCAGGTTATGAGTTAAATAGCAGAAAAGGGCAACCTTTGAACAACTGCAGGAAACTATAGGAACTGCACACTATTAAACAGGATAATTTTCGTCTTATAAGGACGACATAGATAAATTTGGCAATGGTTGTGCCCAGCAGGTATATTCAACCATGCTTCCTCGATTTTAATAGACAACCATATTCCTTATACATGTGTGTCATAGAACATTACTTTTCCCTTTAAAAAATTAGAAAAACTAGCTACAGGAAAAGGAAAATTCGTTTGCAGCAATGGTGTTCTCCCACATTTAGAGTAGAAATTGGCAACAAACCTGCAGGGACATAACCAGCGATGATACCAATGTTTATGAACCAAATAGTTCATAATGAGTATGCAACAAAAAGGAGCACAGATACTCATTGGTATTTGTCAAAGGTAAAATAATATTAGTAAATGATTGATATGAATGTAATGTGATGCAAAACAAAGGTGAATGGTATAGATAGAATTAAGGGGTTAGGCCACAATGAAAGAGTGTGATCATGGGGAAGAGACCATTAACAAATTAGTTTTAATCGTATTTATTAGGTTCAATACAGTGAATGGTAAAGGAATAAGCATTCAAATATGCCACTGTGGATCTCCAACAATGCCAATTCAAACTATAGAAGTCAAAGGTCACTAAAAAGGGTAGCAACTGCAAACCAGAAATGAAAACATTTTAATTGGACAATAATGTTACTGATGAGAAAGTTAACTTTGATTTAAATTATAGTAGGTAAGATTTCTGGATTTCATGGAAAAAAAGGTAAGATTCCCAAATATTAATCGACGGTCTCATTTCACCTTGAAGAACTTGGTAAATTGCCTATTGGTGACCACCAATGGAAGTAAGTAGTTGCTTGTTAGGAGAAATCGCCAAAGAGTAACAGTGAACTAATGACAAAGTTTATTTGATTTAGATTATGAGCTTGATATGGGCTCAAACATAATTGTATGCTTATTAAGCACTTTTAAAATTAATGCAGCTGCAAGAGCCATTCTCTGAAAGGATGGCAAAGACCCTAGTTGAGATCTAGGGCCCCAGTACACTTTCGGGGTTCTTGGTCTGGGACCAAGCAGTTAGAGCCATGGCAAGAGACCCTAGTTGGGCCCTGTTAGATAATAGGGAAAATAGAAAAACATTGTACTTTTAAAAATTTTCTATCAACTAGATCAACATAGAAGATAAACAGATCTAAAACAAAAAAATATTTTTGAGTACAAAATGAACTATAGCTTACCTCCAAAATCAAATGAGAGGTGTACCTGTCACATGTATAGATGTATGCCTCTGTAAGTATGCTCAGATGAAGTTTAGGTTCATGGATCAAACCTCTAGGGTTTGATCTCTGTCAAAAGAACTGTGGAACAGTTTTGTCATAGATAGTAAACCCCAATGGAAACAACAATAGTCCATAGTCAAAACAACAAATAACCCAGTAGGAAACACTCCAAATAAGCAGTGATAGTACATCAGGGAAATCAATCACAAATGCAAGTAGATCAGAATAGCGAGTAGATCAAACATAAGAATGTCGTTACACAGATAACAGCAAGAGACATAAGAATGTCATTAGATCAACCAAGTAGATCAACCACAGTAAGAGGCATACCATTCACAGATCTAAATAGCAAACCCATCATTTAGATAAAAGCAAACCCTCACTCAAAGACTAGACAGCAAGGAAGCATCCACAAGAAGACCCTCATTCAGATCTGGAACAGCAAGGTGATTATCCACAAGAAAATCAACACACAAATCTGAAAACAGCAAGGTGATTAATCACAATCAAATCAACACTCAAATCTGAAAACAGCAAGGTGATTATTCACAATCAAATCAACACTCAGATCTGGGACAGCAAGGTGGTTATCCACAATCAAATCAACACTCAGACCTGGGACACCAAGGTGGTTATCCACAATCAAATCAACACTCAGATCTGGGACAGCAAGTAGGCATACTCTAACAACAAACCCTCTCCATAGAAAACTGGACACCACACTGAGAAACCCCTACAGGTGACTCAACACTCCAAGTGGCAGCTTGAGGGTAGCAAGTATAGCCAAGGAGAGGGCCCAGAATGAGGCCGCGGTACCTCCTGATAGTTTCATGGCCTTGAAGAAGAAGACAACACCCACAGAGTAGGCTCAACATCTTAGAGAGAAGTAGCTTAGGTGCAAGGGACAGGTCTAGAAGCCCTTAGAGGCACCTCACAACAACACGTCCAGCAACCTTAGTAAGAACTCCAAAGAGAAAACTCTTCCAGCCAGCATAAACACGTAGATCTGAACTTGATCAGCAAAAAGGAAAACCAACAAGAGGGAGGAGTCACTGAGGTGGTCGCGGCAAGTATGGAGAATGAGAGAGAGTGTGTGTAAAATGCTAGGGGGGTAGTGTCTTATTTATACTTAGGGAGAGGGGTTAGGGCAATTAAAAATAAAATTAAATAATGACATTTAATTAATATACATATTAATTAAATTGTCAATTAAAATCAAGATAAATTAAAAACCCCAATCACATAAATAAAACCCTGACCACATAAATAAAATCCCCACCACACAAAATAAAAACTATTCACATAAATCAACAAGGGGTTACCTTTTAAGACAAAGTCAAGGGGGGGTTACGTAATGGCAAAACATGTCCACATGAGTCTCATAGTGACCTATAAACTTTATCATCACTGCATAAGGGGGTACATCGACAATGTGATCAGGTCCATCTTCATAGGCACTCCCAGATACATCCCAAGAGATAAGAACAGGATCACACATCAACACATTTTGGTATTACAACAAGATTTACCTGGTCAGGAACCAGGTTGCCCTAGAACACATCTAGGGTCTTATCCACCAAGGTACAAGATCAAGAATCAACCCATGCATTTAAGCAAGGGTTCCTTGGAACACATCCAGGGGCCCTAGACACTTCTAGGGACTTATATCAAGCACCAAGGAACACATCCAAGGATCAATCCAAGTCCAGGGCAAGGATTCCCTGGAACACATCAAAGGGCCCTAGAATATATCTAGGGTCTTTACTACTTGGTCCCAAACCAAAAACCCCAGTCATCTACTGGGGGCCCCCACAAGGGTTTTTTGCCATGGCTCTAACTGCTTGGTCCCAGACCAAGAATCCCAGGAGTGTACTGGGGGCCTTAGTCCATGGTTAGGGTCTTTTCCATCCTCCGGAGAATGCTCTTGCAGCTACATTAATTTCAACAGGCCCCGAGTGTACTGTTGGGGTTCTTGGTCAAGTACCAAGCAGTTTGATGGTATAAGCCCTTGGATGTGTTCCAGGGCCCCTGGATGTGTTCCAGGGAATCCTTGCCCGATGCTTGGATTGATCCTTGGTTGTGTACCTTGGTGGATAAGACCCTAGTTGTGATCTAGGGCCCCCACATGTGTTCTAGGGTATCCTGGTCTGGGACCAAGCAGTTTCTTGGTTAAGTACCAAGCTGAGATAATGTGTGACCTCTTCTCCCTCGGGATGGTCCATGAGACCTAGGAGCAGTTAAGAAGAAGAGCATGATCACATCATTAACCTTCCCCGTATGTTGGGATGATAAAAGCTTATAAGTTATATCATGAGACTCATGTGGACATTCTGCCATTAAAGAAGAACTTTCCCTTTCACTTTGTCTTAATGTTTTGAAACCCCTGGCTTGAGTTACGCACCTTCTTATTTGTTGTTTGGGTGTTGGTTCAATTCTTTGCTTCTTCCTAAAGAAAGCTAGCTGCCTTGTTTTTGAAACCCCTCTCCTTGACTTGGTATTTCCTTGTTGACTTTGACTTTTATGATTTAAATTTTAACAATTAATATTTTATGTTATAGAATATTATTTGTTTAATTATTTAATTATTTAATTATTAGGGTTTAAACCTAACCCTAAAGTTAGGATTAATATGCTAGCCCTAACCTACCTACCAAAACTATAAATAAGAGACCAATCCCCACTTATTACATACACACTCTCTCCTAGCCGAGTTTGGTCTGAGGTTTTCTACAGCTCCTATTTGTTCAGATTGCTAAGTGGCTGCAGCCCCCTCTAGGACAGTTTTTCTTGGTGTGATTAAGCCTGTTACAGTCACCGTGAGAATACCTCTCCAGCCTTCTGCTGCCGCTGACCCTTAAGGGTCTTTTCCAGCCTACCGCAGGTCTCCCCTCGGTTGTTGTTTGAAGTTTCTCATCTCCTTGTTGGTGCCACCCTATGTAAGCTGACGCTGTCCTCTTCTCTTTGCTGGTGCCACCTGTGTCTGTTGTCTTACCTTGCAGCTCTTAGTACCCTGAATAGGGTTTGATAGGGCAGCCCTAGAACTGCTAGTACTTCTGTCTATTGCTGTAGCAGTTTTGTATTTTCTGGACAGAATTTATTATCAGCCACCAGGTTGGACAGTGGTGTCCTGTTTTAGCCCTATTACTTGATGATTAGCATGCTGGTTAGTTTTCCGATATTTTACCTTAAAAGTTCTTCCTAGCAACTTGTCCTAAGGATCATGATGAAATCTACCCTGAGGGTTTGATCCATGATCCCTTAAAGCTTTTCTGAGCATATACCAAAGAGGATAACAACAGCATATCAGGTAAATCTGTTCTTTGCTTGGCTAAGGTAATACTCAGATCTATATTATGATTACTGTTATTAAATTACACATCAGAAATTTTCGTATGTGTTGCTGATCCAGAATTACAGTAGCATATGTTTAGAAATTAAA
>ML796340.1:211291-235036 GCA_009831015.1 Picea engelmannii
GGTTTTAAGGTTTTCTGGCCGCTCTCTCTCACACAATGAACAATAACCGGTCCTAAGGGTTTGAGAGTTGGTTTCCTTGTGAAATTATCAATTTCGTGGAATTTTTCGGGGTTTAACTGTCCGAACCAGCTTTGAAATGTGATTTGAACTGTACCAAGATTGAGATCTTCGTGCATGATCCATTCACGAGCTACAAGTGCTCAGATTCATCTCCGAGAACGTCGTGATTTGGTCCACGAAAAACAAGTTTAACCTTATGTAAAATCAAGTCTACCAAAAAAACCGAATGGGAATATGCACCATTGCTCTGAACAAGTCTGCGATAAGATTATTTACTGGGTTTCTAACATCGTAGCTATCAATTAACTTACAAAAAAATTAAAAATGGTTTCATAATTATACATTTGGAAAAATAAGAAAATAAAATAAAATAAAAAAGAGTCTTATTTTATAGTTCAAAAGTAACTTACCAAAAAAATTAAAAATAGTTTCATAATTACACATTTGAAAAAATAAAAAAAGAAAATAATAAAAATAGTCTTATTTCATAGGTCAATGGATTCATTTCACGTGACTTGGTTTATATAAAATTGATGAGTAAAGTGTTTCCATTCAATGTGTTTTAGGAGTTGTGAAAGGGCCTAATTCAATATGAACATATGTATGGTTTTTTATTTTATATTTGTTATAAAATTATTTTATCAATAGAGTTGTACCTTATAAGAAAGTGACACTTATATATAGTCATGTCAAAATTAATTTCAAACCTTGAATGAAGTGGAGGTTGCAATAACACTATCAATTTATTGACCAATGAAATGTCATAAAAATACTAATTTTGTTATATTGAAAAATAATTTTTTTTATTTGTTAGGTTCAACATTAAAATTTATACACATTTTTTAAGTCAACATAAAACTAATATCCCTGGATGGGGTGACACACGGCAATGACTCGCCACCTGGTTCTACACTGAGCCATAGCATAAATGTTGATGGCCGCCACCCATCCTCTCCGCATTTACGATGGTAGACGGCCATTACAACCGCTATACGGAGGAGGGACTCCTCCCTCGCGCGAAAGCTCTCGCTCATACCGCACTCAGCATGACAGGGTTTATGGATAGCCCGACGAATCCGTCATTTGGCAATTTGAATCCTCGAGCGCCTGGACAGAGCTGGTTCGCTCTCGTTTTGGACCTCCCCGTCGGTTGGGAGCTCTGGTGCAGCTCTGGTTCCCTATCGGCTTGGCTCGCTTTCGTTTCGTTGCATTCTCTCTGCATTATCATCCACCACTCAGCAACAATGACCAGGAAGCGAGGTAGGCCTCGCAGTGGCTCGGCTTGGTACACCCACAAAGAGCAAAGGCAAAGGAGGAAGAACCTGGAGCATGTTCTGTCGATGGAGACCTCCATTCTCCAAAAGAGGGCTCACGCTGACCAATTGGCTCTGCATGCCATTATTGCTGAGACTGGGACAGAGTGTAGCAAGCACTCCATGGCAATTGAGCCTGGAAGCAGTCTGGAGGGGGGTGTAGTGGACGAGTTTCCAACCTACTATGTTGAAGAAACACCATTCGTGGACGAGTTTCCAAACTACTATGTTGAAGAAACACCATTCGTGGAAGAATTTGTGACCACCCCGGAACCCTAAGCCATGGCGTCGGACTTACAGGATGGTAGTGGTCCTAAAGACGAGATGGCAGAAGATTTCCCTGTGTGCATCGTTGAGGAGATACCGTGGACGGGCAACTACAGTCCCACCAGCCATGCTAAGCAGGTAACGATCGAGGTAGAGGCTCGGGACAAGGCTCGTGTCGAAGGGAACGTGGACGAGACCAGACCAGGGACGAAGGAGGAAGCGGCCGGTGCAGAACTAACTGAGATCGAGGCCAGAGCTGGGATGAACGTGGAAGTGGGAAATGAAATCTTCAACGACACAGGTGTTCATGACTTGCATGGTCCTTTCCCTCGTGCAGAGCATTTGGCTTTGGTGTTTGAACTTCAAGGCCACATGGCAGACCAGGAGCACAGAGCCCTTTTCATGGGATAGCGTCTGGACTTGCTCCTTGACGCGTACTCCAATGCTCCAGCAAAGAGGAAATGTCCATTATGTGCGCAGCCATTCGCCATTCCAGCCAGGTCCACGTGGCAAACGGGCAAGGGCGATAGGTCACCGGGTATCTAGGTTCTCCTTTGCTAGTTTGTTTTATGTTTAATCATGTTGTTGCTACATGTAAACTTGACCTATGGCCATCTGTCCTGGTTTCCTTCGGGCAGGACAGAGAGAAAAACAGTTTTCCAAACTATGCTGGTTTCCGGTAAAACGACAACATTTTTGGTGGCTCAGAACTATATCTCTGTATATTTTGTCAATGTTTCTCTGATAACTTAATATAGCAAGTTCTACCTTTTTTACTTAAAAAAAAAAACATAAAACTAATATGAAAATCAATGCTAACTCATTGCTATATACTGCCTCCGTGCCTCCGGCAGTATAATAATACTCTCCCCACAGTAAGAGAAACAAGCTAACTATAGAATGCATTAGTATCTTATGAAAAAACTATATCTGAGGAGAACCGCACTGAACAAAAGCGAACACTTCGACAATGTTCTAGACTATAAGCAAGCACTTCGACAATGTTCTAGATTAACAAAAGTCATTTTTGTTTCTCCCATGTCGATGACACTATTCCCAAAGTCATATGTCGAAGGCATTTTCCTTAAAAAAGGTTAAAATAGTAGTAGAGTTGTTTATAACGACCTCTTAAAAATGTTTTAGAAACTATTTTAATATAGCTATAGTAGTAGAGTTGTTTTTTTTCAGATAAGAAAATATTTTATATTACTAAATATAATGAGGTTGTTTCCAAAATACATTGCATCTTGTACAAACTTGTCTCCAGTTCATGGTTGTTTTCCGACAACAAAAACAACACTAATACATATTTAACCATACATATTTTCCATCCTTATATAGCCAATTTCCTCATAAGAGTTATACCTTACTTACATATTTGGTCAATACAACAAAAATTACAGCAAGTAGACTTTTTCAGTAATCAAAAGTTTTCCAGGACAGACATTATCCATTGAGCAAGTAATCTTTAACTGGTAGTGACTCTTTCATATATGACTGGGTGTCCCTTTGATATTTTTGAAAAAAAATCCCTTCCTCCTCCAACTGTAATGCTTCATTTGACATCCGATTAGCACCCTTGTTAAAAGATCTGTAGATGTGATATGCTTTGAGTTGAAGAAATCTTTCGCTCAGCCTTCTGATTTTTTTCATCCAAGCTTGTAGCGAGAGCACTCATAAGTTATTGACATTATTAAACCAATCAATAATGATCTTAGAATCTTCTGCCAACATTAGCCTTGAAACCTTCAATTTATTTGCAAAAAATAAGATGCACCATAAAGCTGATAGTTCCCCTTCAGTGTTAGTCCCGCTCCCACACCTCATTTTGATTTTGTAAGTACCTAAAGTTGGGCATTTTAGAACAGCCCTTGCCCCACACTTTTTACCCATATCATGTGAGGCTCCATCAAAGAATCCCACCGCTAAATCCCAATCCAAACAGGGTGGCCTATCAATCCTTAAGTTCTTATGCTTCTATACAAGTTTATATTCTCCCAAGTCCTGTAAGATGCATGAGCAAACTTTGCTCATACTAGGAAAGGCATTTTAAAAAATGATTAGATTCTTATGTTTCCACACCTCCCAACAAATAATGCAAGGAATTTCTTCCCTATTGTCCTTTTTCAAAATCCAATTTTTAAAGCAGTCCTCCATCTCTCCACCTTCCCATTCACTGTGAGTGTTTAAGTTCTTTGTAACTGCGATCCAAATGGATTTAATAAAGTTGCATTCAATAAAAATATGACTTATTGTTTCCTCAAATATCCCACACAGAACACACTTACTTGGACCATTGAAACCTCTTTTCTTCAGAATTTCCCACGTGAGTATCTTTTGTTCTAACAATAATCAAATAAACAATTGAATTTTTAAGGGTAATTGTCAGTTCCAAGGTTTTGTGTACCAAAACTTAGTTTCTTCAACCCTCTCCTCCACCTAAAGTGCCTTATAAGCATGTTTTGCACTTACATGTCCCAGTTTTGTATTCCAAGACCATACCAAAGCATCTTTTTCTTCATTCAAATATATTCTCGCTCCCCTTAACTCCTTTGTATAATTAATCCATTCATGTTTTATATCACCTTCCAGTCGCAGAATTTCAACCTGTTTCCAACTATTATGAGCAGTGTGTTCCACATAACCCTCTCCAGCCTGTGCCAAGTAAGTTATACCTTGTTCCTTCAGTGCCAATATAAGATTAGTTGAAAGTTTGTAAAAATTATGAGAGCCCACAATAGGATCTACTCCTAATCGAACTGTCTTATCATTTCCAATCTTCCAAGCCAGCCAATCAAAGATAACAGGTAAGGAAAGTGTTAGAGCTCTCCAGAAATTTGAGGATCCAGTACTAGAAATTTTTTCCAGTCTAAACCATTCTTCCACGATCTTCTTTTGGAGGTATTTTTTCATAATAACCTCATGCCACAGACCTGGCATCATCAGACATCGCCATAGACTCCTTGATACCAATGCTTTGCCAAATGTAAAGATATTTTTTATGCCCCAACCACCATTCTTTTTTGGTTTTGAAAGCCTTTTCCAGCTAACCAAATGCATACCTTCCTTATCTTTTTTATCTGTCCACATAAATCTAAACATCCTTTGTCTTATTCTATTCAAAACATTCTCTAGTATCTTGGCCAATGATAACCAATATACAGAGATACTTTCCAGCACTGCCTTCACTAAAGTGACCCTTCCACCTAAGAAGAGCCACCTATGTGTCCAGTGTACAATTCTTTTCTCAAATTTCTTCTCTAGCCACACCCAATCAACACGACTATAACAATTTGGTTTTATGTGGAATCCCAAATACTTAAACCCTTCATCAACAGATCTTACTTCAAATGGTAACAACTCTTTCAACCAATCAAGTTGTTCGACTTCCCATCCTGCTTCTAGAAAGACCGATTTTTGAATACTGAATGTCATGCCTGTTGCCTTACAAAATATATCCAAAACCTTTTTGTAAGTTTCCCATTTAGACTTGCTACCAATCCCAAACAGAACAACATCATCCACAAATAAAAGGTGTGTTATTCTAATACCTCTGGCTACTAGAATACCTCCAATGTTCTTTGCATCAACCTACTCAAGTAAAAGTCTACTTAATCCTTCCACAATAAAAGGAAATAATAAAGGTGATAACCGACAGCCTTGTCTTAGGCCATTGGAACTCTTGAAGAAATTTTTTGGTTTACCATTGATCAAAACCGCGTATTTTGCAGAAGTAACGCACCCCATAATCCAGTCTATTGCCTCCAGGCTTAGACCAATTTGTAATAAAACTAGCCTGAGAAAGCCCCAGTCTACTCTGTCATATGCCTTTATTAAATCCAGTTTTAGTACCTGTGCTTTAATATTTTTAACCTTTATGTTGTGCAAAGCCTCTTGTACACCTCCAATTGCATCTGTGATTTGTTTGCCCTCTAGAAACCCAAATTGTTCCTTTGATATACCCACAGAAAGTGAAGTTGTGATTCTAACTGGTATGATCTTCGTTATAATCTTATAAAGCAAATTACAAAGTGCAATTGGTCTAAACCCTCTAAATGAGTCAAGTTTATCACTCTTAGGGATAAGCACTACAAAGGTAGCATTTAAAGCCCCTGACACCCTACCCTTCCTCCTGGACTCTTCCACCAATCCTAAGATGTCTTCACCCAAAAGATCAAAAAAAGCCAAGAAGAACTCCATCATCCAACCATCAGGTCCTGGGCTTTTTGAAGCCTTAAAACCTTTTAAGGTAGTTAGTATTTCTGCAAGAGTAATTGGCTCAGCCACTTTTAACCCTTCTTCTAAAGAGAATATCCTCAGGTAATTCTTTAATACCGCAAGTTGATCAAAAATTGCAATATTATCATGTGCCTTGAATACTTTCTCAAAGTAAGAGACCGCTTCCTTTTGTAAATCTATAGTCTTTTTAATAACAGAACCATCCTCTTTTGTAATATCCTAGATAGTATTATTCAGCTTTCGAGAATTTGCGTAGGCATCAAAAAACTCTGTGTTCCTATCACCTGTTGCCAGCCATCTCACCCTGCTTTTTTGCCTTCAAGTCACCTCTTCTCGCTTTAACAAAAATAATTTTATGTTTTCCTTATCTTCTATTGTGGCCTTTAAATTCTCATGAACACTTCCCCAAGGGAAATCTGAATAAAAATCATCCAGGTCAATTTCTAGCTGATCAAGTTCAGCCTTTGCTTCAACCTTTTTCCTCCTTTCCCAACGGGACACTAAAGACTTTAACAATTTAAGTTTTTTCACCAAAGAATCCATATGATTCAGTGATTCTGCTCCCAAAAGATCATTCCACTTAGATTTTACTAAATCCACAAACTCTGAATCCTCAAGCCATATAGAGTTGAATTTAAAGGGATAGTTGGCAATTTCTGTATCTTGTTCTAGATGAAGGATCATTGGCATGTGGTCCGAGATCTTGTGATTACAAACCCAAGATCTTAATCTTAGCCCTGTAGATATCATCCTCTCATCCAATAAGAACCTATCTAATCTCTTAGCAATGGAATCCTTACCACATGTACCATTTATCTAGGTAGGAAGTAATTTTATAGGCTCCATATCGACCATCCCCCCCTCTTGAATCAGCTGACTGAAATAAAATTGGAGAGGATCCGATCTGACAATATCGCCCCATACCTCTTTATTTGAGGTGGTGAAGTTTAAATCACCCCCTACAATAAGATTGGGTTCATTAAATAAACCCTCATCCCTTAGAGACTCCCAAAAAGTGTCTCTATCAGTATAGGGCACATAACAATTCAACAACTTCAAACTATTAATGACTATAACTTCTTTTACTGATCCTTCCAGCAAAATACCTGTAGGGGTTAAGAAAGCAATAAAATCAGCTACACATGGGTTCTATGCTGATAATAATCCTCCTGGCAACCCAATAGAGTCCACCCCGCACAAACACCAATTTGGTAATAAATTTGTAAATAACACCCTTGTTTTTGCCTCGCTCACCATAGTTTCCTGGATAAACAGAATATCATGTTTAACCTCGTCAAGAAATCATTTGAGGGTTAATTTCTTTGTAAGACCCCCCACCCCTCTAATATTTAAAGTCGCTAGGATCATCTTTTAACCCTTGCCAGGGCTTTCTGCACTCTAAGTGCCCATGGTCCTTTAGTAAACAATACTTTCTCTACACCTATGCTTTCCTTATCCTTCTCAAGTTTTCTAGCGCGCCTAGTTTTTAATGGTGAAAAATCCTTTTCCAGCCCTCTGAAAATTGCCTCTTTTAGTAAAGTATCCTCACTTATGTCCGCCCCACAATCACCCATGTTACACCCAAACAACGTGTGTATCTGTTTGAAAGCCCTCCCTCCTTCCAATTCATCCAGGATCCTTGCCTCCATCTCAAATCCTCCTTGTCGGTTCCAAAAGTTATGCCCCCTCGACCCACATCCAACTTGTGAACTCGGTGGACATATGCAATTTACAGAATTACTCCCCCCTCCCTCCCCTCCACCTTCTTTGAAGCTGGTATCTAATCCACCCTCATCCCCTTTAACTCACACGCCAGACAACCCAGCACGTCTGGAGCAACGCTTGCACAGGTGTTTATTGGAAGCTCACCCTGAGTTGTCCCCATTTCCACCCCTCCCACTACCCTCCCAGAGCATAACACCTCTTCTACAAACTCCATAGACCCCTCCCTGCTAACAACCCTATCGCCCCCTTTCAAATCTAGAGTTGGAATCTCACAAACAGTTCCCCTTATCCCCCTGAGCAATTACGATTATATACTTCACCCCCTCCAGACAATCCATTATTTAAATCAACAGAAATAAAGGATTTATTAAATGGGATTAATGTAGAGTTCTTACCACTACTATAATCATTGTCCACAGCCAGTCTAACCAAATCTTTAGAATTGGTGTTAATCAAAGGCTTTTGTGGCTGTGAATCATCCACTTCAACTACTCCATCAATTCGTGAACTTGCTCGAATACAACGGTGTCAAAGATGGCCGATTTCTTTACATTTCAAGCATCTGAAGGGAACATCGACATAATCCAATCTCTGCTTGAAAATTTTGCCGCGCCATATTATTTCAATCTGATCAGGTAACCCATCATTGAGATCCACTTCCACAAGAATGCGCCCCATCCTCCTGTCAGATCCAGTCAATTGTATCGGATCAATGTGCATAAACTTCCCAATGGTGTCCCCGATCACTGTAAAAGCTTCGATATTCCAAAATACCAAAGGACACTTGGGCAATAGTACCCACAAATGTTGAAATCTCATAGACTCCTTTATTGGGTTAAAGGCTATGTGCCACCTTTTTAGCATGAGGCTTCCCGACTTGACCACCCACACCCTTTTTAATACACGTTCTGCATCCTCAGTTGTCTGGAACAAGAAACAAAACCAACCCTTAATAAGAACTAGTATTTCTGCTTTATATCCCACCATTGTGCCCTAGGTGGTCTCTACCCACTCGTCAATATCCCTGGCCGCAATCGCGCCATAACCAAATTTGCCTACCATGCCCATCTCCAAAAACCTCTCCACTGACTTCATCTCAATATCTTGGCCTAGGGTTACTGAGGTTTGTCGCTCCCTTACTTTCCAAGATTTACCACCAGTATGATTTAATTATGTATCAATGTTAATTATGTTCTCCACACAGTAAAGTGTGTCATCCTCCTTACTCGCAGTACCCACCGTGACAGTTTCTTTTGATGGCTTAAACACCAGTCCCTCCCTTTCGGCCTTCCGTCCACATGGGATCCCAATCAGTGACTTAGCCTGCACTCCGTTAAAAAATTCAACCGTCTAGTCTCCCTTCGACATCGAGTGCAAGAGTTCACGCCTCTGCTCAGTCAGCTCCTCCTTCCCTAATCGTCGTTCACACTCAACCTTTCCACTTGGTTCGTGATTGCTAAGCCCTCAACCACGTTCCACTTCTCGAGTGAATATCTTGTCAATGGTGCCCAAAAAGTTTGAAACGCACGGCTTTCGCCACATCTCGCCATCTGCCCCTAGATCGAATCGAGAGCCCACCTCTCCTCCCACTAAGTTTATCTTGTCATCAACCTTCAATAATGAATGTTGGTAAACCTTTAAGTCTGATATGTACGCCTCGTATGATTTAAAGATACCCCCTTGACTCCACCAGAGGTCATCCTCCATCTCTCCATGTAGAATCCAACACCTGACATCTAGAGCTCTAGACTCTAAGCAGTCTACACCTTAGACTGCAGTCTCTTTCCACCTACCTACCCCACTAGATGTCGCCATCAGACACCTCCTCCATCTAAATCACCCTATCCAAACCCCACCCCTCTGGTTCCCCACTAGAGTTGTTTATAACGACCTCTTAAAAATATTTTTAAAACTATTTTAATAGAGTTGTTTATAACAACCTCTTAAAAATGTTTTTAAAACTATTTTACTAGAGTTGTTTATAACGACCTCTATCTATTTTACTAGAGTTGTTTATAACAACCTCTTAAAAATGTTTTAAAAAGTATTTTAATATAGATAGTAAAAAAACTAAAATCATTATAAAATTCTTAAATTTTGGATTTTTTTTTAATTATTAACTTTTATAGTTATTAAAATAATTATAAAATTCTATTTTTTTTTTTTTAATTATTAACTTTATATTGTTATTAAAATAATTATAAAACTCTTAAATTTTGTTTTTCTTTAATAATTAATTTTTATATGGTTAAGGTTGTGATTATTTTTATGGGATACAATGCATTAATTTTATATTGTAAAATTTTCAAATATTTTTATTATAAGAATTAATTCATTAATTATATATATATATATATATATATATATATATTAACTTCAATATATTTTAATTTTAAAAATAAAATAATCATTTATAAATATATATTATATATAATTTATCTTTTGTATTATAAAAATTGTAGAGTTCCATTACATTACATATAATTCATCTTGTGTATTGCAAAATTTGAAGAGTTTAATCGTCCTTAAAAAATGAAATAGTATATCAATTTATTTGAGAGATGCAATGGAATCAAGTATATTTAATAAGAATGTTTTTCTTTCCTTTTGATTTTGTAGGTGTATTTGTGAAATTGTGATACGTCATTCTATTAATAAAATGAAATAAATCAAGTGCTAATAATAATGTGAAGGCATTCGAACACAAAACTTGGCACACATAAAAATGGTGGAAAACAGTAAATATGTGCCCAGTTAACAATATGACGATCATAATTCCCAGTCTCGACGATCTTGCATTACGTACCAAAGTTACTTTACCTCGAGTCTTTTCGTTCACAATTGTTGTAGGGGTCCAAACAAATATGAGAATGAATGTCCCTAAGAGTCATGCTACAAACTCTAATTCAAAAACAAAGAAATTAAGCGTCATTCAAAAGTCTCGGGGAAAATAGATGTGAACAATAGTACCTTAATGACAACAATCTTAAATTTTTAATGGGTAAACACAAAGATCAATTATGTAATAGAACAATTTTTTTCCTAAAGTTATCATAAAAAAAAAAACCCACTAAATAAAGGGTATGAAGGTGATGAAGTGAAAGTTGTTATCTATGTTGTAACTTTTGGCACATACAATTTAATGATCTAATTGCATTAGAAAAAAGCTAAATGCGTTTTAGAGTGGAGGATGAGAAAGATGTGCAAATATTATTATGATTGATATTGTATTTGTTGGTAAATAATGATATATATGTTTGTAAATGCATTTTATATTTCATTTTAATAATATATTTATATTATATAGATTAATTCAATAAATAAGCATGGATAATATTAAATCTTGTTTCAATCTTGAAAAAAACTTATATTATTAGATACAATATTTAAAACTATAAATCAAAATAAATAAATAACAAATTATATATATATATATATATAGTTGGGTTCAAGTCGGAATGGTATGGTTTTATTGAATCTTTTAATGCGGTTAAAGTTTTGCTTAATTAATAATAATAATAATAATAATAAATAAAGTCGATTTTAATTAAAAAATAACAATAATACCCCCGGATGGGATGACATCTGGAGCACACACATCAAATGGTGCGTTGGCAATGAGGGCAATTAAAGCCTCTCGCCACTACCCTCCTCCTTCGTCTAGTTGAGATGCCTAGCATTCATTTCAGCTAGGGTTTAATGCGTCGGGAAGGATTGGTAGTCTTAATGGCGACTCGAGTTTCGCTCCTCGGTACAGGTACAAAGCATCAAAGTTGCATTAACCGGGCATTCATGACTATCAAGGCCATCACTTCCTCCATCATTATGTTGATTTCGCTTCGATATGGTTTTTATCCCCAACATTTAGCTCTAGTTTTCCATCCTCACCTAGTTGTTATGATCCGAGCCCGCAGAGCCTTCGTAACTCTCCTTTTGGTAATCACTCGCACCTCTGGCCACCCCACTGTCATTATTTCCCCCCCTACGCTTTGCCTAGCCATTCCTCACGAGAGAGGCAAGTCTCGACGCGAGCCAACCTACTATAGTCAAGTCGGAAGGCACAAGTGTTCAGTACTGACCTCTCTCTCTCCCCTTCCATGCTACAGCTTGAGCCGTTCACCCCACTCCGACCAGAATTGGTGTGAGGTTGCACATATGGAGCTCTATCCATCTAATTCATAGCATCTCTCTAGAGGTTGCTCAGTAGAAGAGGAGATTGTTCCTAATTGGGAGGAAACTCCGCCTAATTTGCAAAAACTACCATGGAGTAGCGGTTGTCCACAGGTACCAGCACCCCTCTAAATTTTTCTGAGCCAGCCATGATAGGTTGTATAGTTGAAGAAGAAATCCCTCCTCAGATGGAGGATTACTATAAAAATTCCGTTGATGCCAACAACGAGGACCCCATAATAAATTGGGACGATTGTTGGAATGAGGAAGACACCCAGGGGTAGACTTACACTGAAGAGCATGTTCACCAGGTTCCCAACTCCTACAGGCTCACAGAAGACCACCTGTCTTGATTTTCAAGATGTGAAAGGACTTGGTCGAGCAGTTGCACAACTAGCATATCCTTAGTAAGCGTCTGGATGCCCTGTTCGACTCCATATTAAGCAAGCCTATGAAAAGTCATTGCCTGACTTTTTGTCATCCTTACGCCTTCAAAATCCGCCAAGATGGATGCTCATGTTTGCATCATGTCTAGTCTCCTTACTGTTATTTTCTCTGGTTTTAATGATAATTTTTTTGTGGTAATCAAACTCTGGTTCATTAGATGGTCATGGAACATAGCTTGTTTTGGCTTCCACGCATGTGGTAGAACAGCTGGCAAGTCCCCATGTTTTGTAAGACATGTGTCATATTTTGGTCTCTGAACCATATTGTTCACTTATTCTAGCTTTCGCTTATGTAGTAGAATAGGTGGCAAGTTTTGGTGTATCCTCAGACATGTGTAGCTTTTGTTAGCTAAAGGCAATAAAATATTTTTATTTACAAAAAAATAAATCATAATAAAAAGTATATCTTAAGAAATTGAAATTGAATGTTTCTCATAGATCCAAATTTAATAGATCAAAGTTTATAATATATTTAATGTTTTTTATATTATGTATAATTTTAAAAAATATTAAACTTTATTTTGGATTTATTCTCTAGATATTTGTAATAGTAAATGTTAAAATCAAAGTGAAATGAACAAAGGACACCTTTAGAAATTTATTTTTGGGTCGGTTAGTGACGCCAAAGCTCTGAAGGATAGCCTTGAACTTTTCTACAAAGCTACAGGAATGTCTATAAATATGATCAAATCTTGCATCATAGTCAATAATTGTAATGAAGAATAATGCAATGCAATTCTATCTTTTCTGCCCGCTCACCCTAAGCCCCTAAACGAAGGATTTAAATGTCTCAGATCTTTTCTAAAATTAGATAATTATAGGATAACAGACTGGGACTGGATGATTCACAAAATTGAAGCTTGAATTTCCCTATGGGTTCACCGACTGGTATCCAGAGGAGGGAGACTAATTTTATTGAAAGTTGTTCCACACGGAATCTCGGTGTATTGGAACTCCATCACAACTATCCCAAAATTTGTCCTTAACAAAATCCAAAGGATGTGTTCAAGATTCTTGTGGTCGAGACACAGGAAAGGCCCTCATTTAGTGAAATGGTCCTTAATTACTTCTCCCAAGGAATTCGGTGATTGGGGGGTCAAAGATGCTCAAGCTCTAGTAGGTAGAAACCTTTGGAGACTTTCAATAGGAAGTTCCCTTTAGACTCCGGTAATGACATCTAAATAATTTCCTAATTTAACCATCAGTGAATGGTTTCGTTATCCTAAAAAATCCAATAAAGGATCAATTGTATGGAAAGCCCTGGTTAAATCCTTCCCACTAGTAGGTCAAGGGACGCCCTAGAAGATAGGGAGTTGAAAGAATGTAAGGATTGGAAAAGGCCCATGGCTTGGAGCAGAGGACAATTATGCGCTTTCCATTTAGTTGGTACAAGCATTAGAGGCACATGACATGACTCATCTTAATGGTGCCAAAACAAGGATTCCACAACCTAGAGGAAGGGCTGGTGGCATTTCAATAGAAACCTTAAACCTATCCGAAGATTTGTCTGATGAATGGAATGCATTCATAGGGATACTATGTGAAAACCATATCATTCAAGACGAAGAAGAGGAAGACATAATGGTCTGGTCAAAAAACCCAAAAAATGGCTCTTTCACAATGAAGTTGGGTTACAAAGCCTGGGCAGAACTTCGCTTGTCGGGAGAAAAAAAATGGTGGTGGGGAAAAAATTGGAATATTCACGCTCCCCCAAGGTGTAAACTTTCACATTGTATATCCCTAAACAACAAGTTGTTGACTATGAATTACATCATTAAAAGGGGTTGGATCGGGCCCAACTGGTGCTCATTATGCAAAGCTAAGATTGAAATTGTTTCTCACTTGTTTATTTCATGTTTTTATGCAACTTAGACCTTTCAAATCGTCAAAGAAAAAACGAAGGAAAATAGCAACTGGAACAAACTCATTATGGAAGACTGTGTCAAAAACTCGTTAATGGACAAGTCAGTAAAAATATATGCAAGCCTTCCTAGCATTTTTATTAATAAACTTTAGTGGGCGCAAAATTCAATTAAGAAATAATGACTATAGGCCAATAGTTGGAATTCATTTACAAACCAAAGGTAATTGCCCCCCCCCCCCGCTTTCCAATGCTCCCAGAAATTGACTTTGGAATCCCATGGGGATACTTTGACGAAGCCATCCAGGGGCACCGGCTAGATGTGGGGTGGGGGTGGTTCACTACATTAGCCACAATCATTACATTTTCATTAGATATGTTTTAGAACAAGGTTCAAATAACATACCATAGTTCATAGCCTTGTGGAATCTTCTAGAAACAACAAAAGAAAAAAATGACAACAAATTGCAAGTGATGGGTGACTCCAAGCTAGTGATAGACTGGGCATCAGGAAAAATAACAATACAAGATATTCAAACTCAAAATATATTGCGGGACATCAAACTAGCTTGCAAATTCTTTGAATGGCTTTCCTTTGTCCATATTTTGAGGGAGTTGAATTCCAAACTGTTGTTCATGAAATTTTTGTGCTTCTTTCTTTTGGTGTTGTAGTTTATTTATAAGTCAATATATTTGTTTACATGTTATTTACAATCAAAATCCGTGACATGAGAGAATTTGATCTATCCATGGTTTTGAAGTGGGAGATGCGTGAAAACAACATAAGAACCTCAATGGCATTGGGTAATGGCTTAAAAAATAAGGAAATAGAATTAAAAAAATATAATGAGAGCCCCCCTCTTGTTTTATATTTCCAAGCATGGAAACGGCCCCAAATTCGTGCGGGATCATGGAAATCCGTCCTCTAGATCTCAGAAGCTAGGTGCAACGCTTCACCCATTCAGGATTTTCGTCAACGACTTGTGCAGAAGCCTTGGATTTGAATCATTTTGGTGGTAATTACGTCCCCTTTGGTCCTGTTTTGATTCACCTTTTAACGTCTCCAGAAATGTTGGCGAGGATGGCTCGAGAAACTCTTTCTTGTCGAGTATTCTCATGCCTTTGCTCTGTTTTTGTCGCATTTTATTTGTTTTAGGGGGGAATTTGCCCTTCTTTGGTCTGGTAGGAGCTTGTTCTTGGATTTTGGAGCCTATTATAGAGGAATGATTTTGATTTATCAAAAGTTTTTCAATTTTGTGTATCTATGCATGACTTCTATAAGGTTATGTAGTTTATGATTCATTTTTAAAATTATGCCTAAACTTTTAAGAGGCTTTTAAGAGGGTGTGAGGACTCAATTTCATATTTAATCACTACTCACATGTATATTGTTTCCAGGATGTTGCATTGCTAGCATTGTTCAAGGTCACTAACCTTCCAATCAAGTTAGCTCCTAATTGCACCCATGCCCATATTCAACGGTCTCAAATTAGAGTAATTTGACAACATTATAGTGACAAGTCTAGAAGATATTATGTTGTAGAACCACCAAAAGTGTTTCTTGGAAGGTTTATATAGAATGTGATCTTGTCTTTTCTTGAATATGGTTGAATGATGACAAGTGGTGATGAAAAGAAATCACAAAGAAGTATTAATGCTCCCAAATTGTAGTAGTTGGTAGCATTTTTATTTTTCTAAAATATAAGAATAAACAAATATTGTGAAACCAACTTGAGAATTTTGGTTCTCAAGTTGGTTTGAATCCAACTGTTAAGTTGTTATACTTACTTTCATCCTTGTGTAATAAGTCATGTGTATAGTCTCAATATAAATAACCACTACCACTCCTATATAGGGGACTATCAAATGGTATGATGCAATTGTTATTGTATTAAGATCATTGTTGTGCTTTAATACAAAAACAAATTTAGCTTTAGTATTAACTGAAACGATGTTAAATTTTTGAAAATATCCTTTATTTTCGACCATGGATGAAGAATTTAAGTAAGAACGTCTAACTTTAACACGTGACGTTGAAACTTGTCATGTTTTTGTTTGGTCCAGGTTCGATCCAATTTTTCGAAGGTCTAAAACAAATCAGAGTAAGGATTTATTTATTTGATTCAATAAGAAAATCGATTCGAGGCTTCGTCAATGAGGTTGATTGTTTGAGATTGGAGGAGAATCGATCAAGACAAGGGGCAGGACAAGGTAATGTTCGATAAGCGCAGAAGTCACACAGAGCTTAATTGAAAAAAAAATAGGCTCTAGAGCAAAGCTCTTTAGGTAGGAATCAACAATTGTATGAGCTCTCGTTTATTTCTGATTGCATGTAATTGTTATGTTCAATATCCTATGTCAATGTTTGGGACCTAACCTCCCTAACCCCTCCCGTAGGTAGAATAATATAATTCCATGTAATAAAGGCCAATACTAATAGGGCCTAGTAATAAGAAAGAATAAGTCAAATGTAAGAAGACCTAATAGAATATTTTACTTCTAGAAGGATTTTCCTCTAGATTGTTCTTTTGGATAAATATATTTAGCATAAAAAGGAGTAGAGGGTATTAGAAATCTTGTCTTGGATATTATTGTAATAGAGTTATTCTCTGCTAGAGGTTGCCCCCTCGAAGAGGCAAGTGAACATTGTTATCAGTATTCAAAGTGCTCTTTCTGGTGTTATTTTGGTATTATTCTAGTATTGTTCTGGTTATATCATTGTTTCTCTACCATTTTTAGCTAAAATATTTATGTTCTCTATACTATTTTATATCTGGAATACTACAAGTGGTATCATAGCACCTTCCTCGGCATAAAATTGTGGGTTAAATTTTTTCAGGGTAGAGACGTATTCTTGCGTCTTAAAGCTACATAGATCTTTCATTACGCACATAAACCCGCGATCGGGGAGTCATACACGCAAGAAATACAAGTGGTACTTAAGCGCATATTTGTTTGCCACCCTTGTAACCCCTGTTGGTACCCCTTCGAGTGGTAGTGCATCAAACAAAACTTATATACAAATCGACCTAGATCTCCTAAATCCCTCCATAGATAAACCGATCGACCGCCTGACTGTTATAGTGCCACCGAGAACAACACTCGGAAAGATATTCTCTAGTACCTGGGTAGTCGGGTAGTACGACTAAGGGCACGGTCTAACCTCTTTAGTTGGTGCCCTAAGATATTAGGTCGAGTACTATTGTTGGACCCCGCACATATATTAGAGAGCTATATCACATGGAAAACCCTTGTCTGTAGAAACCCTAAAACAAAAATCTATTACCGCACAACTATGCCTTCTACATTCTGGTTGTGAAATTACTACACATTTCTTCCTGTTAAGCATTTGGGCATTTTGTCATTGTAGTATTATTTAGGCTGAAGTAACAGAACAAACAAGATCTATTGTCGTGCAACTGTGCCTTCTGCATTCTGGTTGCGAAATTACTACACATTTTTTCATGTTAAGCATTTGGGCATTTCGTCACTATAGTATTATTCAGGCCAAAGTATAACTCCGCGGGAGTAAAAAAAAGGAGTATAATGGTCCCGCCAACACACTTATTTGGGACCTATCCCACTGTGTTTCTCTCTTCACCCTGATTTCATTGACACCTATCATTCTTAACAAAAAAAATTATGGACCCGACCCTTCTCTTACACCCTTATTTGGCCCTTGTCCCATTGGATCCCCTTTTCGCCCTGATCACAGTTCTACCTATCATTTGAAACCCTTCTTATTCGTGGTCCCACCCACCCCTCCAGACCCCTTTTGTTTCCCCTATACCATTTTCCTGTTCATTTTTCCAAATGGCTGCCACACGAGCCTAATAACTCAATACCTTGATTGTTGACACCCACCAAAACCAGGAAGACATCAAGACTATCAATGCCAACCTTAGCTCAATCAATTCGGCTATTGAGATCCTCAAGGAACAATGTTCCCACATCAAAGACCTCAAAGCCCTTAAAGAACACTTCCTGGGTCATTCCCAGAAGCCTTCCTCTTCTAAACCACCATCTTATCAGGATGGCCATGACCTTTCCCATTACCAAGGTCCTCATACCACCCACTTTTCTCAAGGCCTCCACCCTCCTAGAATTGAGGTGAACAAATTTGATGGATCAGATCCTACATGCTGGGTCACCCAAATGGAACATTATTTTTCTTTGCATGGAATTACTGATGATTTAGCCAAGCTTCGTTATGGTGTCCTACATCTAGATACAAAATGATGGCAATGGTGGTAATGGCGAAAAAAGGCATGCCAAGGGTATGTTGCTTGGAAACAGTTTGTGGCCAAACTTTATGACTGCTTTGACTCTGACACCAACCATTTAGGCTGTTTGACCAAGTTAAAGTAGTATGGGACAATGGAAGACTTTAGTGTCGCATTCGAGCACTTGTCTTTCATAACAGAGGGCATGTCAGATGCTTTCTTTAGTGAATAATTTATTAGTGGCCTCAAAGATGAAATTTGTGCCCATGTTCTCATGGCACTCCCCCATACTTGGTTGGAAGCTACTCAACAAGCCAAGGAAGCACAATAAATCATATCCTCTTAGACTCGCAAACCCTCCTTTCCTCCTCGCCCTAGACCCACCAATTATGCCCCTCTTGCAACTCCCCTCAAGATCCATAAATTAACCAGTGTTGAAATAGTTGAACGTCGACTCAAGGGTCTTTGTTATAATTTTGATGACAAATATTTTCCTAGGCACAAGTGTAAGGAACAAAAGCTTTTTATGGCTGTGATTGAGGATCTTTCTGAAGAAGATGGTGTTTCGCATGTGGAGGAACTACCACCGCCATCTAACGTCACCCCACCCTCTGATCCATCAGATGTTGACTCGGTGATTTCACTTAATGCCTTCACTGGCTTCTCTGCTCCCCAGATTCTCAAATTAATTGGTTACATAAAAAATAGGAAAGTCATCATCCTTTTGGACAGTGGTAGCACCCATAACTTTATTCATCGTCGCATTGCCCAAGAAGTCAATTATTACATACATGTCGTCAATAATTTTCAAATCATGATTGCCAATGGTGGTTCCATGAAATGTGGGGGACGATGTGAAAATGTGCGACTCCAAATTGGTCAGTATCACCTTAAATCCCATATGTTTGTTGTAGACATGGGTGGTTGTGAAATTGTTCTTGGTGTCGAATGGTTACGCACTCTAGGCCCCATTCTCATGGATTTTAAGGACTTAACCATGCAATTCCAATAGGAGGGACAACAATATAAGTTCCAAGGCATCAACACAGGCTCCCTTGAGATCATTAGTTCCCATTGCATGGAAAAGCTCCTCAAAAAAGGTCATTTGGGAATTATATCCCAACTCCACTCCATTCATGTTGTCGAGACACCTTCTGTGCATCCCGACCTCCAATTTATCCTCTCCCGCCACCAAGTTGTTTTTACCACCCCCAAAGAACTTCCCATGGAGTCCATGATCATTTCATCCCTCTCATCCCGAGTAGTCTTCCTCCCAATGTTCGACCTTATCGTCATTCCTTTACCCAGAAGAATGAAATTGAGAAAATTGTTCATGAATTACTAGAAGTCATTGTTATTCATCCTAGTACTAGCCCTTATTCTTCTCCTGTGGTCATGGTACTCAAGAAAGAAGGTACTTGGCGCATGTGTCTTGATTTCCGTGCCCTCAACAAACTCACGATCAAAGAAAAATTCCACATTCCTATCATTGATGATCTCTTGGATGAATTGAGTGGTGCTCAGTACTTCACCAAATTGGATCTACGTTCTTGCTACCACCAGATATGTATGAAAGAAGAAGACATTCCCAAGACTACATTTTGCACTCATGAGGATCATTATGAATTCTTGGCAATTCCCTTTGGATTGTGTAATGCTCCTTCCACTTTCCAAAGTCTTATGAATCATGTCTTCCATCCTTTTCTCCATCATTTTGTCTTAGTTTTCTTTGATGATATTATCATCTATAGTAAAACTTGGCCATCCCATCTCTCCCATGTGAATCAAGTTCTCCATCTACTCTCTAAGCACCAACTTTTCCTCAAACAATTAAATGTGTCTTTGGTGCCTCATAAGTGGAATACCCAGATCATATTATCGGCAAGGATGGTGTTCGAGTGGATCCTAATAAAATTGAATCTATGCAAGATTGGCCTCACCCTAAACCTCTTAAGAGCTTGTGTGGTTTTTTGGGTTTAACAAGATATTATAGGAAGTTTATTTGGAATTATGGAAAGATTGCAATTTCTCTCACTTCTCTCCTTAAAAAGAATGCTTTCACTTGGACTTTAGTTGTGGATCATGCCTTAAAAGCCTTAAAAGATGTTATGTTCTTGACCCCTGTCCTAGCCCTCCTGGACTTCACAAAGACATTCGTATTGGAATGTGATGCTTATGGGAAAGGAATTGGAGTCGTTCTCATGCAAGATGACAGGCCTTTGGCCTTCACTAGCAAACAACTTTCAGAGCGACATTTGGGCCAATCCATTTATGAAAAGGAAATGTTAGCTATTCTACATGCTGTGGATCTTTGGCGTCCTTATTTATTGGGTCAGTGATTCCAAATCAAAATTGATCATCAGAGTCTCAAGTATTTCCTGGAACAACAAATTTCATCCTCGATGCAACAAAAATGGGTGACCAAGTTATTTGGATATGATTATAAGATCATTTACAAGAAGGACATGGAAAATGTAGTGGCCGATGCTCTTTCCCGGAAATATGAAGAAGATGGGTCCCTTTTCTCCCTCTCCTTCATTGTGTAAGTTTTAAACATGTGAAGTAAAACAATGCATACATATTCTTAAGCAAAACATAAATTAATCAATGGATTATACACACAATACACAAAGATTTACGCTGGAAACCCTTAACCAGGAGAAAACCAACCTTCCTTGGTGTCGTACCTTTCAATTCTTCATTGTATTAATTTCACCATTCATAATACAATATATACAATATTTCATGTATTTCGTAGCTACCAAAACCCTAATCCCTTAATCCAGGATTAATTTAGAAAACAACTAAAAATAGCAAAATCCGCTAAAATAGCAAAAACCGCCCAAAAATAATTTTGGGGGCACTGCCCCGAACGTTGTGCGTAACAAGGGGGGACAAACCTGGCCCCCTTGGGACCCCCCCTAGGAAAGCACCCGACGCACACAACACAAAGAGCGAAGGATGTTGGGATCATCAGATGCAATTGCTAAATATGACACACACGCACACACACACACATTGATCCAAAAAGGATCTAGAGAAGGATAAGAATAACTTAGAACTCACAGAGGCAGCTCAGAATGCTCAGAATGGCTCTAGCAGATAGAGAAAGGGAAAAATTCAAAGTTCCCAAAACTCAGTGAAAATGGCATGATCGTGAAGAGCGCGTCACAAGCTTTTTAACAGTGCAAACGACTCATCAAACAGAGTTGCGGTTTGAAATATATTCACGGTTAAACAGGGCCAGTCAGCAGGGGACACATCATCGTCCATACTGCTGATGTCAGCATGACGTCAACAACTGACATGGTAGGGTGATGTCGTCGTACGGGTTGTTGATGTCAACATGCCATGTGGCAGCACCACAGACTGCCATGTATCACCTGCCATTGGACTTTCCAGGGCTCCATGTGGACCAATAGAAAAGTGTCATGTGGCACCCCCACAAAACGCCACGTGGTACCATCCAAGAAGCACCACGTGTCATGTACGTTTGACTGGGCATGACATTAGCATTCAAGTCGACCAGTTAGAATATGCCACATGGCCCAATCAACAGGCGACACATGGCATCCCCAAATATCCCAAGGACGGCTCATATCCGAAAAATAAAAATAAAAATATATTGGCAGGACCTTGCCAAATCTAGCGGAGGTCCACCATATCCACCACATCTAGAAGCCGCTAACCAAATCTAGCAGGAGTTATAACTATAGAGCTAAAATGGGAGCCCACGGGGTTTGACCCAGGGACCTCCCCACAACCAGTGCTCTAACTTTAGCGCCATAACCAATGAAACATTAATGAAACATTATTCCATGAAGCCAAACATCCCACTGCAAGATCATGCAAACTATTTTTAAAATCCAAGAGAGCATGCATTTCACGATTCACACAACTAGTCTCACAAGAAATAAACACCAATATACTCAAACATATGAACTACATCGTTTGTCTAAGATATACAGTGAAGTATTTTCCCTCTCAAAATGAATTTTAACCACGCAATACATTATCTTCCTTGAACACAAATTTAATGGTGATACTTGACGTCTAAACAAAATCCCCAATCAATCTTCATATTAAATTAAAAACATTACAAATTTCTATAAAGCTCACAATCGATCGACAATGGCCACGAAAACATGTAGATAATGTTGTTAGAAGGTAACCCACGTCCACATCCATGTCCACATAAGGCACATAACATTGGCTTCGATTGAGAACCATGTTTATCTTGTAATTATGTTATGTTCTCTTGTCTTTTTTGACCATCGATATGTTTTTTTTCTGACAGGGAGTATCAATCAATCGACACCGTTAGATGGTAACGGTAATTTTTATCCAACGGTATGCGGTATATGGTATATGTAGTGTCTAAAACTGATTGGAACACGTGTCATCGATTCATATGGTGGAAATTTGGCTTTCGTAAATCCTGGGATCTCTATAATCTCTGTGGTTAGTGGTCTTCGCTTTGTGGAGTTTGGTTAATGGATCAATCATGGGCTTCCCTTCCTCTTCAGGCAGCCTCTAGATATGCATAGGAACAATTGTTTCGACTTCTTCGGTCCCGCTTACGCCAGTTTCTTCGGGAGGCAACATATGCTTCTCTACCCATTTTTTTAATCAATCTCAGTCTGTATCTGTCAATGAGGGAAGTAACAGTGTCTAGAGTCTTTGTAGAGCTTCAGGCAGAAAATGAGAACTACAGGCGGAGAAGGAGAAGCACGGTGGAGGAGGTTCTGCTTAAGCTCGAACTGTCTTCAGAGATGGTTCAATCACTCACATGCTCTACATAAATTTTGTTTTTGTTGTTTAGGAGGGAAATCAACTAGGATCTTGATTCTACTAGCATGATGGCTCTCTGGATCTCTCTCTCAGGCAGTGTAATGTAGTTTTGTGTTGTGAAGAGTTACGTCTATGTGTTGTGTAGTGTTGTCTCTGCCTATGTCTGTGTGTTGTTTGTCATATGTGTGTTTGTGGATGTCCATGTTGTGTATGTTTGTGGGTCTGTGCGAGAGAGGAGATGAGACAGGTCAGCGTGGCAAAGCAGAGTATGAAATGGATTTTGATGGCGCTAATGTGATCCGTGGATGATGCCTTCATGGTGAGTGTCTAGGACTGAAAAGAGACAGGTATTCATGTACTTTGAATAGTCATCATTTTTCTGTTATTGTTGTTTTTTAAAAAATGTTTCTCTCTGGTAGGCTAAATTTCTATCAGCACGTAGCCAACTGAGGACCAACGAGTTTCCAAGTCTTCCAAAGCAAGGATTTTTCATAAATCCAACCCTTCAACAACGATTTCCTTGGCCCAACAAGGTTAGTAGATTATGCTCCTCCTTAAGTGTATGTGTTGGATGCTTTATTATTATATATATATCCTTGTGTTGTAGTATGGAATATATCACTACTATTTCATTATTATCACTAATATAT
>ML796340.1:235602-246411 GCA_009831015.1 Picea engelmannii
GTTATTTTAAATGAAGGGTAGTTAAAATTATGTGGGGGATTTTTAGTTGGCCAGCGATAGGAACTTTCAATCTATGAACGCATTTGTTTCATAATCTTACGTTCCGTCATTAAATTCATAACATTATTTTAGCGGTAGTGAAGACATAGAAAGTCAAATAGATGAACATGAAAAAAAATCGCATATCATATTTCCCGATACGTGATTGAAAATGGTTAAGAATGTGATGAAATGTGATTTGGGTTACTAGTCCGCTGAAAAATAGAAACAATATTTTTCATTTTCGAATTGGAGAGGGACAAATTTTTAATTTCATTTAAACGCTAAACTCCAAGATAAAAATCCTATTTCTCGTCGGCTCCTGGCCACGACGCAATGAAGCATGTGACCGCGGCTTAGGAATCCCAACAGACATCCGTAGATAGAAGCCACTGCTACTGCCAACCATTTCAATGCTCTGTTTCCCTGGCAGATGGATAGATTATGAGTACCAATAGATGAAGGAGAATAAAATCGACACAATAGAATACTTGTAGATGGTAGATGACCAGAATTGGGCATATTTTTTTGATATAATTTGGGATCAATACGGTCAGTATGTAGCAGAGAAGAGATTGTCGCTTCTTATTAGCTGCGGAAACCCGAATGACTATGCTTATAGATATCATTCATTTCCTTTTCTCTAATTGTTTTTTGAATTAGGAAAGGGTGCTAAAAGTTTTGATGAAGCATAGTTACTCGTTAAACATAATGGTTATTGGCCTTTCACATGGCATTTTTTTAATTTTTATTTTTTTATATAAATAAAATCACTAAATCATATTGAAGAAAACATTGTGGCTTTTAATCCCTCCCAAGTGGAAAGTTTAATAAGAACATTAAGGGGTTATCAATATTTGGAAATTTCTCCCATGGAAACACTTGGGTTTCAAAGCATTTAATCTTTTGTGGGTCAGAATATCTTTCAATTCTTGGTTTATATATATGATTTATATGAGTAGATTGTGATAAGTTGATAATATAATTGAACATAGACACAATACATATCTTAGAAATAAACTAAGGTGTTGGTTCCTTGTCATGTACATCATTATCTCTTTGTATTCTTCTTGGAGACTTAGGTCCATTTTTATATGAGGTTTTATTAAGGTGCGATTGGTGGTGTGATATTTCAAGAGGAGAGGTATGTACTCGTTATGTTATTTTTTGCAGTGTTGTTAAATTCCCTATCTTCGACATCTATTCATACTATAAAAGTGAGTTCAAAATGAAAAATCATAATCAACATGATAACTCACGTTAAAATGACTACACTACTATAATTCAATTGTGGTCATCCGAAAAAATACTACTAATTATGTCGCTCGTGGATGAATAATCATCCAATTGTCCCTACCGTCACCCGTGGATGAACCTAGGCTTCTCACACTTGACACAATCTCCCGTTGGAAGGGCAACAACCTAGGGTTGGAGTTTCAAATCCAACTTACCTCTCAAATTCGAGGTTTAACATCAATTTATACTAAGTTTGGAAGAATTATGACCGTATTCAATGGCTAAATTGATTCGTGACAGACAATTTGACCCAACGATATATGGTATATGTAGTGTCTAAAACTGATTGGAAATGTGTCATCAATTGATAGGGTGAAAATCTGACTCCCATAAATCCCCGGATATCTATAATCTCTGTGGTTAGTGCTCTTCGCTTAGTGGAGTTTGGTTAACGGGTCATGGAAACGTGTCATCAATTGATAGGGTGAAAATCTGACTCCTGTAAATCTCTAGATATCTATAATCTCTGTGGTTAGTGGTCTTCTCTTAGTGGAGTTTGGTTAATGGTTCAATCATGGGCTTCGCTTCCTCTTCAAGAAGCGTTCAAATATGCACAGGAACAATTTTTTCGACTTCTTAGGCAGCGCTTTTGTCAGTTTCTTCAGGAGGCGACATCCCTCTTTTTTTAATCAATCCGACTCTGTATCTGCAGGAACAGTTGTTTCACTTCTTCAACCGTACTTCTGTCAGTTTCTTCGGGAGGCGACATCCACTTCTCTGCCTTTTTTTTAATCAATCCGAGTCTGTATCTATCAATGAGGGAAGTAACAGTGTCTGGAGGCTCTGTAGAGCTTAAGGCGGAGAAGGAGAAGCGCGAAGGAGGAGGTTCAATGAGGGAAGTAACAGTTTCTGGAGGCTCTGTAGAGATTCAGGCGGAGAAGTAGAAGCATGGCGGAGGAGGTTATGCTTAAGCTGGAACTGTCTTCAATGTCGATTCAATCGCTCGCATGCTCTGCATAAATTTTGTTTTTGTTGTTCAAGAGGGAAATCGGCCAGGATCTTGATTCTGCTAGCGTGATGGCTCTTTGGCTCTCTCTCTCAAGCAGTGTAATGTAGTTTTGTGTTGTGAAGAGCTCTGTCTATGTGTTGTGTAGTGTTGTCTCTGCTTGTGTATGTGTGTTGTTTTTCGTATGTGTTTGTGGATGTCTATGTTGTGTATGTTTGTGGGTCTGTGAGAGAGGAGATGAGACATGTCAGTGTGGGTTTGATCTGGTTCTGATTCACTAAAATAAAGCGGTAGGTAGTAATATCTCTTCCTTCCTCTCCTTGATTTGATTATTTTATTTGATGTATTTTCAAATTCATCCATCAAAATTAGATTTCTATTTTCGAATTCTTGGTGTCAATTTTTAATCACAAAAATGAAACAATTAAAGAAGAGGCAGTGTGTTGTTCATGGCCGACCAAGAGTAGAAGTAGGAGCAATTGAATTGTCTACACACGCAAATGCAAAATAAAATGAATGAGACAGGTAAGTTAGTTTATCGTTTCCACTCATAGCTCCCTTTTTTAAAATCCACGGGATTGTTAATGACAACGAAGTCTTACTTACTGGTGGAAATTATGGTACACGGTCGGATTTCCTTTGGATAAAACGATTATGAATTCCAAATGTATAATGCATGACTTATATGTTAGGGTTTGAGTTATGGATTTTATGCAATAAATATAATTGTAGAGTAGTGTGATTTTTCTCTCTAAATTTGTGTGATTTTTCTTTCTAAATTAACTAGTAGTGTTAGTAGTGTTTTGACTAGTTTTAGAGAAAAACTTAATACATAAATATGTACTTAAGTATTTTTCTATTTTAAACTCTGTTATTGGACACTAAAGATTCATATGTATGTAGATTGCCCAATCAAAATGAATACCTCACCCAAAATCCTTTAAGAATTCGATGGAGACAATTCAACTATTGTGTATGTTACATTTCGAAGCTAATCCAAGTTGCATCCAACCTAATTTTGCATCATTTAGTGTAGTTATTTCTACCTTTGGATGATTGGTTCGAGCTTTAAAGGAAAATAAGATGCTTTAAAAGATGGTTAAAGAAAGTGTGGATCCAAATTTATTCATTTATGGTGCCTTGATAAATGCAAAATTTAGTGGAAGATAAAAGCCAACAAATTCCCCTCTATGTTCTACAAATTTCCCTCTATATTTTAGGATAAGTGGGACACTTCATACTTGAGGTGTCAAACTTCCTCAAGTGATCCAGGAGGATCCAAAATGCCTTAAAATTTAAATGTCTCAAAATTCAATGAAAAGGTTGTCATGTCGAAGATCTTGGTGAGAGATTTCCCTCGCCACTTGAATGGGCTCAAACAGACTCCACATGAAGAAGATATCATGATCTGAAATTTTTTCCAAACAAGTCAAAAATGGAGTACAAAGGACATGTGGCAGTCCATACAAGTATCATGGCAGGATTATAAGATGACATGTGGCAATCCGTAAATATTGATGTGGCAGTCCGTACAAATATGTGGCGAGCCAAGTAGTGGACACATTGCAGATGCAAGTGACATGGAAAGAGAGTTGGTGGTTGAGTTGGTAGGTGATGTGGCACCGAGTTGGAACATGACGTGGCATAGGCTAATCATAGGTTGTCATGTGGCAGCCTTTGAATGATCAAGAAGTTTCCAATTCAAAAATGGATAAAGGGGCGGTTGGTGGAATTGAACCCCTAACCTATGGGATATGGTCACAACCACTTAACCAACAAGTTAACCATCAAAGCTTAGAAAGTATTATCGATATTCTATAGTTAAAGTGGTTATAATGGATATGTCAAAGGGAAGATATCTGCGGGTTTGACCCCGTGACCTCTACCTCTATCAACGGTTGAACCTCATCCACTTGCCAATGCGCCAACCATTTATTGTTTGGTGGATAGTTCATAGGTTTTGGTTTTGATTATGAAATATTGCTTGGCCAAGAAATCCCAACAGCCCATGGGTTTGACCCCGTAGTTGTTGGGACCGAATTCCTTAAAATAAATCTTAATAACAATGCGCCAAACCATGGACCTTGGAACCGAAGTGCGAGAGTTTCATAGTATGCTGAATTTTCTTTGTATAATGGATTCAAAAGGGTTGAGCACCTTCTTTTTATTGCAAGGTATAGATCTGGCATGTAGTTTGAGGCTATCTGGCACGCAGTTCGAGACTATTTGGAACGTAGGATGAGGTAGAAAGGTGTTCTTGAGGCGAAGAGGCCCTTCTCAAAATAGAGGGGTGTTTATACTCAAAAGTATTGTGCACCTAAAATGCAGATCGAATGAAAAAGTTACGACCCCAAGAAGTTGATGTACTAACTTACCCCAACGGGGCTGACATGACTTTTGGAGCTTCATATCCTAGGGTTAAGTTTTTGGATGTCTATGGTTTTGGCATTCATGTTTGATGTAAAAATTCCTTTGGAGCCTCATTGTACTCATATTCTTGCGAATGAGCACATATATCACATATCTTCTCAAAGATAAGCCACCACCATTCTAGCAAGCTTGTTTTTAGTCTGCATTTTACAGTTTCAACGTATTTCTTTATTGAATAGAAGTCAGTTTTATTGTATTTATGTTATTGTTCCTTGTGTCTCTGTGTTAATAATAATAATAATTTGTGTTCATTTCATTATGCTTATAAAATTTGTCTCAATGGTATCACATCGGTCTGCTCCTTTTCGTTCTTAGTGCATGTCTCTGACGAGGTTAGGGTACAAAGAGTTGGGTCTTGTTTGTTTACTTCACTCTTTCTACCATTATTGGGATGACCTAGGTTTATATCTACTATGGTTTCCAACAAAACCCCCTAAAACTATCGGCCCTCCTGATAAACCAAGAGGAAACACAACACACATAATGCACAATGCAGTCTCACCCGAGGTAGTTCTTATGGGTGGCCGCAAAGCTCAGGTGCTTGTAGCATGGGAATGAGTGGGAATCTGGGATTAAACTCTGTAATATTCATAAGTTACCTTAACATTCAACTTATATTGAATACCCTATCATTCGTATTCATGCATGCACAATAGCAGATCTAACTAGTCATTCACGCATCTGTCTAACATATATTCATTGACCGTAAAGGAAATACACAATATTCAATCACATAACACATGATCTACCATCGTTCACCCCTCCCGGGCTATGTCCACAAATATTTGGTTGCTCTGCTTTTTTATTATAGTGTTTCAAAAACTACAGTGCCTCGTGCATTACAATTCCCCATTAGTGGGTCAAGATCTATAATGAGGCGGACTAGATCACACCAAGCTCCTCAAACTGTGATCCAACCCTCAAGATCTACCCTTGTTTCCTCTCCTCGACTCAACAACTTAAAAAAAAGATCAAACTTACAGTCGTGCCCTCCTCAAATGACATAGTAACAATAATCAACCAGAAAGGAACCATATTCCCACCCTGACCTAGACCTCCTAGGTACCTACTTTTACATTTTTTTGGCTTACTAGCCATTACATCCTCTTACCAAAACCCTAACCCTAGCATGGTTAGGTATTCTTGCATGCATGCCTCACATGCTTTCCTCCTCTACATACATGTTTACCTTGCACGTGTTGATTTTCCTACATGCGCATCTGCCTTACACGTTCTACTTTTCTTGCATGTGCATCTGCTTTCCTCATGTTGCTTCTCCTGCCAGTTGTATTTCTCCCACATCGTGTTTTTCTCCCAAACTAGGCCTGCACATAACATGCCCCCAACACTGACATCGTGAATTGTCTCGAGTCACTGCCTAACTCCAGTGTCTGTCACTTCTTGTGCCAACACTTCGTACATATCTATTATCCATTAGCAATGCTCCTGAGCTTGGTTTCTCTTTGCTAACATGGCTTCGACCACCTGCGTGGTGACTAGTGGTCGTAATATCTCGCTCCCCTCTAAGCCTATATTTTCAAGGAGCACTTTCGTTGTGTCGATTTCTACGACCAAATGTTATGCCTTTTCTTGTAGGGGCTCTTGCTGAGTCCGTCGTACGATATTTTGTGCATGCACAAGTTTTTCTTCTTCTTGAAGGTTCTTCATTTCTGCGGAAATCTTGATCTTCTCTGGCAGGGACATTGTCCTTTGTCATTGCTTGATGTACCCCATTGTTGCATGGAATTTATCTTCCTTTCCTTGCAGCTCTTGTAGGCTTCCATCCTCTAATAGATATGTCCATAGTTGGCCACTCTTTTCCAATAGTTCTTCCACTCTATGTATATTCTGCGCAATGTTTTCTGCAGTTGTTGTCGTGTCTTCCTCTCTTTGCGATTGAACTGCTGGGGGAGTCCTAGGTACTACATGCTCCTCTAGTTCCTTGATCTGCTCTTTATATTGCACTAGGTCCTCTGCTATTTTCCTCCTCTTCTCCTCAGAAGATGCTTCTTTCAATTATTCGTTGTCGAGGATGGCTTGAAATACTCCACTTATATGTCTATCCATCTCCTCCACTCTTTGTTGTGCAATATTTCTCTCTCTTCCTTCCTGGCTAAGTGCCTCATTCACTAAGGTGTTGTCTTCCTGTGCCAATTGTAAGTTCGTCGCATCTGAACTTGCTCTAGACTTGATCTTCTACATGACGCTCACTTGTAATTTATATAGCACTTTAGTTGGAATCTTTGGCAACGCCAATTCCATCATCTCAATCTCTCTCGGCGGCCTCTGCATTGTCTCTTCATCCATGAACAACATGTCAGGAGTAATCCTGAAGCTTACACTCCCCTGTGCCATGATCTGCATCGTCTCACCCATCGGTATCCCTACTGGTGTTGTTGTCTTTTGTTGTCGCTACTCTGTTTTGACCTTTAATTTCTCCAGCGTAGTTTTCACCTATTGGATTTTCTCCAAAATTGAATCTCGATGGTTCTCGGCGTTCTCCCACACGTCTAAAAACCAGTCCTCTAATTTTGTGGATATCAAATCCATGTTGTCTTGCATCAATGATGTTTCCACAGGCTTTCTGTGGGCCTTTTCCTTCTTTCTGAAGCTCCAAAAGTCATGTCGGCAAGCTCCAAAAGTCATGATTTAGAGGGAAAGTGTTGTTGTTGTTATTGTTTATGACACATAATATTAGGTCGTCTTCTTCTTCTAGTAGCAGAATGAAACAAGACCTGATGGCTTGCCTATATCAAACCAAAATGGTAGGAATTTGCAAATTTGTGACCATAACATGGTTCAAGAATATAATGGGCAAGGCCCTAGTGTCCATGTAAATGATTCGAGTTCCCCTTACACGTGAAAGGTTGATATGAATCCATGGTTCTTCTGGAGAAAACACAAATCCAAGAGCTTTGATGTAAAGGGGAAGAATATGCAAGTGTTCTGGGATGTAAGAAATGCTAAAAAAATGGTTGCATTTCCAAGAATTAATTGGACTTTCTAATATTTTTTAATTAGAGATCCTAGAGATATTGTATCAAGTCTAGTCAATCAAGTTCAAGGTGGAAGGGGGGATAACAAAGGAAACCATCTTCCATGCTATATTGCATATGGTATGAATTGTGTTTTTTCATGTGTGGTTTATGGTGTTGAATCTTTGTTAACCAAATGTGATTTATTTAATCTTAACACTAAAAAGGAAGCATAGAATCCTCATGTGTTAATAGAAAACATTGCAGATACAATGTATAAAATTATTTGTATGTTTAGACGCAAGTGGTAGTAGGGGCTCAAATATAGAAAGGGAGAATGGAAACTACCAAAATGTAAACAAGGCTAGCTTGAATTGTGCCTTGCCTCCTCCTATGACTTCACAGAATGTGAAAACTAAGAAAAATTCTCTAGGAACAAGATGGGTATTCTTAGACTTCTAATATGGACTTTACTTTCAAATGTATTTAAAGAAATTTGGAATTTTTAGCAATGTAAATTAAATCTATAGCAAGTTGTGTGTGAGATGTATTTCTCTTTTTCATTATTTTCCCATATTTGAGGCAGTTGTTTACGTGGTAGAAATTTGGACATGATGAATTAATCTATGGGTAGGCCTCATTTTTTAGTTAGCTCTCTTTTTTCAACACTTCATTGTTCGGTAGATTACTTCACTCAAGTCTCTCTCTATATTTCTGATATGTGTGTATGTATGTAGTTTTATTGTTGTACTTTATATGAACCTATTTGTTAATTTTTTTATGTCCTCCTAGTGGTACCTCTGTCATAAACAATGGGTTGTTGGTAGATGCACATGCTCCAAAAAAATAGGTAGGAAGCTAGAGTCCCACTACTAGAAAAAAACTCGATGGCTAATGTCTTGAATTCAAGTAGTGTGCAACAACCACTAATTCCTCAACCCCCACGTGAAACTRCTTCAACTCYTGTAACAATGCAATGACAATCAACATTTAGTTCTTAGCATAATATTTCTTTTGTGACTTTGACATCTGTTTCAAGGGTCTATATGTCATCGTCAGATCCTGTGTTGGTAACAAAAATAAATTCTCATGTTTCAGGTGCAGTTGGAACAATCAAACATGAAGTTGAGACTATTGGCGCTAAGTGAGTAGTTGTTGAGAAGGATATTGATTTTTTCTATAACAGGCATGTTGCATCTAACTTCTCAAATACTCTAAAAATAACACAATCTAACATGTCTGATGCAGTTGATTTGGAAATGAAGGTATCTGAAAATGAGATTTCTTCTTTGACAAATATACATTCATTTTCGCATGAGCATGATGAATGGCATTGTTAATGGTTAATGTTTACATGATGTACTTAAGGTTAAAAATGGTAAAAAGTGATCAATATCGATTCATCCCCCCTCTCTATATTGGTGGATATCCCAACACACATCACTTATTGACCTTGATTTTTTGGAGGAAGTTTTTGGAAAAGTTACGCTAAGCTATATGCATGGTCAAATTCATTGGACAACCCAATCACAGGGGATTTTCTAGTAAACCAATATTATATCAAGTGGATTCATATTGAGAGTATTAAAATAATTTAAAAGGAAATTTAATGTATTAGATGGTATTAAGGGTGTTGAGGGGTTTTTCTTAAATTAAAATAGGGTGATACATATTCTGGGAGGGTTAGAATAAAAAAACATTTGTAGGTCGTGGGGGTGGTAGTGGTTGTCAAGTCAATAAATTCATTGTGAGGAGTCGAGTGGAATTGGGAAACATTAACATTGGAGCATAGGGATGTCATGCAACCCTAACCCTAACGATTTAAATACTTCCTTGATAAGGATGACTATTATTTTGGGATTTTTATTAGCGGATTTTTCAGTTGAAAGTCCTTGAATTTAGATATGGTATTTTCACCCTTTTCGGACACGACACTCTATCTGTAATGAAATCATTTACACAACGTTTGAAATTATTTCATGTGTTAAGAAATTCTACACTTTGGAGGTATTGATGACATTACGTAGAAAGTATCTTATGTTATCCTCTTGAAGTTTTATGGGTTTTTGGTAAGCTATAATTAATATTTTGAATTAAATCATTAGAAGGTTGGAAGTAAAAGGCATTTCTAGAAACCTACAAGCCTTGTATTGGTTTCTTTTTTGATCAGAATCATCAAGAACTTGGAACTAAGAGGTGATGAGCCTTGAGTTAACAAGGTGATGAGATTTGTCTTTGTGAGTTTCTTAGTGTAAGTGAAGCATATCATGGAGTGGAGTTATATATTTTAGTAACCATGAATTTCTTCGAACAAGCAATGAAAATGATAAAAAAATTCATTTAGGGATCTAAACATGAAATGATTTTATAATTCCTAAGGAATGTGTTTGATGGTTATATTTCAAAGTTAAAGTAGCATATGCTAAACATTTTACTTAAAGTAGATTCCACATACATATGTCAAATGTCTCGAAAAAATGGCATATACAATATTTGATGAAAATAGGGGGTTATTTTATTTGGAAATATATATTGTAATTGGTACAAACAATAAACTTTTGGGAAGTCGAACATAAATTAAGGGTATATTATTTAATATCCCACAAATACATGTGTTATACATAGGTTTAGTAAGTGAAACTCCTCTCAATCCAATAGATCATATGATTTCGATCTCCATGTTAACTATGACTTGAGAAAACTTACATTACATAATATGAATGTGTTTTCAAGGCTACTCAATATCTAGTGTTATGGGCATCATGGCCAATTGAGATTAAAGTGAAGGAATTTGAGTATTTTATCAATTGGTTTGAATCTTTCAAGCATCTTGAGCTATCAATTTATACCTTTCAACTATGCTACTTAAACTAGTATTAACTAAAACATGATATTTATCTATTGTATAATGCATATGTATTACCTTTCAACTATGCTAGTAAAACTTGTGTTACCTAAAGTAGTTGTTGTAAAATGAAAAATTGTGATTTCTCCTTCTTTAAAAGGATAAATAACTTTGTATATGCCATTTTTCCATAATGTCAACACTCCACATGAAGTCCATAGTACACCCTCGATTCACATATACCATATGTCAACATCCCACAATCCATAGAACACCCT